>JADMNL010000026.1:297507500-297690000 GCA_016271365.2 Neoceratodus forsteri
AGCATGCATGGGACAGTCATAAGGCAATTCTAGGGGGTGGGGGTAGGAAGAAGTAGGCTGCTGGTTAACTAGGATCTGCAGCTTATCCAGTAGGTAGGGAAATGGGCAGACTGGGTGGGCCAAGCGGTCCTTATCTGCCGTCAAATTCTATGTTTCTATGTTTCTAACCATTACCTTTTACATCTGAGGTATTTTTTTTATTTTCTCTTTGTTTAATTAGAAAATTACTTACCTGATGTTAGTAGGTATGATGTGTGGGACGTGTGGGACAGCTCTTACCGGCAGCTGACATATCTTGCTCTACTGTCCCCCACTACATCATCAGCATTATGACATCACTGACTGTCACATCACTGCTACTTAGGAACAGCAAGTGAGTGACCGCCAGGTCATTCACCCGTGATGTCAGTGAGATCACAAAGCTGATGATGTAGTGTGGGGCAGTAGAGTTAGACATGTCAGCTGCCAGGCTAAGAGCTGTTCCACACATCCAACACAATATTATCACATAGAATACTTTCTGATGAGCAAAAGGAAAGAGAAACAAGCACTTGTCAATGCTGAATGTTTGCTTGCTGGCATTGGCAGTGATAGTGTAGGAGTTAGAGAGATGCATAATAGGAATGGCAGTGAAGTATTGAACTGAAGTCAACCCCACCACTACCCTGCAGAGAGTGGCAGGCATCGGGGTGTGCCTTTGGGTCGTCAGGCATAACGGCCACGCCATTTCACCACACTCTACCCTGCAGACACCAACAAGTGTCACAGTGTGCCTAGGGGTATTTGGACCTTATGCTCACTCCATTCCATAAGGAAATACGGTTAGATGGGTGCAGTGTAGGAGAATGGGGTGAACTTTGGGGCCGAAGAGTCCAAGGCACACCTCAATGCCTGCCACTGGCTGCAGGGTGTGGGTGGGGGGTGGAATGGTATGAGCATTACAGGCGACAATCCCAAGTCACACCCCTGATGCCTGTCAGTCTCTACAGGGTATGCGTTATATTAGAAACCCTAACACCCCAGGCGTTCATTGGTATTTCTATCCTCAATTTTTCAACATGGGTTTTGACCCCACCTCATGAACAGTGGCAATATCAGTTCATTAGCCGAAAGCTGATTTTGCACAGCGACTGTGCCATTTGGCACCACAGGTACGAAAACACATTTTGAACAGGATGTGAAAAATGACAGCTGTACTGTTCATGAGGAGGTGTAAAAAATGGCAATGTTGAAAATCTGGAGTGAAAATATAAAAAAAAACTGGTGAAGTCACGAGCGTGCATAGAAACTGCGCAACACACACCTGTAATGTAATTAGTCTGGGGATTGTTTACGGTAGATTGCCAACACAGGCATTTTGGGACCTCCGCTCATGAACAGTGTCACTGTGATTTTCGTAATGTGTCTTGAACACTGATTTCCCACAGCGACCACGCATTTCTGCGCCGGAAGTGCGAAAACACATTTCGGCCAGAGTGTGAAAAATAACAGCTGGACTGTTCATAAGGAGGTGTGAAAAATGCCACTGTAGAAAATCTGGAGTGAAAATATTACAAATTCGTGAACTTATGAGGGTGCGTGGAAACTGCACAATGCACGCTCGTAACACAGTCATTTTATGGACTTTTGTCACCAAATTTTCAACATAGCCATTTTAAGACCTCTGCTCATGAACAGTGTCACTGTGATCTTCTTAATATGTCCCGAACATTGATTTTGCACACTGACTGCGCCATTGTGCACTACATGTGCGAAAACACATTTTGGGTGAGATGTGAAAAATGACAGCTGTACTGCTCATAAGGAGGTATGGTAAAATGGCAATGTTGAAAATCTGGAATCCAAATATTAAAAATTTGCGAGATTCTGGCGTGTGTGGGAAATGGGCAACACATGCTAAATAAAACAGTCATTTTAGGAATTTTCACAAATTTTCAACATAGAGTTTTGAGGGGCCTACCTCATGAACCGTGACACTGTCATTTCATTACTTAGTCCTGAAAGGTGGTTCCGCGCAGTGACGGCGAAATCACCTTTCGGGACCGAAACTAAGAAAATGACAGTGACTGAGGTTCACGGTGGTCCCAAAACATGTTGGAAATTTGGTGAAAAATTCCCAAAATGGCTGGACATGCACCAAAGTTGAAAAAACCATGTATGCCATTATACAGCTTAACGACATTTCTTCAGTTCGGTCATTTTGAAGAGTGCAGACGGTTCCCAGTCCACTGAAGATTGTCGCGCTGGGCTCCAGAGGTAGTATGGGGTGGGGGGGGTGGGGAAAGGTGGGTACAGGCTGGGGATGGGGCAGACAGTCGACGGAGGGCCGTTTTTGAAGGCAGCAGGACTTTTGCCACGCTGGGTGGGCTCCCAGCGTGGCAGCTGAAAGTTTATTTTGGGAGGAGTAGTGAGCCGATGAGGAATTGGGCACCCCCGTTGGGCTATATGGACGTTTGCCACGCTGGGGTGAGCTCCCAGCGTGGCAACTGGAAGTGTTTTTTTTTGCTGGGGTTCAGTGGAGGTGACGGGGGATTGGGCACCCTGTCACCATACAGACTTTTGCCATGTTGGGTGGGCTCCCAGCATGGCACCTGGAAACCCTGTTTTGGGGGGCAGCGGAGCTGACAGCGGACTGAGCACACCTGTCGGCCATACGGTGTGCTTAGGTGGGGAGAGTGAATGAGCAGCGCTGGGGTGGGCTCCCCAGCATGCTACGTAGGTGTTCAGGGTGGGGGAGAACTGTCTGTGACATTTCAGATGCAGTGTGACGTAGAATCAATGTGCTGGTCACGATTTCACTGTATGCAATTGCCACACGCTACCACCGCTTGATTGCAACAGTTTTCACTTTCAGCTGTACGCCACTGCATCTGAACTGCTGTCATAGACAGCTCTGACATTTATTGGTGCGGTGAGACAGCGCCTGCAAAAGGGAGCAGGGCATTGGAAGCTGAGTGGCACACCTACGGAAATTCGTATGATATGGTGGCACTATGTTTCTTGCACATGCGTGCAAGCAAACATAAAAAATTCTTCTGAAATAAAGTTACAACTCACACCTACTTAAAATCTGTATTATTTTCGTGTCTGCCTGTTTTGGCTCCACTAGCTCTTTAAGGTCCCAGAAGTCCACTACCAGTCTATATCTGGTCTTGGTATAGCACCAAGACATGCACGCTCCAAACCGGAGCATTTAGAAGCTACAGGGATACATAGCATTAATGGAGAGACCTGTGGTTGCTCCCAGCATGCCATGTCATTTTCAGGACAGCTGCTGGTGGTTGTGGGTGCACTGCACATGGTGCTAATGTTTGAAATGCTGGCATGGAGGAAGGCAGAACCAACCAGATAAATGAAAAAAATAAAACATGGGCAGAGGTAAAACAATGCAACCTTTTCTGCAAGTTCTAATTGGGCCCTACCTCAAACTGAGGTGGGGTCTGCTTTTACATGGACATTTCCCTTTAAACTTAGCCTCAGCAGTGCTCTCCCTAGCCTAAACGACTTGGTAATGGCCAAACCGATTAGGGGATCACTCAGGTGGATCCTCTGACTGACTGCTTCTCCACGTCCCTAGAGTTAAGACCCACAAGGCTATAGGTCATTTGCCACCTCCATTCTACTCCTGTGAAATGCCCCCACACCCAGTAGCCTTAGTTTATGCAACTGTAATCGCTCTTGTACTTCCACTTGTGAATGCTGTGCAGATTCAATTGACTGCTCATGTCCTAATTATTACAGTGGCTGACTTAATGCTCTGTGTTAGACATCTTCTTTATTTATTAAATTTTGTTGACCAGGTTGGTCCACTGAGAGTAGAAGTCCCTTTTTCAGGGGTGATCTGGGGGGATGGGGGTGGGTTACAGATGGTAACCAACTGAAATTGAACCAGATTAAGCTGTTGGTTGTATTTTTAGTGAATGGGGGAAATTTGGCCAGGACACCGGGGGAAGTTCCCCTACTCTTTTTGAGAAGTGCCATAGGATCTTTAATGTCTGCCTGAACAACTACCGGAACAGGCAGACGGGACCTCGGTTTAATGTCTCATCCGATGCAGTACAGTATCAGTACTGGGATTTACCCCACATGCCTGGTGTGGGGCTAGAACCCCAAACCCTTTGATCTTCTGGTCTCAGAGGAGAGTGTGCAACCTGCTGAGCCACTGACACTAATCTCTTTAGAATGCAATCCCCTCTGTTACGCTTTTTTAATTGGATTTTATCTCTGCCATCCAAAGTTTTTTCTGTCATTGTCTAAAGTGTTTAGTTGATGTCAAAATCGCTGTGGTTTAATCTGCTTAACTTATGTCACCACAACCATTGTAACTTACAATGTCTTTATTGTTTTAACTGTTTAACATTTGTCAAATGTTACCTACTGTAACTTACAAACTGTTATTGCATGTAGACTCAGTTTGTTACCTGTAATTAATTCCAGGTCACCCCTGAAAAATGGACTCTCGTGGTCTCAGTGGACCCAGCTGGTTATCAGAATTAAATAAATAAATAGAAAGTCAGCCCATGTCATATTTGATTTATACAACAGGGGCCGGATATTCAAAAGGGTTGCGCCATGTGCAATAGGGTTGCGCTTGCGCAAGTCCAAAAATGCGCCATACTGCCATATTCAGCGGGAAGCAGTTGCGCTACCGAACACATGCTGAGTAACAGTGCAATGCAAATGAAGGGGTGGATCCATGCATAAAGAGCGCAATGCGATATTGAAAGGCTTGCATAATGCGCAACAGCGGAGCAGCCGGAAGGTGCGCCACGGCGGAAATGAGCCAAAATAAAAAGGCTCAAGGAAGAGGCGCAAGAACGCTACAGGGAAGCCACATGAGGCAGGGAGACAGACAAGGCGACAGTGGCAAACAGTGCAGGCCAGGGAGTGCACAGGAGAGAAGAGGGACAAGGGAGGGTGTGTGGGGCCACAGACTGCAGAGGCCAGTAGGTGTACCCGGTGCAGTGGAGGTAGCAGTCAGGACAGCGGGGTAACAGAGCAACAACAGCCGGGGGGGACCACAAGCCAGGGAAATGGACAGTGCCAGCTTCCACATGGAAGCTGTAATGAGGGATGAGAAGGCATGCTGCGGGGGACGTGGCCGTGGAAGGGCCCGTCGGCGGTACACCCCCAACAGGCAGTACCGTGCCCACGTCAGCTTTGAGCTGTACACGGATGTAGAGATTGTGGGCCGGTACTGCCTGAACAGGGCAATACTGAGGCAGCTCTGTGAGCTGTGCAGTAATGTGATGTAGGCACCCTCACGATGGAGTCACGCTCTGTCAGTGGAGACAAAGGTAACAGCCTGCATGTGCCTGCTCACCACGGGTACCTTCCAGAGGCTGACAGGGGACACCACAGGCATAACACAGTCGGCCACGCGCACGCATCCTCACCCACCTTCAGCTGACTGCTGCCACATGCTGCGGAGTACATCCATTTCCCCAGCACCGTGGCAGAGCGTACAGCAAACATGCAGGAGTTCCACAGGGTAGCACGTATGCCTGGCGTGCTAGGGGCAATAGACTGCACCCATGTGGCTATTCGCACGCCACCTGGCCCCGATGGGGCAGCATACAGGAACAGGAAGGGCTTTTCAAGTGTCAACTGCCAGGTGGTGTGTGATGCCAGTGGGCACATCATCAATGTCTGTGCCACACACCCTGGCGGAGCACATGATGCCTTCATATGGTACCAATCTGCACTGTGCCAGCGATTCGAGAGTGGGGACATCCCCACAGGACATCTAGTGGGTGAGTACGCATGTAGGAATTGCAAGGTTGGGACAAGGGTGGGAAAGCCACAGGTGCCATGGTAGTGGCACACAGGGATATGGGTAATATGGACCTGTACATGATACTAATCTCCACCATCTCCACACAGGTGACAGCGGATACCCACTCCGTCGCTGGCTGCTCACACCCTACCGGCGCCCCATGACCCCATTGCAGCAACGCTATAATGAGGCACATGCCGCCACACGCAACATCATCGAGCGGGTGTTTGGGATGCTTAAGGCACGCTTCCAATGCCTAGACACCTCCGGCGGTGCCCTACAGTACAGCCCCTCAAAGGCCTGTGGGATATTCCTGGCCTGTTGTATCCTGCACAACATGGCCAAAGACTGTGGGATAGCCGTACAGGTCGAGGAGGGGGAAAGCGATGGGGCCGCCGGTGACGCCGGCGATGATGGGGATGAGCAGCCCCCCCTTGGACGGCGGGACCCCCGACTGATCCAGCAGGCCCAGCTGCACCAGGACACCATCACAGAGGAGCATTTTGCACGACACAGGTAAGTCAAGGGGCCATGTGCAACCAACACTGTCTAGGAGCAACCCACAGGCACACAGGGTAACACAGCAGGGGTGCATGACGGCAAGGGGAGTGTTAGGGTCCAGGACACACAAACACACCATCAGGGAGGGGTGAATAGTCATATGGACACACACACACACACCAGGCACAGAGCGTACATGGGCAGGTGCACAGCAGAGCAGGAACAGACATGGCAAACACACGGATCAACGGACCACCCCCACCACCTGTACTGTCCATGTACGTGTGTCAGATGCTGGGCACCCTTGCACCTTGGTGTACAGTACAATGCAGGCATTATCATGCACATGCACCTGTGGACAGCAGTTGGGTGGGTGTGCAGGTGGTCCGTGTGTCGGCGTGTTGGGCAGGGCACCCACCAGTGCACTGCCCACCATGACGCACATTGCACACAGGGCAGCATCAGACAGGGCCCGCACTGGGAGACAGGTCACTCAGGTGGCACTGTGCCACGGCCACCTCAGATATGTGGGCGGCCCCACCATGTCCCAGCAGCACTGGCAGGCTGATCATGGGCCACATGGGGTGGCACCGATGGACCACCAGGGGTCCCACTGCGCGATCGCGACCTTGTCCGCACAGGGGTGTGCAGCATGCCGAACATACCTGCACCAGGTGTGCTCAGGATGCCCAACAGCAGAACCCGCGCCGACAGTCTAGGTGCTCCATCGCACGCCAGGAATGGGAGTGAGAGCATACCGTGTGGGTGCGGTACAGGGCACCTGACTGTGCCCAATGCGCATGACAGAGACCACTGCCTGGGTCAGCCTGTCAATGGCGGTGGTCACATCCGTCCGCAGTCTGACCATCTCTGCAAGGATCAATGCATTGTCCCTGCTGTTCCACTCCACAGCCACGCACAGTGCCTCCACGCACACTGCAACCCGCATCTGCTGCTCTACTGATGCCCGCAGCAGGCGGGTGTGCTCGTCCAATGGGTCCTGTGCCACATCGGCATTCTGTCCCCCAGGGTATTGAAGGGCCTGATGCTCAACACCCCTTGAGGGTGGGCGCTGTTCACCAGGACCAGGTGTGGGCAAGTCAACAGGCGGTGTGCATGTGCCACCGCTGGACCCTGTACCCCCAGATCTGGTGGGTGACTGCTGCTGCCCCTCCAACTGCTGTGCCCCAGGGACCACTCGTTCCACTGCTGTGGCCGCAACAGTGCCAGAGACCTGTACAGCCACCGGTGCTGCCCCACCGGTGCTGACAGGCACAGCCTGGGACTGTGCTGACGTGCTGGCACACACGTTGGAACCAGCTAGGTCCAAGAACGCATGCTGGCCTGCTGTGTGTCTGTTATGGACACACACGTGTCACCTGCCCATTGCAGTCCTTGCATCATCAATGGTGCAGGTTCGTGCAACAGCCACAGTCACAGCGTGCTGGCATGCTCGCATGCCAGACTGCTGAGACACAGGCTGTGCACCCTCCACACCTGACTCGCTGACAACAGAGGTGGCAGCCAGGCGTGCATGCTGGTGCAGTGCATGCCGGCTGCCAGCAGAGGTGGATGGACCCTCCACCAACACTGGCAGGTCTTCCACACTGCATGGTCCCACCACCACCGTCCCCTGCAGACGAACAGGATCTGTAACAGAAAGTGAGAACATGTTAGTGCATGTGATCAACCTCCCCCCCACCCAAACACCACCACCATGTCATACCGTGCAGTGATGGGCTTCCATCGGTCTGGAATCCACCTCCTGGTACGCCCTCTGTAGCACTACGCTGCATTGACACAGCCAGACGGTCCTCCGCCGGGGTCAGCTCTGCCACCTCTGGCTGGCCACCGCCTGTGGCAGCGCGTGCCACCCTGAGGGCTGCCACCTTCTCTTGATCCGTCTCGGTCTGTCCCTCATCTTTGCATTCCTGCACGGGCGCTGGTGGCTTCCGCCGTTTACACCGCACGGGCTACCCCTCCCATGCAGCAGCACGGGCCTGAGGGTACCGCCGTCCACTCAGTAGTGGCTCCTCTTCCAGGTAGGCCTGAAGAGTGCCTCTGTCTCTGACTTGGTGAAGTTGGGCCTCCTCTTTCGCCCACCATCTTCATCCTCACCTGGTCTTTGCTTGGTCATGTCGGTCTGTATGGGTGGAAGTGGACACCTGTCACTGTGCAGTCTACAGCGTTATCCCATGATCATTGCCCAGAACATCACACAGCTTGCAACTCACCTCTCACCTGCAGTACCGATCTGGCCAGCGCAGTCCACTGTCGCGATATTTATAGCGCAATGCATGCAAATTAGAGTGGAGCAACTGTAATGAGATGCAATCGCGCCACCGCGCTTTGAATGGCTGATCAGATGATTTGCATGTGTTGGCTGAATATCGCGGGCCGCTACATTTATGCAATACGGTTGGAGCCGGCTGAGCCAATGGCACTTTCCCGTGACTGCATAGTACACCGCATTGCGCATGCCCAGGTAGCTTACGAGGCCTGCCGCTGATGACGTGCTGTGCGCAATCAGCAATTCCGGACACGGCCACCATTGTGCCAGTGGCGCCACAGCACTGGTCACCAAATGGCGCTGTGGACAACAACACAGTAGTCCACTGTGGCACTGGCACGCAGGTGACTGATCGCCAAGAGATGTGTAGACGTCCGATGGCGCTGGCGTGGCCTTGCGCCACTGACCCATGACCTTGTGCCGACCTTTGCCCCTGGCGCTGTATGTCTGGCATGTGTATGCGAGCTCTCGGCTGTTGGTGACAGCGCAATGTGGACATGACGGCGCTGTATGAACAGCGATAGGGACTCATGGGTTAATGGCAACATTTCCCATCGCAATCACATGCCATGGAGCGCATATTGCCACTGTATAACTCTGAATGGCACGAGGGAGAGCTCGACAGTGAGGGGCCTTGGAGCTGGCAAACCTGGTGGCTGTGGTGGAGCCACACCATGGGACACTGTTTGGGGGAGTGCCCCTACAGATGGCACGCACCCATGTGTGGCAGCAGGTGGCAACTGCCCTAGAGCAGGCCACTGGGCGGAGGAGGACTCCTGAGCAGTGCAGGCACCGCTACAGTGACCTGCAAAGGAGGGAGCATGCTCTGCTGGAGCGCCTCAGGTCTCGTGCCAGGAAGGGCATTGTGCCTAGGCCAGGTGGGTGTGCTGTGTATGCACCGGTATTGTCCACATGGGTGACACTGTGTAATGTGACCTGCGCATGGGGGTGGGTTGGGCTATGGTTTGCTGTGAAGGTGTTTGCAGGTGTGTGCTGTTTGGGTCTGGTTGTGTGGGCAGGCACACTCAATGGGGCAAGGGGCTGTCTGCTTTGGGATCTCATTGATGTGTTTCTCTTCATTTGTCTCCCACAGGCGTGGAGGAGTGCCCAGACTGAGGCATGGGATGGCGGTGCCGGGGTGGCTGGCAGAGGTTGTGTGCCACAGCCACAGCAGCAGCAGCAGCAGCAGCCGCAGCCGCAGCAGCTTGATGAGGGTGAGTGTCATTACATCATGGATGCTATTGCATGCTGGGAGGGGCACGGCCACCGTCCATGGACTACACTACCATGCACGCAACATGTGACAGTCATCACTGTCCAGTGGCACTGCATGTGTGTGTGTGCGTCACTGGTAGTCCATGCATGCACTGGGCACATGGCTGTGGCACTAGCATCCCACCACATAGCCACGTCACTGGGCAGCCTTGGTTGTGCTGTGATAGACATGGGCGGTGTGTGAGTGCAGTGGTACACATGGCTGTTGCTGCCTGGTTGGGCATGTCTTGTGCACGGTCACTGTGGGTGGGTGCAGTCCATCACAGGAGCGGGGCACTTGGCTGTATGCCATGCATGATGGGTGGGATTCAGGGATGTGGACAGTCACAGCCATTGATTCTGATCCCTTGTCCTAGGTATCCAGATCCTGCGTCGCATAGAGCGAGCACTGCGGAGGCTCACACAGGTGGCCATAGATTCTCACGCCATCCTTCTGAACATGCAGCGGCATGGGATACGGCGCCGGAGGAGGCCCCGGGCACAGCACCAGGCGGAAGGAGGGCAGGCTGCCAGCCGGTAGCTGCCCATCACCACACCCCACCTTCCCTCTCCCGGTTGTTCACCCCTTCTCACCACTCCTTACCTTATACCCATACCCCACCCCTGCTTTGTATATATATATGTACATAGTTGCTTTGTTGTTCCTGTTATTCTTATTCATTACATTTATATTTTGATATGAATACTGTGGTGGTCTCTGATTTGCAGCTGGCTATTGGTGCAGTTGCAGTGGTGTGCATGGCATCTGGGGTGGTATGGTCATGGGTATGTGTGTGCGTGTGTGGGTGGTATCTCTGGTGGGTGTGGCTTCCACTCAGTATTGGTGCTGCCACCCACTGCTGGTGCTCATGGTGGGTTTGGCTTGTATAGTTCTGTGGTTCACGAGGTTGCAGTGTGCCGGGGGCCTGGGATTCCTGCAGTGCTGGTCACTGCACATGGGTGGTGTCTTGGGTCACAGTGCTGGGTGTGCTGTGCACACGGGGGGGGGGGAGCTGCTGGACACTGGGGTGGTCCGCCCCCTTTGTGTGGCACTCTCAGCTTGCCAGTGGGTGTGTTGCAGTAACACGGCCGGGATGTGCTTTCTTTGCTTGTCCCCATGGTCCAGTGGCTGTTCCATCCCTCCCCCAGTTATGCTATGCTTGGGGTGTGGGGCTACATTCAGTGAAAGCGCTAGGGGTTTTAAAACATGGGTCAAATTAGACCCATAGGTGTAAAACATGTGGGTCAAAATGAGAAACAACTGGGTCCAAACCTAATCATAAGTAGAAATTTCAGTAGTACAGAAGCTTAAATTTGTTGAGTGAAAATACTTTTCTATTGTTTAGTTTTCCATCTTTCAGCTATTGTTAGAGACAGGTGCACCACTTTGGACCCACTGTCCTGTGGAAAGTGGGTCATTTCTGGGCAAGCTGCAACTTTTTCCCTTTTTGCCCTGTCTAGCGCTGTCTCTGGGTACATTGTTGGTTCTGCAGTGTGTCCCTGTGTCCATATGTGGCATGGGTGGTGGGCCCCTGCCTACCTCCCTGGTTGTGCAGTTCCATTGCTCTGCTGCTGGGGGTCTCTTTGCTTGCACTATGGCACCTCTGGACTGCTCAGCTGGGCTGCCTTTGTTGCGCTATGGCGCATCATCTCTGTTCAGCTTCCCCTTCCTGGTTGCGCTATGGCGCAGGTTGTGCGATATTCAGACGTTGGCTGGTTGCACAATTTGTTTTGCTCCATGTTTGAATATCGCGTGTATTGCGCTTGTGCGCAATTGACTTGTGCTTGCTCCTGCTGTTGCGCACTTTTTGGGCCCAGTTTGAATATCCGGCCCCAGGTGTTTAGGTGGTTTTGGGACAGAATGGTGAAATACTACAAAAGAAAAAAGTAATATAAACCACTGCATGCTGTGTATGGAAGGTCGTGTCAGACAAATCTGATGGACCTTTCTGATTGGGTTACGAAGGAAGCAAATCTTGAGGGGGGGCAGTGGATGTCGCCTACCTCAATTTCAGCAAAGTCTTCAACACTGTCCCACACAAAAGGCTGGTCAACTAAATGAGTAGTCAGGGTATGGGGCTCACAGTGGCAAACTGGGTTAGGAACTGGATTACAGACAGGAAGCAGAGGGTGGTGGTAAATGGGATCCAGTCAGGGGAAAGAGAGGTGACCTGTGGGGCATCTCAGGGATCAGTCCTTGGGCTAGTCCTGTTTCATGTCTTCATTAGTGACATTGCGGTAGGATTGCGGGGAAAGGTCTGCCTGTTTGCAGATGACACCAAGATCTGCAACAGGGTGGATACTTGGACGGAGTAGAGAGAATGAGAAGGGACCTGGAGAAGCTTGAAAAATGGTCTGAAGTGTAGCAGCTAAGATTCAATTCTAAGAAGTGCAAAATAATGAACCTGGGAAGAGGGAACCCTGGGGAGTGCTACAGGATGGGAGGAGAGTTGCTATTACAAAGGAAGCAAGGGACCGGAGGTTATCATTTCTGATGACCTAAAGGTGCCTAAGCAGAGTACAAAGGCTGCAGGGAGGGCCAGTGGCATGCTGGGATGTATAGGTAGAGTTATTACAAGCAGAAGGTGGGAGGTGGTTATGCCTTTGTACAAAACACTGGTGAGGCACCATCTAGAGTACTGTGCGCAGTTCTGGAGACCGCACCTTCATAAGGACATTGACAGGGTGGAGGCGGTCCAGAGAAGGGCGACTAAGATGGTACAAGGATTGCACCAGAAGACATATGAGGAAAGACTAAAGGACCTCAATATGTACTCACTGGAGGACAGGCGGGATTGGGGGGACATGCTAGAAACATCTAAATACCTTAAGGGCATAAACAAGGTGTAGGGGGAGACATCTTCCAATATAAGAGATGTACAAGAACAAAGCATGACATGAAATTGGAAGGTGGCAGGCTGAGGGTAAATGCGAGAACATTTTTCTTCATGGAGAGGATGGTGGGCGCATGGAACAAACTACCACAGGACATGGTGGGGGCAAACACAGTGGAGGGTTTAAAACATGCATGGGACAGGCATAAGGGTACATTGGTGTGGGAAAGGGGAAGCCACTGACTAGTTAGAGTCAGAGGCCGCAAACTAGTGTAGGGCTTTGGGGAAGACTGGATGGGCCTGGTGGTCCTTATCTGCCGACAATTTCTATGTTTCTATTTCGATCAAAAAAATAAATGGCATCTCACATGATTTTATTGACAAGAGTTTTACCAGGAAAGACCTACTGATTCATAAAACTAATTTCCAGTGGTGTCCTGGGGGAAAATAAATGTAGCTGGTCACTGTGCATGCTCAGAAATTTATCTTCAAGTGAGAATACATTTTGGAGCATGCTCAGTGACCAACTTCAGTTATTTTGCTAATGTTGATCAAAATAGCATTTTTTATCTTGGTAAATTTATTTTCATACCGGTTGTATAAATACATATACACCACACCAATGGTGAATAAATTGGGTAAATAAATCATGTTATTTTGGGATAAATATTTATTTTCACTTAGAATGCCATTTATATAACTCAGAATACCATTTTTATAACTTAGAACATGTTATTTCCACTTAGAATCTGGAAATGGAACACAGAGAACAATGGGCCAGATAGGGAACTTACGATGGAAAAAAAATGCAGTTTTAAGCTAAAACAAGGTAAAGCACCAGTAAAAACACTACAAATGGTGTGGTATATATCAAACTCATAATGGAATGCAGTAGAACAACACATTTATCTCCACACATGAGTGGTAAGACCTTTATAACTCACTCATAGCTTCGCCACTCGTGAGTTATGGGTCTTACCCCCCTCACCAGTGGAGATAAATGTGCTGTTCCACTGCAGTCCATTATGTATTCCCTATTTATACAATAGGAGTGAGCAAATAACTCATTGCATAAAAACATGTATTCTCACTGCAGTGAAATAAATCCATTTATTTCACTATGGTGACATCATCAAACCAAAAAAAAAACCAGCGCAAACACAGTCCTGTTGTATAAATTGGATATGTTACAGCCGGTGGTGGAATGCACTATTTATGTGAATGAGTGGAGCGTGACCTTGGCTACCATCACCAATAGCTCCACTCTGCTCCGCCACGCATGAGGATATCCAGGGTCACGCTCCACACATTCACATAGTCTAGTCCACCACCGGCCATAACGTAATATGCCGTTCATTTCCATTCGTGAGGTGGCGGGACTTTCATAACTCACTCATGGCTTTAGTTATGGTCCCACCCCCTCACTCATGGAAATAAATAGCATATTAGAACAAAATACTTTGTATATCCTCTATGTAATGTATGAATATATCTGTATACAGATATACTGTATATATATATATATATATATATATATATATATATATATATATGTGTGTAGTGAGGCAACCATAAAGACACAAAGACACTTGTAATCAGATCCTTAGTGATGCACGTATCCATGTGAGTTCGAGTGTGCTTGTGTGCGTGTATATGTGTGTGTGCACACATACATATTTGCATGTCAGCATGTATGTTCTCGTGTGTGTGTGTGTGTGTGCATGAGAGTTTGTCTGGAATAAGTATAACACAGTGTTTGTCAGAAAATACTTTTATTGCAGACATTCCAAGCTTCTGCTGTGAAAAATATCCAGGAGCCTCAAGTAATAACTATTTTTTTTAAAATAATTATTTATAAGGGTAGAATAAATGGGGGATAGGAGGCAGAAGAACGGGGGAGATGTTTCACGATCCCACCTTCACTACACAGCATCTAGGAGAGAAGAAAGATACAAGTTACACAATTTGTTTCCATTTTTTTTTATCTGTCCTAAGCAATTTGGGTACCTGCTTCAACACCACCAAGCTGACTCAATCCTTCCATCCATTGCCACCGTACTCACATTCTCCTGGATCTCACCACTCAATGGCCACCCTTTCTTCACTAGGGTCCACTGGGGTGAAGGAATGGTGCTCTTTGGCCAGCTTTTTTTCTCTTTTGTAGACCTTCCCACTAGTGGATCTAGCTATGTAGCAAAGTGCAACATGCTACCCCCAGGACAGCACACTGTAGCTGTTTTAGCCTAATCAAAGCTTGAAAAGAAAACTGAGGGAGAGGTCTCGTCTTCCACATAGGTCATTAGCAGGGCCCGCCAGGAGTCAGTTTTAGGACTGATCCTTTTTAATGCTTTTATCTTGGACATTGGGGAGGGAATCAGGAGCAGACTGAGTCTCTTTGCCGATGACTCCAAGCTGGGTGCAATGGTGGACAGGGAAGAAGGGAGAAGGACACCTCAGGGTGATTTGGAGACACTTGAGAGGTGGTCACACACTTGGCAGCTAAGGTTTAATGCCAAGAAGTGCAGTGTACTCTACCTGGGAGTTTGGAAGCCTGAATACAAGTACTTTTTGGGAGGGGAGAAAGTGACAGTCTCGGAGGTGAAAAAGGATCTTGGGGTGTTCATTGACACCAAAATGTATAAACTGGAGCAGTGTAGGAGGGCAGTGGCTAAAGCTAACAGAATGCTTGGGTGCACTGCCAAGGGGATTACTTCGCGGAGAAGGAAGGTGCTTCTACCTATGTACAACTGCCTGGTCAGGCCACACCTGCAGTACTGCATGCAGTTTTAATGCCCATACTTGAGGAGGGACATTGCCCTTCTGGAAAGGGTCCAGAGGAGAGCAGCTAGGATGATACAGGAGCTGGGGACAAATCCTATGAAGAGAGACTCAGGAAGCTGAACATGCACTCCCTGATGGAGAGGAGAGGAGGGACCCGGGGGATATGACTGAGGTCTTTAAATATCTGAAGGAGGTAAATCATGTCAGCACAGACAGCCTATTCCAGATAAAGGAGGAAGGGTCCACGAGGGAACACTCTATAAAATTGGTTGGCAGGAAGCTCAGAGCAGAGACTAGGAGGCATTACTTTAATGATAGGGTGGTTTCACCATGGAACACACTGCCACTGGAACTGGTGGCTGTCGATACAGTGGAGGGGGTTCAAGGGGGTGGGACAGATACATGAGAAGATTAAGGATGAGTGGTGCTAGGCGCAGAGGGAACCCCCTGATAGGGGATGTGATGGGGGGGTACAGGTGAGGTACAGGGGCTGCCGTGGTATCTGGATCATGTCCTGCTAACTGCAGCAGACTCGATAGACCAATTGGCCTACTCTGCTCGCAACTTAATAAAACATTTTATATTTTTCAGAGAAAGTGCTACCTGCTTGAAAAAATGGCTACCTCCTTGAAAACAATTCTTGATTAGCCCAGCCCCTTCTGTACTTACGTGTGGGCCACCTCTGCTATGCTTTTAGCAGGGGGAGAGGGGGAGAATGACCGATGCTGACTGATTACCCATGACATCGATGCCACGTAACATTCCCACCAAAGACACAGCTCAGCAACAGGGTGAGCATCCCTCCCCCTCTCCTCCATCAAAAGTCTGTGCTCACCCAGATTTCTCTAGCCTGCAGCTGTGATTCGGACTTCGAACCTGGCTCTTCCTAATGGAAGCACAGTTCACTACTGTCACTGTCACCAGGTCAGGCAGAGGTTCCATGAGTAAATTAAGCAACAAAGCATGACAGGGGATGCGTTATTGTGGGATAACGGCCCACCACAGGAAGTGAGGCATGACACTATGCCAATTAGAGTGCCATTATCCAATCCGTGCCTTATTTAAGCAATAACGCATGACAGGGGGTGCATTATGGTGGGATAACAGCCCATCTTGGGGTGTGCTGAAGCACAAGGCAAAGCCAAGTTCTTTCACCACCCGAAAAGGGCCATTAGCCCACCACAACGCACCCCTCGAGTGCCTTATTTTTGTGATTATGATATGGGTCCTTTTAGTAAATTAGATATATTTTTTAAACATATTTCTGTTGAGCTACTTTCGGCCAGGCTGTTGAGCTGGGATAACGGCCACCTGAAAGTACCTCTTGGTCAATCAGGAATCGGCATTCTTTTTACCTATTTCATTATGCAATTTATAAAATGGTTTCTTCTAATATTTATTTTAAAAACTGAGCAAACATAGAAACATAGACAATGTCAGCAGGAAAAGACCACTGGTCCATCCAATCTGCCCAGTTTTACCCTACCCTACCCCATGACCTACTGTCCAGATGGAGTTTTGGCCCCCCCACCCCCGCAGCCAGGGGTGTAGCCAGAAATTTCCATTTTGTACACAATCTCCAACAGTTACACCCCTCCATAAAAAAATGTACGCATCCTATCCAAATAGTACCCTCTTCCAAACAAGTCAGATTGCTGTCAGATGATTCCTCCAGTCTCTAAAGAGGTTATACCTGTATCTGTCTCCTAAACAACAGAAGTTTAAACAGAGGCACTCCTCAGTGGCCTACACTAACCCAAATATTACAGAGCAGAATGAAAATGTTAACAGAAAGGTATGGTTTGTGACAGACACTCAACAAAACTGTACACAAATGTGCATGGTAAATATGCCTGCCTACACCCTTGCCCACAACTTGCCTTGCTGTTACCCCCCCCCCCCAAGAAACTATTAAGCCCTTTAATCTGTCTCATCCATTCTTGAGAGGATTGGTAGTTTTTGTGCCTTCTGTCTCTGCTGGTAGGCTGTCCATGGCTTAACCCCTCTCTTGGGAAAGTAAAACTTTCGAGCATCTTGAATCTCCCGCCCCCCACCAGCTTACATTCATGTCCCCTTGTTTTGGACCCACCATTCCTGCTAAACAGTTCCTCACAGTTTACCTTGTTTATCCTTTCAGGAAATTAAAGAGATTTGGCAGGCTATACAGTTATACCCCTCACACATCAGTGCCTTACCTCTGCGAAAACATTTTTGTCCATCTAGCACCAAAACTATCTAATTAGTAAAGAAGCATAATCACTCTTAAAATTGTGGAGCACCAGGTCTGCTAAACTTCCCAGTGTGAAGAGCTCCCCACATGCAGCAAACGTATGACGAGATCCTAGGGAGAGAGTGAGGACGCACTCCTTTATAGTCAATGGGGGACTGCCTTCTAATCATTTTTATATAGCGTAGTGGTCATTTGGTGATGAAACATGGACACTGGTTGACTAACAAGGGCCTAGGGGCTCAGCAGTGCATCAGGCCCCGCTGAATGGAAGGCGTGGCGGACATCAGCATTCACCTTTGACATCAGTGCACACCACACCCCTGGCGAGAAAATAGAAAATTGCTTCCTGGTCGGCTGAATGACAGATGCCGGCCCCCACTGCCACTGAGCCCTGGACAGCCCCCAGACCACCTCAGCAGCACCCACAGGCCAATCAAGGAGTGCACTGACCACCCACTGGTGCCTTACCTCTCAGAGGACAAGCATTTGTCAATGCCGAATGTTGTCTTGCTGGCATTGGTATTGGTACTGCCAGAGCTAGAGATGCATAATAGGAATGGCAGTGAAGTACTGAACTGACACCAACCCCACCCCCACCCTGTAGAGACAGACAGGCATTGTAGTGTGCCTTTGAGTCATCAGCTATAACGCTCATGCCGTTGTACCTCACCCCTACCCTGTAGACACTGACAAGTGTCGTGGTCTGCTTTCGGGTCTTTGGGCATTATACTTACCCCATTCCATAGGGAAATATGCTGACATGGATGCAGTATAGGAGAATGGGGTGAACTTTGTGGCTGAACAGTGCAAGGCACACCACGATGCCTGTCAGTGGCTGCAGGGTGGGGGTGGAATGGCGCGAGCATTACAGCCGATGATCCTAAGTCACACCCCTGGCACCTGTCAGTCTGTACTGGGTGGGGTGCTACAGTTGGAAACCCTAACACCGTAGGCATGCAGTGGTATTTTCACTCCAAAGTTTCAGCATGGGCTGTTTGTGACCCACCTCATGAAAAAAGGCACAATTAGTTTGTTAGCTGAAAGGTGGTTTTGCACAGCGGCTATGCCATTTGGCGACACAGGGACAAAAACACATTTTGGGCAGGATGTGGAGAATGACAACTGCATTGTTCATGAGGAGGCATAAAAAATGGCAACGTTGAAAATGTGGCGTGAAAATATGAAAAATTGTTGAAGTCATGAGCATGAATAGAAACTGCGCAACACACATCTGTAACCCAATTATTTTTGGGAGTTTGTCACCCACGTTTTTAACATAGGCATTTTGGGACCTCCCCTCATGAACAGTGGTGCTGTGATTTTGTTAATCTGTCCCAAAAGTTGATTTCCCACAGCGACCACGCCATTGTGTGCCACAGGTATGGAAACACATTTTGGGCAGGATGTGAAAAATGACAGCTGTGCTGTTCATAAGGAGGCGTGAAAAAATGCCAGTGTGTTGAAAGTCTGGCATGGAAATATTGCAAATTTTCGAAGTTACAAGAGTGTATGGGAACTGCGCAATGCACGCTTGTAACACAGTCATTTTATGGACTTTCAGCACCAAATTTTCAACATAGGCATTTTAGGACCTCTGCTCATGTACAGTGACACCGTCATTTCCTCAAACTGTCCCTAAAAGTGATTTTGCACAGCGACCGTGCTATTCAGTGGCTCAGTAGGTAGCACACTCGCCTCTGAGGCTAGAAGATCAGAGGGCTGTGGGTTCAGTTCCCACATCTGGCACTTGGATCAATATCCCAGTACTGACACTGTAGTGCAGCATGAGAGGGGTGCTGCACTTCTGAGGTGCCGTCTTTCGGATGAGACGTTAAACCAAGGTCCCATCTGCCTGGATTGGTGGTAGTTCAGGTGGATGTTAAAGATCCCATGGCACTTACCGAAAAGAGTAGGAGAATTTCCCCGGTGTCCTGGCCAAATTTCCCTCATTCACTGAAAATTACCACCAACAGCTTAATCTGGTTCAAGGTCAGTTGGCATTCATCTGTATCTCCCTCCCCCGGGTCATGCCTGAAATTAGGCAGGATTTGTCTAGTGCACTTACCCGGTCAACAAAAAAAAAAAAAAAAAAAAAAAAATTCTGCGCCGGATATGCAAAAACACATTTTGGACAGGATATGTAAAATGACATCTGTACTAGTCATAAGGAGGTGTGGAAAAATGACAATTTGAAAATCTGGAGTGAAAATATTACAAATTCACGAAGTTACAAGCATACATGCAAACTGCGCAATGCAGGCTCGCAAAACACTAATTTTATGGACTTTCGTCACCAAATTTTCAACATAGGCATTTTAGGACCTCTGCTCATGAACAGTGTCACTGTCATTTTCGTAATCTGTCCCGAACACTGATTTCCCCAAGCGACTGTGCTATTCTGCGCCAGAAGTGCGAAAACACACCTCGGCCAGGATGTGAAAAATGACAGCTGTACTGTTCACCAGGAGGTGTGGAAAAATGCCAGTGTTGAAAATCTGGCATGAAAATATTGCAAAGTTGCGAAGTTACGAGCGTGCGTAGCAACTGAGCAACGCACGCTTGTAGAACAGTCATTTTCTGGATTTTTTCCACCAAATTTGCAACATAGGCTTTTTGAGAGCCCAGCTCATGAACACTGGCACTGTCATTTCATTAATTGGTCCCAAAAGGTGATTCTGCCAGTGACAGCGAAATCACCTTTCGGGGTCAAATAACGCCATGACAGTGGCAGAGTTCATGAGGAGGGGTCCCAAAAACCCCATGTTGAAAATTTGGTGCCAAAATTCAAAAAAATGCCTGAGATATGCATTAAAGTTGAAAAAACCTATTTATACCATTATACAGCTTACTGGCATTTCCTCAGTTCGCGGTTGGCTTTGAAGATTGCAGATGTGTTCCCGGTCCACCAAAGATCGTCGCGCCAGACTCTGGAGGTAAGTATGGGGTGAGGGGGGTGTGGGGAGGCAGGGTGCGCAGAGGGTGGGTGCGGGTTGCAGGAGGGGGGCAGAGAGATGGCGATTGACCGTTTTCTTTTTTCACAGCTTAAAAGAAAAAAACAACATTGCAGGACTTTTTTTTTTTTGCAAGGCATTTGGCATGTTGGGGTAGGCTCCCAGCGTGCCACCTAAGTCTTTTTGGGGATTCTGTAGCTGACGGGGATTGGGCACTCCCCGCCGGCACATACTGAGGGGGGCACGAGCTGAGGAGGATTGGGCACCTCGGGCAAGCAACAACAGGGGTGGACGATTATGCTGATGGGGAGGGCTTCCGCCAGCAAAATACAAGGGATGGGGATAAACGCCGATGGAGATTGGGCCCCTCATTGGCAAAAAGAAAAGCTGTTGGAGGGTCGCATGATGCCAAGGGGGATTGGGCACCCCCTTGGCATACATTCTAAATGGGAGGGAGCAGATTATGCCGATGGAGAGTGGGCTTCCCCTATTGGCATTGTGACAGGCAGCGGTGGTAGTCACTGCCGCCATGTTGCCTGCACGTCGGGGAGGCATGATGTGGTCATGCTGCGTGAGAGCTTCGCTCTCATTGCAGCAGACCTTTTCTTTGTTCTGGTGACCACATTAGGGATGCGTGAGGCACTGCCTGCTGCTGGCTGATTGGGGAATGAGGGATGCACCTTCTGATGCGTGCTCTGCATTCGCCCAACAGTGACTGCGCCTCCAAATGTGCCACTACCGCAAGATGTTGGCTGGCGCACAAGCGTGCAAGCCAACATAATAAATCGGATAGACATCTTAGCTACATTCACAAAGGCTGCCTCAACCTGGAAAGAATTTTCCTGGAAGGTCTCCCTCAGGTACTTCAGAACGCCTGCAATGCAGGCAAAGTATATGGGGAGAAGAGACGCCACCTGCTGGAGAAACTGCAGGAATAAATCTGTAACACATGGGCACATTTTCTGGCAATGCCCGAAGTTGCAACCATTTATACAAGACCTAAACATAGCATTCTCTCAGATTTTCATGGATGTACACCCACTTACTCCATACTAGTTTTTTTTTTTCCAGATTTCCCTGTCTCATGTAGGGACTCTAAAGCAAAAAAGGTATTAACAATCTGTATATTAAAAGAAATTTCTGATATAAGTTATTGGGTTTCATAGCCCAATACCTTATATTGTAGTGAGCTGACTGGTACAAACGTTTTAATTTAAAGCAATGTAATTTTATTAGGGGAAGGGATCGTAACTGGCGCTGAAGCCTTGGCCAGCTGACTCCTTCCAGCTTCCTGGTGTTGGCGCTCTGCCCCAACTCTGCCCCCGTACTCTCTGAAATTGTGATGTGTGGCCAGGGAGAGTGCGGTTGTGAGCCCCATACAAGTCTATGAGGGCTATTTTAAAAGCCAGATTTTAGTCACTTTAAACAATCCTAGAGAAAAATTAAAGCAGTCGCTTAACCAAGAGGGTCCCTCTGATGAAATCAAGTCTCCCAAGATAAGTGTTAAACATATTATGCTACTGTCAATTGTGAGATGTACTCACCTGTTAACAAACCTAACCTTTGACATTCTCCAATACCTGTCACCCTTAATTCATGTCCTGTACTGTCAGGCTTTGTTGTAAATGTTCTATAGTATATGGGTGCTGTCTATTGTGAATGGATTTCAGCAACTGCTGAAATCTTGTTGTAGTACAGTTCAAAGGTCAAAAAAGTTGTACTATCGTTCTGACGTCACATTGATAGTACAAGAACTTTTTACCCTTGACCTGCTGCCTGATTGGCTCAGATGACGCTCTCTAGAAAAATAAAAACATGGCGCGATTTAGCGAGTGCCGAGCAGCGGAGCTACCGACTTAGAAGTTGGGAATCGGGACACGGAGAGCCATACATGGCTCCCTTTCTAAAAACACAATTGCTTTCTTTTTTCTCCCCGATTTTAAGACGAACGATGTGTAGAGGAGAAACTGAGAAGCAGGACGAAGCATAAGCGGGAACGGGCGCGAGCAGAAGCACCAGAGGGAATGGAAGCAGCGACTACGGCAAGTAACGGAAAAAAAAAATTATGTAAAACAAAAAACCCATATACTATACAAAACAGTGGATGGGTGAACATTCACAACTAAGTCTGCGTTCCCATCTCGGGCAGTTGATGACATCAACGAGACCTCTCAAGCTTCGCTCTCGAGGTCTCTGTGATGTCATCAACTCCCTCGATGGAAACACAGCCTTGTTGTGGATGTTTACCCATCCACTATTCTATATGTGTTTTACGTTTTTTTTTTCTATTGTGTGTTGTTAAAGCAAAAAAAGATACAAATAAAAAGGAAAGTTAAAAAAAAAAAAAAAAGAGTTAAAGGTTTTAACGAGGAATGAACAACTAATATTCCAGTCCCATTCTTCTGTGTTTTTGTGAAGCACATTAGCCCACCATCTCGTGTTCCCAACAGAAGATCCCCTGACAGAATCTAAAATAACATTATAGATGGGTGACATCCTGCCAGATAACGGGATGATGCCCATTGGCCGATTCAGGATAAAATTCAAGGTATCTGTAGTGTCTGAGGGGTCGTGCATCTTTTTAACAGAGCTAATCAGAATATTATAAAAATGCTCTTCAGTGTTATCAGTACCAGATATTTCATCTTTTACGATAAAGTCACTCCCACTTTAAGCAATAACAACCATGAAGCCGGTCATTTCTGTGGGACTAACGACCGGTTGGAAGGATGGATGGCCAAAGGTGTAGCCGAGGGCTACCTGCCTCTAGCCTCTCGTTAATCTAAGGCAATGACTGGCTTTCTGGTCATTATTGTGATTATAAGTCTAATTAGAATAACAACTTTTTTTTTTAGTTTTTTTTTTTCTGTTTTAGTTGTGTGGCATGCACGGAACGTGCCACGCTGCATCAGGAGTGTCTCTGCCGTGTCGGGCATTTCTAACAGATTTCAGACCAGCACGGCAGTAAATCAGTGAGTTACTTTAGCTTATGAAAAATTAATTAGACATATAATCTGCATTATTATGTCTCCAATTTGCCTAATATCCTAATTTCCCCACTCGATTCTATGAAAAGTTTCATTAGTAGAAGTGAAATTCTCTGTACAGGGGTGGGAAAGTGCTATAATGTGACACTGTTGATTAGAATTTTTTTTTTTATTTATCTTATTGAAATCTAGGATTACAAATACCTTTGAGCAGGAACTGCTCATTTACAAAGGTTCCACATGAAGGAATGGGGGGGTATACATACATACAAAGGTCAACATAATACATACATAGTTACACAATAAAAAGAAGCAAGAGACTGAGGCTTGGGAAATTCTAGTAATTCAAAATGTGCCAAATGTTAGGTAGCATGATATACCAGCCAAGGGCAATCTTGGACATAAACACTGCAGGTGAGAGCATACCTCTCAACCTTTTGCCTCATGAATCAGGGACAAGGCTTAAAAAAATCAGGGACAAAAACCCAAAATCAGGGACACATCTTAAAAATTGGTACTATTCACTCAGAAAGATGATAGAATAAAGGGATGTGTGTTAAGATGCATTTTCTGAAGAAGAAGAAGAAGAAGTCTATAACTTTAATGTTTGACATTATTTTGTGATTTTAGTCCCCACTGTTCCGTCATAAAAACACAAATTTTATGAGGGACAGAAGAAATTTTTGAGGCAAAATCAGGGATGTCCCTGAAAATCAGGGACAGCTGAGAGGTATGGGTGAGAGGGAAGGGAGTATGCAGGCAGGAAGGCCATTTCGGAGGGTGAGGGTAAGAGCTCTAAGGGAGGGAGGAGGGATAAAAGTCAGGAAATGCCCTGGGGGGAAGAAAGGGAAAGGGGACAAGGGGGTGGGCAGGCAAGGCAGGTAGAAGGGGGGCAAGGTGGGGAGAGGTAGCTGTCAAGACTGAAGTGGAGGGCAGTGAGTGGTGGGCCCCTGATTAGGTGAGGCAGTCACAACGACTAGTTGAAATGAGATGAAGTCGGAGCTGTCTCTTAAAAGGGCCAAGAGCAGCAGCAGTAATGTGGTTTTATTAAGGCATTCTTTTGTCTCTATAAAGCAGCCTATTTTTTTCCTTTTAATACGTTAATTGGTATCTTTAACGTGCTCATTACACTCTATTATATAAGATAATTTGGTTTGTTCTGTAATATTTTTTTATCAATAAAATTGACAAAAAAAAATAAAAGTACGGCTCTTTACATCACAGCTAATATTGTCAGGCAGAAAACCTTCTAGTGAGCAAATGGACCATGAAAATACTTCCGAAATAAAAAAGTAGCAACTGGCAACTTTTAAAAATGAATAAACATTTTCTATCTGCAATTTCAGGTGCTACAAGCCATTTAAGATATGGGTCTCAGAAGTTAACAAGAAGCAGGACGCCTTTAACTCATTCTGTAACACGCAATCCCCTAACAGGCTCCATACCAGATGTAGTCCAAAAACACTCTGTGACCTGGATACTTACATAAATGCCACATACTGGTACAGCAGAAGGAAGACCAACAAGGCGAAGGCTCCCAGTACAATGAGCTTCAACATTCTGACCAACCGCCCTGGCAAGACACAATGACAGTTTATGTGTCATGATATTTAATTTTAAGAATACAAGAAACCCTAGTTTGCTAAAGGGGGGAATAGAAATGTCCCACTGGTACCAGCAGGGGGTGCTGCTGTCACCAAGCTGAGGGTGTACTCACAGTACAGTAAGAGAGGATTCCTCAGGACTGAATATATAGAATGGAAATCTATCACTGGTACTAGCAGGGGTTGCTCTCGCCAGGTTGGGGTGCAGTGACAGCACAGATGGAGAGGAGTTTTCAGGACTGAGTGTGGAGAATTGAAATGTCTTACGGGTACCAGCAGGGGTCACTCTCACCAGGGTGGGGTGCGCTGATAGCACAGTGGGCAGGTCCCCAGGACTGAGAGTGTAGGGAACAAACTGTGTCACTTGTACCAGCAAGGGCTGCTCACACCAAGGTGGGAGTGTGCTGACAGCACAGCAGGAAGGATACCCAGGACTAAAGAGTGTAGAGAATGGAACTGTATCACTGGTATCAGCAAGGAGTGCTCTCGCTAGTGTCGGGTTGCACTATCAGCACAATGGCAGAAGAGTTCCTAGGACTGAGAGAGTGGAAACTGGAAATGTCTCACTTGTACCAGCAGGGGGTGCTCTCACCAGGGTGGGGGTGAGCTGACAGCACAATGGGAGGCGTCCATTGGAGTGAAAATGTCAAAAATGAACTTTATCACTGGTATCAGCAGGGGGTGCTCTCACCAGGGTGGGGTGTGCTGACAGCACAATGGGAGGCGTCCCCTGGAGTGAAAATGTTGAAAACGAACTGTATCACCAGTACCAGTAGGGGTGCTCTCACCAAGGTGGGGGTGAGCTGTCAGCACATTGGGACAGGAGTCACCAGAACTGAGCATGAAGAATTTAAATGGTATGGTATGGTAACATTTATTTTTAGACAGGCAATCATTTATTGGGATACAAATCCCGTTTACAACAAAGTCCTGTTCAAGCTCCAAATACAAAAACTAAACACAACACACAATTAACAAAACAGTTACACAATTCAGAAAATCAATTAAAAACACAGTCTTTTCTTAGCAATTCATATAATTTTAACTTAAAAATGGTTATACTACTGATATGCTTCAGTTCATGGGGCAGGTTCTTCCAATGATTTGCTACACTGTTTTGTAATGTTAAATCTCCCGTCTCCCAATGTTAAATGTCTTACTGATGCCAGCAGGGGGTGCTGTCACCAGGCTGGGGAGCACTGACAGCACAGTGATAGAGGATTCCTCAGGACTGAATGTGGAGAAGGGAGATGTATCACTGGTACCAGCAGGGGGTGCTGTCACCAGGCTGGGGGAGCACTGACAGCACAGTGATAGAGGATTCCTCAGGACTGAATGTGGAGAAGGGAGATGTATCACTGGTACCAGCAGGGGGTGCTGTCAGAAGGTTGGGAGAGCACTGACAGCATAGTGATAGAGGATTCCTCAGGACTGAATGTGGAGAAGGGAGATGTATCACTGGTACCAGCAGGGGGTGCTGTCACCAGGCTGGGAGTGCAATGACAGCACAGTGATAGAGGATTCCTCAGGACTGAATGTAGAGAAGGGAGATGTATCACTGGTACCAGCAGGGGGTGCTGTCACCAGGCTGGGGGAGCACTGACAGCACAGTGGGAGAGGAGTCTCCAGGAAAATGTGAAGAATGGAAATGTCTCACAGGTACCAGTAGGGGGTGCTCTCACCAGGGTAAAAGTGTCATGCCAGAAGAGTCCCCAGGTCTCAGGGTATGGAAAATGGAATATCTCACTGGTACCAACAGGGGGTGCTGTTACTAGCTTGGGATTGAGGGTGTACTGTCAGCACAGTGGGAATGGAGTCTTCAGGTCTCAGGGTATGGAAAATGGAGTGTCCCTATACTGTTGTCACAACCTCTCGACTGAAACACAGACTTGTGTGTGGTTACCCAGCTTTATTCTTGTGCATTTTTCAAGCTTTGCTCTCAAGGGCCCTAAGGTGTCATCAGAACCTCTCAATGGAAAGACAGCATTGGTTTGCATGTCAAAGAACCTCAGCAAAAAAGCTCTGAGGCAAAGGTTACCCGGGTTGTTACAGACAAGGCACATGATTAGTCCTGTGTAGGACAGAACATGTGTCTGTGCCTTCTGTTTTCAGCCTTTGCAGAGAGCGCGAGAGACCATGTGGCACTGTGCACTCTTGTTTAAAGCTGAACCAGTCTAAAAGCTTTCATACTGATGTGCATATACTGTACTTCCTGTGATGCTTTGCATCATGGGGCTATGTGTAATTTTACATTTCCTTGTTGTGCATGGTTACCCATGCATTATGCTCAACATATTCTGCTTGGGCTCAATAGAAACTGGTTATTTAAAATAAAAGGTTCAAGCTGATGTCTTACTGGACACGTAGACAAGGGGTTTCTCTCCAATGTATTTGTAGATCGCCTTGATTTTCTTATCATCATAATCAGAGTAGTCAAACCAGAGCGTTGTATCAAAGCCTCTGGAGGTAGCCCTCTTCTCCATTGGGACTGTCTGGTAGCCTAAATGGCATGGAGGGGGAGAAGTGGGGCGGGGTGGAGACACAAGGAAATGAGAGATTATAATTGATGTCTCCTCCTACTTGGGCATGTGATGAAGGGATGTGCAGCACTCAGAAAGCTTGGGTACCGTTATTTATTATCCCCCCCCGTGCTGACTGGCCCACACCTTCCAGTCTCCCCAGTCCTGTTACTCCAGTGCCCTCCAGGACTTACTTTTCTCCAACTTGTTCTCCCAGGGTGTGCCCCCCTGGCTGGGTCAGTAGAGTCCCCTAAACCCTACCAGATATGGGATCTGGTTGGCTCAGATGGCAACAGGAGAGCTGGATGCAGGGCCTGCAAGAGGCCAGGGTCATTTTACTGGTCACTGCTGTGCTTTTCCCTGTTCTGTGCCCGTTGGGAGATGCGGATTTGAAATGCCATCATGTTGCACGGTCTCACGTGACATGCGTCAATGGCTGCCACACCTCCCATGCATCTTGACGGTCTGGTGTGCCCAACCCCTGGTCACCACTGGGTGTGGAGTGAGTGCCGGGATCCGGAGGGGAGAAGCAGAACAGTCCATTGGCTGCTCATTTTCCTAACCCCACCACCACTACGACCGGCCCTCAAAACTCCTGAGCTAGCTACCAAACTGGAGTCACTGGCATAGCATGTGGTAGTGCTTCCGCTGCACCGGTAGGCTGGTGGGTTCCACATTAACTCTATTCAAAATCCAATGTTTGTAGAAACAAAAGATAGATCACATTATTAATCGTGTCTAGTTTCCCTTGAGGCTTCAAGATCGCTCACCTACCTTGTCCTGTGCAGAGCTAGCGCTGGATTTCTCACAAGGGCTGGAGGGACTTTCATGAATTAACTAGGCAATAAAGATTTAAAAAGAGCAAACGAATACTGAAGTTATCCTGTTTAATGGCAGACAAGATAGCGAGCTTTTTATTTTTATGACCCCTTCTACTCTGACTGGTCTCCCTTCCTTCAGGTTCCCTTCCAGTCTTGTCAGCCGCTATCTCTAGGACTTACAGTGCCTCCTTTGGCCACTGTGACTTACACTCAGTGGTGGGGCTCTAAGTCATTAGGGGTTCCCCAGGGTCCCTCAAGACAACCTCTGTTTTTATACTTATTTTATTGAAATTCAGAAGGTTGTACAGATCCACATACAAATTCCATTCGAATTATTCAATAAATCATAGAAACATAGAATATGACGGCAGATAAGGACCGCTTGACCCACCTAGTTTGCCCATTTCCCTACCTAATGGATAAGCTGCAGATCATAGTTAACCAACAGCCTACTTCCTCCTAGAACCCATTAAACCAATATTTCTCTTCAGATTTTATATTCCAGTCTTATTAAAGCTTCATCTCAACCCCTATGTGTGTATTTTGAAACCTTATATTTGACATCATGCATAAAAAGAAAATATTCTCAACTACATATCTTAGTTTAAAAAAACAAAAATTATTAAGAACAGAAACTAAAATGTATAACTTATAAGCTGTCATCCTCAGGGAGGTAGTATAGAGCAGTGGGTTAAGGCTCTGAGCTGCAGATCTGGAGACCTGGGTTTGAATCCAACAGCTGCCTAGGTACATACTGTGAGATCCTGAGCAAGTCACTTAACTTCCCTGTGCTCCCATCTGGAAACAAGCTTTGGCTTAGTGTGCTACTTAAGCAATAATACGCGACAGGGTGTGGGTTATGCTGGGATAACCTCATGCCTGGCTGGTTGGGCACGAGGCTGCAGGCCAAATGTGTCCAACACCCCAGAAGTGAGATTACCCCAGCACTACCCACATCCTGGAGTGCATTGTTGTTATTATACAATGGCTTGTTATTATAAAAAAAAAAAAAGCATTTACAAAAGGTTTTTAGTAGATTTTTAGTGTGTTAATATATCTTTGTTTCTGAACAAAAGATCCAAACAAGGATCCAATAAAGCAATACAGTGCGATTGTGCTGGGATAACCTCACTGTTGCCAAGGGCACACTGACCAATCAGAGTCCAGGACATTTTTTTTGCCATTGTATAATCCTGGTAAAACAATGTTTCCTTCCTATTCCCCTAAGTCACCTTTAATTGATTTCTACATAACTCTATACTCAGATGAATGCCTTTCCCTCAGCCTAACAAACAATAAATGGGCTGTAATTTATTCCTTACATTTCTGACAACTGGTCTATGAAAAAAAAGGAGCAAACCCTCTCTGTGTATATTATTCAGTTTTTTTCTAAAAGAGTGCCATTAATTAATTATCTAAAACAACAGAGGGACAAGGCGCAACAAATATATCAAGAATCCATTAACACAACAGTTCCATTTCTTGCATTTGTAATACTATTGCTATCCAGTCTTTTTCTTCAGGTGGTGTGGGCTGCAACCAGCATCTAATGACCGCTTTTAAGGCAGCTGCTATTAATATATGCCATAGCTATTTGGCCTCCGTTTCCCTTTAGTTCAATTGGCTCTATTCCCAAGACTACACGTTTGGGGCCCCACCACCCTCTCCCCTACCATCAGAATATTTTCAGTATGGGCAAGCACTGCCTCCCAGTATCCCCTCAACTGGGGACACAACCAGAAGACGTGTGCATGCAAAGTGCATGTTTCTCGGCACTGTCTCCAACAATCTGTGGATTTAGAGGGATCAAATTTGGCCTAGAACTTTGGACTAAGGAAATGTCTAACTTGGACCCTCCATAAAAACTCTCTCCAATCCGGGGAAGAGAAGGTTGTCCAGACAGCCGACCAAATTTTTCCCCACTCACTTTGTACCAACTGTAGGCCCAGTTCCCCTTCCCATTTTAGGTCAATATGTTTTGCTGTAGTTTCCTGGTCAGCTATCTAATTTGCATATATTACAGTGATAACACCTTTGGCTGTCGGGCCACCCATATTGTCTCAAACAGGGGTAGGGGAGCATTCATTTCTCGAATGGTTGTGGGGTTGTTGACATGTACATTGACATAGTTTCTAAGTTGGTAGTATCAGAATCTATCTGCTGGGGCTAGATTATACCTCTGGGCCACTATGTCAAATGGAAGGTGTGTGGTGCCCTGCATGAGTTGCTGGTGGGGGTGTGTGGTGAAAACCCAAATGTGCCTGACCTTTAAACCATGGATCTAATCCAGCTGGTGGAAACTGTTCATCCCAGGCCCACCACTTATATCTCCAAAGTGAGCAAACTGATTGTCCTTGTTTGGTGCCCCGTCTCTAATTTTCCAGGACTGCCTGAACCCCGGTTAGATGCTCCACTTTCTTCCGAGATATCAAGTCCAGACGAAAAGGCAGTACCTGTGGGGGGGCGAGCTGTAGCCAGCTCTATCATTTTCCAGTGTGAGGAATATTGTGGGTTCCACCACATAAGCACTGTCTTCATTTGAGCGGCTACCCAATATCTGGGCAGGTAAGGCAGTGCAAGGCATCCCTGCTTTTTTGACAGATATAAAATTCACTGCCTTACCCGGGGCCTTTTAGAGTTCCACATAAAGGTTAACATTGGTCTCTGCCAAGATACCAGCTCTTGTTGGGGAAGAATACAGGGGACACTCTGAAAAAGATATAAAAACTTTGGCAGAACATTCATTTTTGCAGTTTGTACCCGAGCACGCAGTGGCTGTGAGAGGTGGGTCCAACTCTTGCAGTCATTTTGTATATTATTAACTAATGTAGGGTAATTGTCTTGGAACAGGGAGGAGGTGGTCTGCCCCAAGTATATTCCCAAGTATTTCATCCTGGTGAGGTCCCACTTCATAGGATATTTTGCCTTTAGTTGGGGTGTGACCGAGTAAAAAATGGTAATACCTACGTTTTGGTAGTATTAAGGAGGTAGCCTGATATCCCAGAACATTTCTGGATCCGAGTCATCATCTCTGGAAGGGACATATCTGGGTCTCCAAGAAAAACTAAAAAAATCACCTGTGTACAATCCAAACTTATGCTCCGTTTCCCCCACCCATATTCCCTGGATTTTAGGGTTTAAGCATATGGCTTGGAGTAAGGGCTCAATCTATATGGCACAAAAGAAGGGGAGAAAGGGGACAGCCTTGCCTGGTCCCCCTCTCCAGCCTAAAAGACGTGGCAATATGTCCATTCAATCTCACATATCCCTCTGGGGATTGATGCAGTTTGGAAATAAATTGACAAAATTTGATAGGGAATCCAAAGCCCGCTAGGGTTGCCTGTAGATAGGACCATTGAGCCCTACTGAAAGCCATTTCAGCGTTAAGGCTCATCAATAGGGCCGATTGTTTCGTTCAAGTAAGGCGATCTATGATCCGCAAGACAACCTCAGCCAGCTTTGTCGAGGCTGGTGCCACTGCTGGCAGTGCAAAGCATACCAACGTCTTGATCCTGCTCTGTCAAGGTGCTATTTTTTTCCTAGTTGTTCCTGCCTGCTCTCCCCATAGGACACTGGAACACAAGGAGCTCATAAGAACAGGAGCATGTGAATGGCGGCATGGTCTCCTTGAGCCCAGCTGACTTCCACCCACTCACTCTGCTTCTGATGCACTTCCAGCCATGGCCACCTAAGTGGCAGCAGTGTAGCAGGTGCTACGCCCCCCCGCCACCACCACCACCACTGTAGAGAGAGCAGAGCAACCACTGGGACACTGGAGCCTCCTTCCACTGGTCAGGTGAAAGTCCTCTTCAAGGTGGGTTTGCTCACCTTTAAGGCCCTACATGGATTGGGCCCTGGCTACCTGGCAGATCTTCTTACACCGGTCACCTCAGTCCGCTCCCTGCATTCCTCCTCCTCTAGGGACCTCCTGCAATTCCCAGGACGAGGCTAAAAATGGCCAGCAACAGAGCCTTTAGTGTCGCTGGCCCCATCCTGTGGAATTTGCTTCCATCATCTGTAAGGGAGGCCCCTTCAGTAAAGGTATTTAAGGCCCACCTCAAGGCTTTCCTGATCACTCAGGCCTTCTCTGATTTTGTTGTATGTCATCTTTTGCCTGACCGTCGTAACATTTTGTTGCTGACTTTTTGTTTTTAGTTTGTTGTATTTCTAATTTATTCATTATTTTTTATATCTAGTATTCATTGTTGTACTATTGCTGATGCCGTGTTCTTTGTACAGCACCCAAAGCATCCAAGATTGGGCATCTTTTAAATAAAATTTACCTTGCCGTCCCTCAGCTGGCCCCTGCCAAGCCAGACTCATTCCTGAACCCGGTTCATTGGCATCCTGAACAGTAGCTCCATCGCTTGATGGCTCGTTCTTCAATTTAATTTTTTTTAAGTGCTCCATTTATTCATTTTTCACTTGATTCCCTGTTATCCATCTAGATACTCAGGGTTTGTGACACCTAAACCATTTCTTGGGCTGGGCAAGCAGATGGCTTCAAAGCTCATGCCAGCACTGCTTCTGGGTCAGCCGGTGTGGGTGTGGGGTGCGCAAATACTGGGTAGCCTGTGCCCCCAGCCATGCCAGGAGCCGAGCATTTCACTTTCAAAATGTGTCCAGATTCCAGTGCAGGATTCTGGGGGCTGCATGTGAATCTAGGTCTGCTTTTCATTCCTCAGTAAGGGAGAGCAGTTGCGGAACTTAACCGATTTGCTCCCCTGGACTGTGTAAAGCAGCAGCATTTGTCAGTTGGCAGAACATTTCATCAGATCATTTTTATCCAAAAATGTACTGCTGACATCTTTAGCTTCATCTTCTGTTTAATTTTCTCAGATATTTTTAAAGCAGCTTTTCTAGCTAATTTTGTAATTAATGACTCAAGTCACTAAAGATGGATGCAGCTTACAACCTTAAAATATCTCCTTCACTGAGGTTATCTCTTGACTGTACATACTAGATCCTTACCGTGGATGTACTAGGAAAGTTGCACCACATTTTTCTGACGGTAAACAGCACAGAATCACACTGAAATATTTACACTATTTTTTTCATGGTGGTCATGACACAGGAGTGGGAACTTCAAAAGCCTGTAAAAAATAGGTATCATTTTTGCCAGAAAAACATCACTGAAATAAAACCTGCTCACTCACTAATGGGGATGAAGTATTGCACAGTGGTTAAGGGCATGAAGCTGCAAACCTGGAGAAATGGGTTTGAATCCCACAGCCATCACTTGCAAACTGTGTGACCATGGGCAAGTCATTTAACTTCCCTATGCTCCCAGGATGCAACTGGAAACAAGCCTTAGCTTACAGTGTCTTTCCTGGCTCAAAAATTGTAAATTAAAAAGTAATACACCCCAGCTTTCATCCTCAAACCACCAAATTGGTGCAGCATGGTTTAAAGTAAATGTGACTAATAAACATTGAAACTAGCAGCACTCAGCTCTGAACCAACGGTTCCCAGGTCTGAATTCTGCCACAGCTATGGGCTCCCTGCATGACCCTGAGCAGGCCGCTTGACCTACCTGTTCTTCAGTTCCAGAGACCCAGCTGTAAATCTGGGTCGAGGCAATACCCCAACTGACAGTGAGATGGCCCATCTCAGCTGCGCTATCCAGGGTAAATAATTTTTTCAATCCTTTCTTTCTGTTCCTGTCAGCTGACCAGTGAGCCCCCCCCCCATCTGGACTGGTCCCCCAAGCACTGTAACCTGACATCTCTGGGTCTTACCAGTATGCTGGTGTTAGGAGTAATGGGACAGATGGTTTCATGTCATCACAGTGAGTATACATCGCCGAAAAGCAAAATGGCGATGTACACTCCCTGGCGAACCCAACACCAGCAACCGCACAAAAAAAAATGTCTTTATGGGGCTGCAGCCCCCCACATCTCTAAATTAAGATTTCAACTCCAGGGGGTGCATGTCGGGAGGGGAAACGGGAATGCAAAAAGAAAAATTAAGTCCCATATACTGAAAACAAAATAACACCCCTACCCAGCCCCAAACTCTTGACCTCCCTTACTGCAGGCTGCCACCCTCACCATCACACCAGAATGCCAGCTTGGCAGCGCACTGCCAAACCACAGCCCACATACCTCTGCTTCCTGCCAGGACCCTCCTCTTCCTGCCGTTCACCCTGTTACTACTTTGCCCTTTTTTCCTCCTACCTTGTCACTATAACTGCGCTCGCTACCCTTTCAGGGTAGCTCAAATCTCAAGCGCTCAAACTGAATTGCTCAAACTTGAGTCACTCAGCTTGAGTCGCTATCATAACGGGATACCGCGGCAGACCAGGTGGGCCGAAGGCCCTTATCTACCGACAGTTTCTCTGTTTCTGTGTTTTCTACCATAGGACAAGTCATAGATGTCCCCTGGTGTCTGGGTCTTATATCCCTTCCTTGTGTGGGATCCCACCGCGCTGCCACCCATATTTGTTCAGGTGGCAGCCGACAAGCGGGACAACCTTGATCAGTAATATACGAATACTGCCTGGCCAGCCCGACGGCGCAGTGGTAGTGTTAAGGCCTGTGCGCCGGCGATCCAGCTTTGAGAATGAGCCTAGGTTGCTGAAGAGCTGGCTGGAGGAAGATGGCTGAGTGTACCATGGACGCTAACCTCCTTGAGAGTGGAAGGGATCTTGGTTACCAGCGCAATGCCACCACCTGGGTGACCACAGCTGGTAGTGCCACAGAGTCAGAGCACAGGAAGGGGAGCGTCGGCGTTCTGCCATCTTGGCGTCAGCTGCAACATCTCACAATGCTCGAGGGCAGGGAAGAAAACCAGAGAAAAAGTCCCCTACTGTGCAGGATGTTGCCTGCCATCCTGCCATATGTCCTGCACTGCCGACTGAGGCACTCGCTCCCTCACCAACACTAAACTCTGTTCTGGGATAAGGGTTCACGCAGAATTCTAGGTTCAGACCGCTCCTTTCTTCTCAGAAGATGATCACTGAATGGTGTTTTAGCCAGGTAACAGTTTAACGCACTCACTGCAATTTGTTCTAAAGAGTTTGAGAGTATTGAATAACGAAAGGCTAAATAAACGGAGATGGCAAAGCTGCATAAATGATTCTGTTTCTCCTTAGTTTAAACTGTTGCAAGAAACGGAATGAAAAAAACGTTTAAAAAGGAGGTTTAAATAGTGATGTAAACACTGTAAGGTAACATTACCATAAGTGGAACATACAATCTAGAAATTATTGAGTATTTTTAGAACATTGTGTCATGTATATAATATAAAAAAAAGTTATAACATTTTTTAATTTATCTTTTATAAAATTCAATACAGCTAATAGAAGTGGAATGGTACGAGAATAAACAGATGATGAGTAAGACATGACTTCTAAAGAACATAAAAGGAGCAACAAGAATGAAAATAAATTTTCTTTTAAAAAAAAGTAAGAAAACATAATACTATATAAATTATAGAGTAATTAAAAGGTTGTTCTAAAACAGATCATGTTATAAAAGTTTTATGTTTTATGTATTTTGAACTTAGTAAAGCGGTGCCTTAATATATGGAAACTGATTCACTGAATGAAGAAGGGGCAATATAATTCTATTGAGAAGCAGACACAGCAGGTATGCAGTGGGCTAAGAAATTAATTATGGTTTGATGAACTTATTAAGGCTGAGTAACGTAGGAAGCATAAGTGTGATAGAACTGAAAAGCAGAAACAGAAATTTTATTTGATACTGATTTTCTTAATGATTTAAGCAAATTGATCAGTATGGTTCTAGACAATTTAGAGAGTTGGGTGTTTAGTTAACTGCAGGGGTGTAGCCAGAAATTTCAGTTTTATACACACCGTCTCCAACAGTTACACCCCCCATTAAAAAATGTATACATCCTATCCAAATGGTACCCCCTTCCAAACAAGTCAGATGATTCCTCTAATCTCAAATGAGGTTATACATGTATCTGTCTCTTAAACAACAGAAGTTTAAACAGACGCTCCTCAGTGACTTTCGCTAACCTATATACTACAGATTAGAATGAAAATGTTAACAGAAAAGCATATGGTTTGTGACAGGCACTCAACAAAACTGTACACAAATGTGTACAGTGAGTATGCCTGTCTACACCCTTGGTTAACTGTAGTGTATTGTAAACAAGGAAGTACGGATAAGAAGGAATGTAGAATTCATTATTACATTTGTTTATATCTAGAACCAACACTGCAGTATATTTTTGGCCTGAAGAATTCGTGGTTAGCTACGAAACTGTTGCCAACTGAATATACGGTGTGAAGTCAAGGAAAAATAAAGAAGTATAAAGAACTTTAATGGACTATTGGATTTCAGTCTTACAGTTCATAATATTGTTGTAAGGGGTGGCCCTCAGACACCACTGCCCCTGGGGTGTAATCCATAGGGGCTCAACGGAGCGAGGTAAGTCCCAACGATGGCAGGTGAGGGGGCCTGCAGGTGTCTGAGGGGCAAGAAGTATAGTAAATAAAATATATATATATATATATTAATACTACTGAAGTCTCCATCATTACATTTGTAAGAGTGGCCTCACTTACATTCATAGGGTATATTGGAACCACTCACCTTTGATCTACCTCTTACTACAGTAAGAATGGTCTCCACAGCAGTATTAATAGACACCACACGCCATCACAAAGTAAGTGGCAGACACGTGGAGCAGACTTCCAGAACAAGTGGTGCCTGGTGAATTCCCACCGAGCAGGTGGGGTGAAGATCTCGCTGGGAATGGTGGGCTTATTTTCTAAATTGTATGTTTGTACAAACTCACATGATAATATACAACAGTTTTGGAATGAAATCCTGGTACCTGGGGTGATCTGAAACTGGGCTCTGCTGCGGTGCTGTTGGCTGGGGGTGGTAATAGCATTCTCTGGCACAGAACTCCCAGACTTCTCTATGGACATGGCCACCCTGGCACTTAGGCTCTTCCGAAGAGAGGCTGGAAAGCGGAAATAGGATTTTATTATTTGAGAACAGAAAACAACGTATGAACTGGGTGGGTGTGCTCCCAGGATGTGGGCGACTGACAATAAATATGAATGGGAAAAAGGACAAGAGGTCCACCCCCCCTCCACCCTCCACTGAGAGTTGCTTCAGGTCTCTGAGCCCCCCCCCAAGGAAAATCAGCTCCCAGCTCTCTTCATTCAACGATCTTACATAATTTACATGAAGGTCCCAAAGGCAGCCTCTCTGTGGGTGTATTTGCTCTTCCCTTTGTACCCCCACCCTGCACTGCTCAATAAGAGGTGTTTTGTACTCGAGCTGTTCGTTGCCCCATCTGACATCAACGGTGACCCCCATATGTAGCAACAGTGAGCTCAGTCAGGCCCAGAGTGTCCAGAAATTGACTCCAGGATATTGCTACCACCAGCACAGTTTTTCAGCATTTCAGACATCTAATTCTGTTTAAAATCAAGGTATTTGAAGTAAATCATTTAAAACATTTTTTGCCTTTGTTAAATAAAAATGTTTATAAAAAAGACTTATCTAGGGGTCGACCTGGTGGCAAAGAGGGCTACGGCACTGTGTGTGTACCTTACCTTTTCCACACCGGCGACCCGGGTTCAGGAATGAACTTAGGCTACCAGGGGTCGGCTGGGGTGGAAGAAGATTGTGTGTCTGATGGACTACTCTCCCCTCTCGGGGGAGGGTGGCTGCTGCCTTCACCATGTGACTGCCACCAGGTGGAGGCCTGATGGTGGGATGACCAAGAGCGGCAGAACAAGGGTGGGTGGTGCAGGTCGTCTGCGGAACATGCGTGCCTCCACACAGACGCTCTGACGTGTAGACAGAATGAGAAGGGACTGCAGAAACTTGAAGAATGGTCAGGGGTTTGGCAGTTGAAATTCAATGCAAGGAAGTGCAAGATAATGCATATGGGGCACAAAAACCCTGGCACAATATATCAGTTGGAGGTGAGGATATAGCATGCACCAAGCAGGAAAGGGATCTTGGGGTTATCATCTCTGATGACCTCAAGGTAGGGAAACAAGGTGACAAGGCAGCTGGTAAAGCAAATAGGATGCTGGGATGCACAGACAGGGGCATCACCAGCAGGAAAAGGCAGGTCATAATTCCACTATACAAGACACTAGTGAGGTCCCACCTGGAGTACAGTGTACAGTTCTGGAGACCTTAGCTACGTAAGGACATAGGCAGGGTAGAGAAGGTTCGGAGGAGGGCAACAAAGATCGTACATGGACTGCATCACAAGTCCTATGAGGACAGGTTGAAGGACTTGAATATATACTCCCTGGAGGAGAGGAGGGAGAGAGGGGATATAATAGACATACAAGTATCTTACAGGGAGGAACAGGGTGCAAGAATACACTGATTTTAAGTGAAAACGATGTTCCAGGACTAGAGGGCATGGGATGAAGTTGGAGGGAGGACGATTCAGAGGAAACAGGAGGAAGAATTTCTTCACAGAACGGGTGGTGGACAAGTGGAACACCCTGCCAGAGGAAGTGGTGGGGGCTGAAACAATCACAGGATTTAAGAATGCATGGGATAGACATAAGGGAATTCTGGAGGGCAGGGGTAAGGGGCAACAGACTTCTAGGAAAACAAAGTGAACTTACAAGCTCAAATGGTCAGACTGGGTAGGCCGTAGGCCCTTATCTGCTGATACTATCTATGTATGTTCCTGCATTGGGGAGGGGACACAAAATGGAAAATATGAGGATTGGATAAATAAAGCACCGTCAGTCTCCCTGTAGCCTGCTCCACTAAGCCATGGAAATGAACCTCTGGATTTGTCTGGGTGAAGACAGCCTTCCCCCTCCTAGCCCAGCCTTGGAAGGACATCTACAGAAGGCCATTACTGGGAACCCAGCAGTGGTGTTGAAGCCAGCTGCAGGAAATGGTGACAGGGCTGAACAGCCACCCATCCAACTGGAGGAAGAAAAAAGATTTCAATGGCTTAAAAAAAAAAAAAAAAATGACGACATCCAGATTATACACAATAGGACACCTCCCTGCTGTTGTGTATGAGCAAGGTGGGCAGGACACTCTGAATGTAACAAAATGGTAAGATTACATCTATGCTGAAAATAGAGTTAAAATCAACGTTTCGACTATAGTTCTTCTTCAGGAATTATCTTAAAGAGAAAAAGCAAAGTTTGACAAACTTTGTTTTTTCTCTTTAAGAAAATTCCTGAAACATAAAAACAGACAATGACGGCAGGAAAAGGCCCGTGGTCCATCCAGCCTACTCAGGTTCCCTAGATCCCTGGGATCATTCTTGGAACCTAATGTTCCCCCAGGATAATTATCTAATTTAGTCTTATTAGACCAACTTTGCGCTTTCTATTTTAGAGAATTCCTGAAGATCATCTATGGTCAAAATCTCAGTTCTATTTTCCATTTTCACCGTGCATTTAATATTACTGTTTTTTGTTTTCAGACCACATGCTGACACAGCACCTTGTTTTTGCTCTAACTCTGAACATGGAATATCGCATTAAAAAAATACCATATCCCTGTAAACCAAACATTGTGTATTCTGTATGTTGAGTGATGTAAACAGACATTTATTTTTGGGTTTCATCAATTTTGGCTCAGATCTTGTCCCAGCCTCTCCCAGCAGGAGTCCCTGTAGGTAATGGTGTAGGTGTGCTGACTTTTGGGGAGCTAACAGCTACTCCAGTCCCAGTCACTCCCAGAAGGAGTCACTGTAGGTAATGTTGTAGAAGCAGTGACTGTGTGGAAGCTCACAGCTACGGCGATTGTGGAGTCAGACCACCCGATGTTGTGTAGCGCAAAAGCTACACGAATCGCACGCCACTATAAACGTAAGCATAACTTAACGCTACTCGGGCAAGTGAAGTAACGGTGACCTAGACATGTGTGGCAACTGACCCAGCTATCGGGGGTCTGTGCCCCCTCCCCCACAACCCCCCCTTCTCCGTCACATCACACAACTACCATCAATAAAAAACTAATATGAAAAAGTGAAAAGAAAAACTAGTAGACATAATCCATTTATTCATTTTTCATTGGGGGTTGTGCCCCCAATTCGACTATCTCTGATCAGTCGAGACATAATAAATTTATTTTACCTTTCATCGGGGGCTCTAATTATCCGTTGATTAATGATTGCATTGTCAGTTTCAGATTCGCATAGCACCACGACTGGTCCGACACACTCCACAATCGCCACAGCTACTCCAGTCCCAGTCTCGCCAGTTGGAGTCAATGTAGGAGATGGTGTAGGAGCACTGGTTGTGGAGGAGTTCACAGCTACTCTAGTCCCAGCCTCTCCCAGCAGGAGTCACTGCCAACAATGGTACAGAAGCACTTGTGCGGGGAGGCACAAGGGGCTCACGAGTGCTCGGTCCTGGTCTCTCTCACAGCAGACGGCATTTCAGTAATGATGTAGGAGCACTCACTGTCAGGGAGCTCAAAGCTACTCCAGTCCCAGCCAGTTCCAGCAACAGCCACTGTGGCCCTGTCCACACTTAAAATGAAAATTTGTTACGAACAAACATACGAAATTGCCGGCAGAAAAAGGGCCACAGGTCTATCAAGTCTGCTCGATTGTGCAGCTCTTAGTTTCAAATCACTACCACTGCCCCATCCCCACCCAAATCACTGTCTTTCTCCTCTTTTCCTGTCCCCCCCCCCTTTGTGTTACTAGGCGCTTTTACACACACGCTTCTCTGCTGAAATGAGTGTTACCTGTGTAGCGCCGATACAGTCTGTTCTGTTATGCCTTCTGATTACACGCATGCCATCTTTTGCCACAAAAGCACCCAAAAGGTCCAGCCGTCCCTGCTGGTGCAGTCCTCCGTGTGAGATTTCCTAAAAAGGTGGGGGGGGTGCGAATGGTAGAATGTCAGCAACAGCTGCCGTCACGTGAGAGCTAGTTGTGCCACACTGAGGTGCCGGAATGGACACTTTACACTGCGGTGCGCAACGGAACATTTTGGAACAAACCACACAAACCATGGAGTGCGGTTCAGGTGACTGTTCATTTTCAAAATGGAATAAATTGCTTTTAAACAGCATCCGATAGAACGGTAAGGTCTTTCCGTCGTGCTCATTCTGTTACAAAGCTGCCAGTGTAAAAGTGGCTTTTGTCTGTACTAACCCTGCCCGTGACTCTATCCCAACCCCGCTTAAAGCTGTCCACTGTTCTTTGAGCAATTAACTCCTCCTGCAGTGCGGTCCAATCTGACACCACTCTCTCTGTGAAGTAGTGCCTTCTCATCTCCCTCCTAAACCTTCCCCCTTCCAACTTCAGACTGTGCCCCCTAGTGACTCCCCCCCCCCTTTAAATGGAACAATCCTTCCTCCCTGACTTTGTTTATGCATTTCAAGTACTATAAGGTCTTTATCATGTCCCCTTAGCCTTCTGTCCTCAAGCAAATACATGTTGAGCTCTTTCAACTTTTCCTCATATGGCAACTTCCCTAGTCCCATGATCATTTTTGTAGCCCTATGCTGCACCTCCTACAGTAATCTCACATCCTTTTTGAGGTATGGGCACCAGTGCTGTACACAGTATTCCAAGTGTGGCCTCACCAGTGATCCATACAATGGCAGGATGACCTCCCCCTTTCGAGAGGTGATTCCTCTGGCAATGCACCCCAGCATCCTCTTTGCCCTTGCTGCTGCTCTCCTACACTGGTGCAGAAATCTTCATGTCCCCTATGACTATTACTAACATACTAGACACCAGCAGAGTAGGTCTATTGGTCTATCAAGTCTGTTCATACTTCAGCACCCTGATTGGGTACTGTAGCCCTCTATCTGTCTCCTTCTACTGTTGCTCCATCCCCCAGTCCTGCCCCCCCAGGCAAACCAGCCTCTGCTTCACCCCTTGCCAATACCTGTCCCACCCTCTCTTGAATCCCTCCACCGTAGCTGCCTGTACCAGCTTCCTCGGCAGCGTATTCTACAGTTCCACCACTCTCTCTGTGAAGTACCTCTTCCTCCTTTCCCCACTAATCCTACCACCTTCAGTCTTCTAACTGTATCCTCTGTTGATTCCACCCTCCTTCAGTCGAAAGATCCCATCTCGGCTTACCTTATTTACTTCCCAGAGGTACTTGAAGACCTCAATCATGTCCCCCCGGTCCCTTCTCTCCTCCAGTGAGAACAGGTTGCGCTCCCCTAGTCGTTCCTCATATGTCATATCCCCAGGCCCCAGATCATTCTGGTTGCTCTCCTCTGAACCCTCTCCAGGAGCTGGATGTCCCTCAGGTGCGGCCTCCAGAACTGCACACAGTACTCAAGATGTGGTATAACCAGGCTGTTGTACAGTGGCAAAATCACCTCCCTGTTCCTTGAAGTAATCCCCCTAGCTATGCATCCCAGCATCCTATTTGCTCTGACCACAGCCCTCCTGCACTGCTCAGAATTATTCATGTTAACATCCACTAAGACTGCTAGGTCTCTTTCACCTGCTGTGGCCTGCAACACTCCCCAGGGTGTACACATAGTTGGGGTTTTCCCACCCTAGGTGTAGCACCTTGCACTTGGAGGAGTTGCATTTCAATTTCCAGGTGCAGGACCACCTATCCAGAGTATCCAGGTCCTCTTGAACCCCAACTGCCACTCCCTAGACCAGTGTTCGAGTTTAGCTAGATCCTCTCTGAGTGCCTGCCTCTCTTCCTCATTGTCCATTTTTGCACAAATCTTAATGTCATCCGCAAACAGGCAGATCTTACTCTTGACCCCCTCTGCAATGTCTCCAATGAAGACATTGAACAAAACAGGGCCCAGCACTGAACCCTGCAGTACTCCACTCGTTACTGGCCGTGGCTTGCATGTCTCCACCCTTACAACCAGCCAACTCTCAACCCACTCCACCAGTTTCTCCCCTTCTCCCATGTCCCTCAGCTTGCTCTTTAATCTCCTGTATGGCGCAGAATCAAACACTGTTAATGTTTTTTAAACCGTTATGGGGCTTACCGTGTTGCCGCATCTACACTAGTTGGAACCGTGTCTAAACACGGTTCTGTGCCCATCCACACCACCCAAAATGAAAGCATGTTTAAACACGCTGTCAGCTCACTTGCCAATGTAGATCAGATTGCATCGTGGGCGCCAGGAGGATCGCCAGCAGGGAACATGGATTGGACACCCATACACATTGGTAAGTGAAAACATTTCTCACTTAAACCATTTTCAAAACCGTGCTAAAATCCTGATTGTATCAGGGTTTAAACACGGTTTTGAAATATGGTACAGTAACATTACCAGTGTGGTAGTGAATCATGTTCCCCGATTTTAAAATGTTACAGGGTGTCTGCAATGTTTTTAAGATCCCCAGTGTGGGCAGGGCCTGTAGGTAATGGTGTGGGAGTGCTGGCTGTGGGGGAGCTCAAGGCTAATGCAGACCCAGCCTCTACCAGCAGGAGTCACTGCAGAGGCCAGCATAGGAGCACTGGCAATAGTGGAGAATATCGGACCACCGCAGTCTCGGTAGCGAGACGCTACGGCAAAGCACTGGCAATAGTGGAGAATACCAGAGCACTGCAGTCTCTGTAGCGAGATGGTACGGCAAATGTGTAAAATGACATGGTGCCATGATGACATAAAGGAGGGTGTGAGTGTCAAATTGTAGAATCAGGCCTGCTAATACAGTTCTTAGTTCGATTGCTTCTTAGTTTGATTGAGTTGGGGGCTGCGCCCCCACCCCTATTAAAAAAAAGACAGAGGGTGTGGGGGGCAGCGCTCCCTGACCATAATAATGTATACGGCAATTTGAAAAAATAACATTCACGGAAACATTTCTTTGTTTTTTTGAGTTGGGGGTGCTATGCCTCCCACACACACACCATTTAAAAAGAAAAAACATGGGAGTGGCCGGGTGTAGCTCCCCCCCCATGCAAATATCTCTGCCTGTCATTTTGACTGGTGTTAATTTTTGTAACTAGTAAGGCAAGCGTCACATAACAATTTTCACACAAAAAAATACTATTCATGTACCAGTTACAAATTTGATCTGGTGTTCTCCACCAACACCCGAGCACTTGGTGTGGGGGAGCTCTCCAGTACTCCTGTTCCCTCATTGTTAAGTTTTGACATCTGGATGAGAAGAAAGGGTAAGATTACCTGCGTGAAGTACTGAGACCTTTATCACGACTGTCCAGATGATCTGGTTCAACTGCATGTCACCTTTCATAGGTATATATGACATCTGTGCCTCACCCCGTGACCAGATTCCTGGCTCATAGTTTGCCTCACCGCCAGTGTGCAGACCTGCAGCAGCATCTCACAGCACCGGTACCAGCCTCTGCTCAGAAATGTCCCACAACGACATCACAGAGGAACACAGCAGAGTCACAGCAATACATCACATAAGGGGTTTGTCTCTGGATGACTTCAGTTTCTGACACACAGTGACATCACTGTGCTTTCTCATTTACATATTTGTAGGGAGTCAGGACATTTTGGGTGTCTCTTACATAAACATATAGATGCAGAGGCGTCTACACTATATGCTTATATGTATATTTACTGCGTCTCTTACAATTATAAGAGTGCGTTCTCAAGTTGTTTGGATCAGAGAAGTGAAGCGAAGTGGAGCACTGCTGGCACACCAAGGACTTGGGAAGAAACCATTATAACCATAAGAGATAACTAGAACTATGTATAAACATATTCTAAATCATGGTAAACACCTTTGATTTGAAATTAAATTTCAGTTTTTCTAATCAAAATGTTTATTTTGCAGAATATTACAGAATCAACTTTGTTAGAAATGAACCGTGCCAACTGAACCTAGAACTTCGGAATTTTAGAACTAGGTGCAGGAGACACACTCTTATATATGTTAATACTGCCGCGGAAACCACTTTTCTGGTTGTAAGGGTGGTCTCATACACATTCTTAAGGTATGAGAATGGCAAATCAAAAGTGAGAGGTTGTGATCCCCTAAGAATGTAAGTGAAACCATTCTTGCAACCATAAGAGTGGTCTCAGTAGCAATATTAATATATTATTGCTTGACCTCGATCAATAATATATTAATTTTTTTTTTTTAAATGTCCCAGAATTGCCAGTTTCCAGGGTATCTGTGCATGAGACACTCTTCACAGAATACGAGTGTCTCACACACAGAGGAAAGGAGCACTCCAGTTGGTCAGAAGCGCTCCCCCGATTCATAATGGTTATAAGAGTACCTGGAATGTTTAGAAACAAACAGATCTTACTTCAAGAGGGCTCTTGCAGTAGGTAATTACATATAGGACTGACGTCGGCAGGCGGCAGGACCCCACGGAAAAATTTCTAGCTAGCAGTCCCTGGCGAGGGACCGCCCACATCGGGTGACGGCGTCAGGCGAGCGTCGGTATAAAGGAAACAGTCGGGCGCCTGCCTTCAGTTCTTTCCGCCATCAGCTTGTGCAGCGCCTCGTGGTAAAGTTGCATTCTCAGCCCTGTTACCCGTGGTTTTTACCGTAAGTTATCGGTATTTTGGTACCTTTTGTCAGGTGAACGTCAGTTTATGTCGTCCCCTTCAAAAAATTAGTGCGACTTGTGCGGCGCCCAACTGCCTCACAAGGACGGTCACTCCCTCTGCCTTTTTTGCTTAGGCTCCGACCACGTGGTCAAAAAGTGCCCGCATTGTCGGCACTTCAACGTAGCCACCGGCAGACGACGCCAGCAGTCCTTAGAAGCCCATCTCCTTAAAAAGAAGATGTCTGCAGTGGAGAAGGAGTTGAAGAAACTCGGGCAGGCGTTGACCTCCCCAGAAGAACACAAGAAGTGGGACAAAGAAAGGCACCGGGAGAAGGCCTCCTCCTCCGCGACTCCGGCCGGAGCCGTGGCTTAGGTAACGTCCCCTCCGAGGGATCGCCCGACGGCAGCCTCCAAGGCTTTGGAGGAGGCGTCGGCCCGTCCATCGGGCTCGCGTTCAGGCCCTTCGGGTGCCTCCGGGCAAAGGAAGGCTTCTGCCTAGTACTGCCACAGACTTGCGGCCTACTGGCACCTCCCATAAGCGGACGTGACTCCTCCCGGCCGCGGGAGAAGGCCGCTTAAGGCGCCAACCGCCGGGCGGTGCAGCAGTGTCCCCCTCAGACTGGGCTGCTTCCCACCCTCGGCCCGCCTCTGAAGAGGGACCCTAGTCAGATGCTGGCTCCTCTGGCGTCCGCCAGAATTCAGCCCCTAGTAGCCGCATCGCTGCTCCTCTGACGTGGCGCTAGGCGTCGGAGAGCCTACGACAGACCCTCCATCGCCTGTCGCCCCAGGTTCTCCGCAGCCTTCACTGCCGTCCGGGAGCCCGAGTCCCCCCTGTCTGACCCCGGGGACTTTTGTCCTCCATCCCCGGGCGATGCTGGGGATGCTTTTCTGCCGTCAGACCCTCCTCTCACTGAACCGGATCTGACACCGGCCCCTCGGATGCCGGCCCCGACTCTGCCGACGCCGGCCCCTCCGACACCGGCGGGGGACTTTCCTCTTCCATCGGGCCCTCACCCCCACGGGCCCATCACTGTTGATCCACCCATGGGGTTCCCTACTGGGCCGTCTGTTCCAGCAGCTTATCCGGTACCCGGGTATCCGCTGTCGTATCCGACGCCAGCTTACCCGGGTCCACAGTATCCTGCACCGCAGTACCTGACGCCGGTCCCACCGACACTGCAGTACCCGATGCCGCAATACCCAGCTCCGGTATTCCCGCAGCCCAGTTACGAATACTCGCCCTACGGATATAATCCGTATAGCTATCCCCCTCCTGCTCCTCCACCGCCTCTTAGGCCTCCAGTGGATCTTCAGGAGACTCTGGCCTCCTGGTGGGCTGAGGTGATGGTGCCAACTCCGGCCCCCGTATGCCCCAGACGGCACACTCCCTCTCAGCCTCTGGATTCCCGAGCTCTTCCCTCTGGATCCAGAGAGGGGCAGGACATGCGTCCAGGGATTCCCCCTAAAGAACCCGTTCCTCCCCCTAGACAAGTCAGGGAGTCTTACTCTGCTTCCAATTCTTCTTCTTCCTCTCTCTCGGTCTCCTCGGATTCCTCCGACGGATGCTCCGAGAAAGACGATGAGCCTCACTCTCCGTCCAAGCCCCGGCCGAGGACTCCTCCGAAGGATCCTTCCTTCACGGAGTTGCTCAGGAAGATCCAGGAAGTACATCAGTGGCGTTCCTTAGAGCCAGATCCTCAGTGGGTAGAACTCGTCTAACATCTGGACTTGCCCCTTACGGCTCCTACTCTAGTGCCACCCTGGATCAAGCCTCATGCCCACCTTGTTTCCACTATTTGGAAACAACCGTCGGCTTTAGCCCCACTTCCTCGGAAGTCCAACAGGCTATACCAGGCTCCGGAGGGTATTGACTTTTTAGATTCTCACCCCCGTGCAGACTCGGTTGTGATTAGCGCCGCTCACGGCCGGTCAGCACACCCTAAACACTTGAGCTCATCTCCCCCGGATAAGGAATCTCGCCTTCTGGATCAGTATGGAAGGAAGATTTACGCTTCTTCCACACTGGGGATCAGGGCCCTGAATTATGTAGCACATGTGGGGGATTACCAGAAGGCTGTCCTTACCCAGGCGGAATCTAAAATCGACTCCTTGCCTGACTCCCAAGTCAAGCAGGAGTTAGCTGACCTTGTCCGTTCTGCTCGTTCGGCCAGTCATCACATTCTGAGGATGACCTACAATGCAGTGGACACTGCAGGGCGGAGCTCCATGTTCACCATAAGTCTTCGGCATCACGCCTGGCTCCGAGTGTCAGGATTGGTCCCGGAAGTGCAGTCAGCAATTCAGGAAGCACCTTTCAGGGGTTCGGTGCTTTTCGGTGGTAACGTCAAGGACATCATCACCGACTTGCAGGGGAAGGGGACAGCCCTGAAATCTGTGGATTCTATGTACCGTCCCCATCCCCCACAGCGCCGTCCTTTTCGCAGAGCGCAGCTGGCCTCAAGCGAAAACCCAGAGGCGGAGCCACCAAGCGCCCGGGCCCCCAGCTCTGCAGGCCCTTGCGCCCAAAAAGCAGGGTGCCCAGCTCTTGGCGCTGCCCCACACCACCTGACTCCTTCCCTCTCCTACCGCCTCCGGACTCCCCGGAGGAACTGGTAGGAGGGAGATTCTCCCTCCACCTTCCGGGTTGGGAGAGGATAACATCGGATTCATGGGTGCTTCAGATTATCGCAGAGGGGCACTCCATAGAGTTTCTACAGAAACCTCCATGCCACCCCCCTCTGAAGTCCTCTTACTCAAGGGACCATCTTCCTTTGGTCAGGGAAGAGATATCTGCTCTCCTTGCAAAGCAGGCCATAGAACCCATCCCTCCTCAACTTCATGGGACGGGTTACTATTCCCATTTCTTCCTAGTACCAAAGAAGACGGGAGATCTCAGACCCATTCTCGATCTCAGCTCCCTGAACTTCTATGTAGAATACAAGAAGTTCAGGATGCTTTCCCTTCAAACCCTTCTGCCCCTTCTTCGGCCGGGCCAATGACTTTGTGCACTGGATATGCAGGATGCATACCTGCACATCCCCATTCGTCCCTCGCACCGAAAGTACCTCCAGTTTGCTTTCCAGGGGGACCATTACCATTCCGGCTCTTCCTTTTGGTCTTTCCTCGGCTCCCCGAGTTTTTACCAAATGCCTGGTGGTGGTGGTGGCCCACCTGCGTACTTTGGGAGTTCAGGTGTTTCCCTACCTGGATGACTGGCTCCTGGCGGCCTCATCCAGGGAGGATCTCCTGCATTTTCTCTCCCTCACCCAGCAGGTTTTCACTTGCCTGGGTATCACCATCAACCATTCCAAGTCTCATCTGGACCCTTCCCAGAGACTCCAGTTCATCGGGGCAATCCTCAATACGACAGTGTGCAAGGCCTTCCTGCTTTCGGACAGGGGGGCCTCCCTCCAGTCACAGATTTCCCTACTTTCGGAACGCAGGAAGGTTCTGGCGAGGTCGGTGCTCCGTCTTTTGGGGCTTATGGCGGCCGCCATCCTGACTGTTCCACGCACGCGACTCCACATGAGGATCTCTCAGTGGACTCTCCGCTCTCAGTGGGATCAACTTGTAGATGACCTAGATCATCTGGTACTGATCTCCTCACCGATGATAAGAGACTTGCAATGGTGGATGGTTCGAGAGAACCTGTTCCGGGGGGTTCCCTTCTTTCATCCTCCCCCCTCCCAGACTCTGACCACGGATGAGTCAGGCGAAGGTTGGGGAGCCCATCTGGGTCCTCACCGAACCCAGGGTTTATGGTCCAGATTGGAATTAGCTCTCCACATCAATGTGCTTGAGCTAGAGCAGTTCTGTATGCTCTCCAAGCCCTTCACCAATACATCCTTCCCGGGTCACCTAGCCGTCCAAACGGACAACATGTGCGTGGTGTGGTACATCAACAAGCAGGGAGGAACTCGATCCTACCCGCTATGCAGAGAAGCAATGAGGGTTTGGGACTGGGCAACGCTTCACAACCTTCACCTCACGGCGATCCACATTCCAGGAGTCGACAATACCCTGGCAGACAAGCTAAGTCACTCCTCGGCTCTGCCACACGAGTGGGAACTGGACCAAAAGGTTCTAGACGGCATCTTCCAGCTCTGGGGGACTCCACAGGTAGACCTGTTCGCCTCTTCCCAAAACGCAAAACTTCCCACCTTTTGCTCGCTCGCTCCAGAGCCAGGTGCTTTTTTGGAGCAACGCTCTGTCTCTAAGCTGGAAGGACAGATTCGTCTGTGCTTTTCCCCAATTCCTTTGGTTCCTCGTGTGCTGCAGAAGCTTGCAATGGAAGGAGCAAGAATGATTCTGATCGCTCCTTTCTGGCCCAGGCAAATCTGGTTCTCTCTTCTACAACAATACTCAGAGGTTCCTCCTCTTCCTCTTCCTTTATCTCAGGGATTGCTGACCCAGAATCAGGGGACCCTGGTCCATCCGGGACTCAAGTCCCTTCAACTTCATGCATGGCTCCTGCAGACCTAGTCCAATCTAGATTTGGCGTCTCTCCTAAGGTGGCCGAGATTTTGGTGGAGGCTAGGAAACCCTCCACTAGGTCCACCTACACCATGAAATGGAAAAGATTTTCCATTTGGGCTGCCTCTAGGAACGTGGAGCCTTTCTCCTGTCCTGTGGCCACTCTGCTTGATTATTTATGTCACCTCTTTGACCTGGGTCTCAGTCATTCCTCTTTGAAAGTTCACATGGCCGCAATTTCAGCCTACCATGTTCCTTTTGCTGATAAAGCCTTTTTCCAATTAGAGGTATCCAAGTCTTTTCTCAGAGGGGTCCTTCATCTCAGGCCCCCTGTCCGGACTCCTGCTCCCCCTTGGGATTTGAACTTTGTTCTCGAGAAACGTACCCTTCCTCCCTTCGAGCCTGCGGCTTCCGCAGACTTGAAGTTTCTTTCATGGAAGACGCTCTTCTTGATGGCAATTACTTCTGCTCGAAGAATTTCCGAGCTCCAGGCCCTTAGGTGTAAGGTCCCTTATCTGATTTTTCAGAAAGAACGAATAGCTCTTCGCACGAACCCTAAGTTTCTTCCGAGAGTGGTACTGGAGTCTACCCTAAATCAGTCTATTGAGTTACCTGCCTTTTTCACGCAGTACTCCAATCAAGGAGAATATTTGCTCCATATCATGGATGTTCACAGAATCCTGAGATACTACACCGATAGGACAAAGGATCTCAGAAAGACTGATCAGTTGTTCCTCTCTTTTGCTCACAAAAGGGAAGGCAATGCTGTTTCCAAGCAATGCCTATCAAAGTAGTTGGCTCATTGCATCACTTTCTGTTATGACAAGTACAACAAGACCCTTCCGGGTCAAGTCAGAGGTCACTCCACTCGTGGAGTAGCAGCCTCTGCGGCTTGTTTCAAGAATGTGTCTGCGGCGGACATCTGTGCTGCTGCCACTTGGACTTCCGTCCATACCTTTATGAAACATTACAGTTTGGACATTACCTCTCGCCGTAGAGCAGGCTTCGGCTTAGTGGTCTTGCAAGGCCTCCTGTCTTGAGGTCTGCAAAGTTTTCCGCTACTTTTTGAAGTAGTTCCTCCTCCTCCCGGTGCCTTTCATTTGTTCCAGACTGCTTGGGATTCTGTCCTATATGTAATTACCTACTGCAAGAGCCCTCTCGAGTAAGATAGTACAGTTACGTAGAACTTACATAACAGTAGATCTTCGAAGAGGCTCTTGCTGGTAAATAGCCTTCCACCCCCTAGGCTTTTTCAGCTCCTTTTCCATTGGTGGAAATATCTGTTTCTCTCTCGTCCGGGCCTTCCGGGCCTGTGGCGGGAAAGAACTGGAAGGCGGGCGTCCGGGACCGCCCCTTTATACCGACGTCATCTGACGCCGGTCACCTGACGTGGGGGCGGTCCCTCGCCAGGGACTGCTAGCTAGAAATTTTTCCGTGGGGTCCTGCCGCCTGCCGACGTCAGTCCTATATGTAATTACCTACTGCAAGAGCCTCTCTCGAAGATCTACTGTTACGGTAAGTTCTTACGTAACTGTACTTTCTGATTGGCTAAGAATGATGTCATGGTTTATAAACATTCTGAGTGTTGCCGGGTGCGGTTTTTGGGTGAGGGATGGGTGCGTCAATTTGGTGAGGCACTAAGCTCTCAAGGAGTAGGGTGCAAGGCAGTCCACATTTTTATTTCATATTTGATGTCAGCTCTGGTTCTGGTGCCAGCTCCCTCCAGAACCCCTGGCACCTCCCCAGATCCCCAGCTACCTTCACCTGGCATCCTCCATGAAACCTTGGTTTAATCCCCAGGTGTGAATGGGGTGGAAGGGGTATACCCCTCGAGCGTGCATGATGTCATGAGGTGGGGGCATGCCAGGATACACTTGGGTCCCGGGGAAGCTGGCAGGAGGATTGGTTCTTTTTCTCCCCTTAGTCCACTAGGAAGATGCCAGGGTGGGAGAGGGACCATGGTGCATGTGCACAGAATCACGAGCACAGCACAGGCTCCCAGTCAGCGTCTTCCCCCTCCTACTTGGTGCCCTTACTGCACTGCCACCTGTGGTTACTCAGGGGGCAGTGGGGCAGTACTTCAGCATGAACAATGTCCATCTCTCCCTGGAGAAAGTCCACCAGGGTGCTCAATCCTCCAACTTTCCACTGGCCCGTTCCCAAACCTGGGTCACCACCTTCACAAGCAAAGTCCTACTACTGCATCGACAGGACGGCCAACTCAGCCCACATTTATAAATGATCCCACTAGCAACCAACCACAGAGCAGCATTAATAGCAACTGTGAAAGGAGATGTTTGTCCCTGTCCAGGCCAGGAATTATGCAATTCCTCCACTGACCTGGGTTTGGGTCATTTGGGGGCTAGTCTGGGCATCACAGGGGACACACTTGGGAGGGTGATGCTTGGACAGCTGGTTCGGATTACTCTATGATTTTTGCAATATAAAAATGTGTTATTGAATGTCTCTCATGAGACATGCTGAGACAGCCTGTGGGATGACCCCCCCCAGGTTTCACTTCAAAAGACAGGATATGTTAAACAGCAGATCTCTGTGATAGGATTAACTTCTAAGAACTCTCATTTTATAGCCTTATTTAGGATCTGGGTTGTTTAAAGCTAAGGCCTGAACTATCCATTTTATGACGTCCTCAGGAAGGTCAGTTACTTGCCCCTGGTGTCACAAAGAATAATTACACCTCAGTGAGAACTGGCAGAGAGAGAGTCATAGAAAGTCCTTTAATGTCTTTGAAAGACAGGAAACCACTCCAGATCAAAGAGTCATGTTGGAATTGAGTTTTTGCTGATGTCACCTATTTAAAATACCTTCTGAGTGAAGACATCCTGGTTGTATAATTTTTAATAAACAGAGGAGGAGCTGGGTAACATCATGGAGGAGGAAGGGTCAAGAACAGTTTTTAATTGTGCTGTAGCTGACCTTTAGTGGCATACATGTTTGGACTCTGAAAAGGCAACATCAGGCACTGCTAGAAAGTATATATTAGAAAGACAAGTCTAAGTGTACTGTGGTAGGAGATTTTGTTTGTATTTATAACCTTTTTTTTTTTTTTAAGTGATTGTATGGTTTTGTGATATATTGTTCTGTATTTACATCTTACATTTTTATCTCTTTTAAAGTAAACCTCTATTTTAAGAGACTACTTGGTGTGCTTTTGAAATTCTTTATTTGACAAGTGAAGCATATATGGTTAAAGTTGACACTGCAAAAGCTTACTGGTTTACCAAACTGGGAAAAGGTAAGAGTAATCTGAGGTCTTTAATAGAGTTTTTAAGGGTTCATTTTTTATACCCGATTAGGTGCCTGTAGGTGAAAGATATCTGCCCCCGAAGAGCAGAATTATCTGAGCCTGTACATTGGCTACGCTAGCAAGAGGTTCACAGTTTGAATCCCTCCAGAACTTGAGACCAAAGGTTGATTCAAACCCACAAACAGACAGGAGGGTTACCCTGTTTCTGTTCCTGTTCACAAGACTGCGCTCGGAAGTTAACACTGTGGGAGCAGGAGGCCTGACCTGCTGAGTGGGTTTGTGACAGGGGGCACCAGACTGATTACCACCACTTGGGGTGTTCAGGTGGTGTAAGCTCAGCAGTGATGGCACCGGGAGGTGGGGACACGCAGGAGGGCCTCGCAGTGTGAATTCTACTTGAATGCACAACTGCACATTATTGGCCCAGTATCTTGTGGAGAGAAATGGAAGGGATAAAGACACCCTCCTGGTCTCAGCAGGATAAAGCTAGCACACTCGAGCCCCGTAACAGCAGCCTGCCAGCATGAGGATCTCCACTGCCACTGATTTCAACTTTGGTTGAGAGGGGGAAGATTGCTGCTTCCCATGAAAGTGTTGCCCCATGGGGCAGGTAAAGCTGGCTTCCCAAGTCTGTGGCTGAGTGGTTCCCTACGTAGTTCAAGGAAGCCAGGCTGGAGGAAGAACACTAATTAAAAAAAGAATGCTGCACCAATAGTGAGAGGGACAATAAACACAAAGAAATGGCACTAAAACCCTCAATTAATTCTCCATCACATGGGGGGTGGCCATATCAAATGCAGTAGGCAAAAATAAGCTGGAGGCCAAGCAAGAGAAAGCTTTAACAGAGGAAATGACTGCACTAGAGAAACATCACACAGGCCACATTTCAAATGCTACTCAGAAAACAAACTCTGGCCAGAGCCGGTACGGCAGCAGCTGAGGTCACGGCAGAACACAGCACTGTCCACCATGTCCAAGATGGCTGCCGGAGTTCTCTGTGCATGTGCGACAGGGCTCCAGCAGTCATCTTGGGCACAGCTGACTGTGCGGCTGGAGTTCAGTGCGCATGTGTGAGTCATCGAGCATGGGCAGAGAACTCCAGTGGCCATCTTGGACACAGTGGACAGTGCCGTGTTACCAGCAGATAAAATTGTGTGATGGACATGCTGTCAGTTGGATGTCACTCTATACCAGGCACTTGATACATTCTGGAATCTTAAAATTCTGCTAAATAAGCTACTGGGTTATTCATCCCTTGTTCATTTCTTCCACTGCACGTATTCGCTTAGGAAGTCCGACTTCATTCTCCTAGATGTCCCTAGGACACGTACCTCCCTCGGCAAGCGTGCTGCCTCCCACACCCTGCCTACTGCCTGGAACATCTTGCAGTCTGTCCTTAAGCTGTTCAGCCTTGTATCAATTAACTTTTTCAAAGACCTAACTGCAAGAAAAATGAAAGCCATCTGCAGCTGCTGCAAGTCCCAACCTTATCCCACTCCCTTTTTCTCTCCTTGATCTTCTCCTCCACCCCCACACTTTCTCCCTTGTCTGTGTCCTACCCCTCTGTCACCCACTTATTCCCTCCCCTTCCCCTCCGTCCTGCAACCCTCTTCCCCATTTTCTCTCCCCTCCTCCCTGCTTCCTCTTCCCATTTTTCTTCCCCAACCACCCTCCTACTCTACTCCTTTCCTCCTGATATCTCTTCCCTTCTGCTTGGCATCACCTTAATCTCCCTCCTCCCACTTGGGACCCTCTTTATCCCCTTGTTCTCCCCCTTCCTTTCCCCCCTTCCTCCCTTTACCTCCTACACAGTTCCCTCTTTCTAACCCCTGTAATACTCAGGTATTCATAACTTTCTGTAGTTAGCCCTTTAGGTAGGACTGCCCGGAGAGAATAGAACATATGCAAATGATGGAATTCTTTGCACGTTACAACTTTTCAAATGCTGCCCTATACTAACTGCCAGTGTTCTAAACTTCCTCAGATTTCACTCTCCACCTGAACATTTTGGTCGCTTGGAGTGTCGCTCTTCAATCAACTGTCTTGATGTCAAAGAAACATAAAATATATATAAGCATCGTCTCTATTCATTTGCTGCCTTATATTGATTGTTTTATTGTAATGCTGCCTACCTTAGCTGCACCAGGGGACACATGGAGCTTCCAAGGGGCTTTAAGAGGTAAAGCCTGCCTCTCTCCTTCCTGCTTAGTTCTGAAGGGTATTAGCCCATCAACTGCCCCATCCAGCCAAGCTCGGCTCTACATTTATTGCTGCATACTGGTGACATGTCACATGACCGTGCCCTCTGGTTTCTAAGTGCCCACTTTCCCATTTGTAGCTTATATTTTCTGACCACTAGGAGTCGCTGCAGTGCCCTTCCTAGTCCCTGTTTTCCTTCCTCATACCACTCTGCTTACCCCTCCAGAGCCCCCCTCCTCCTCTCCTCGGTATACATTCCTCCCCAAAATCAAAAGAGTACCTTCCATTCTGTCCTCACCCACCTCCAAACACCCCTGACATGACAGAAATAATTGCCTTAGGGGACTTTAATGTAAATTGGCTTGCTGACACACTGGCACCCATTAGGGATGTGTCAGCCTCTCATAACCTGTCCAAACTCATGACCACTGCCACTAGACTCAACCTGAGGACTGGCACTGCCACCCTCCTTGATCTTCTGCTCACCAACTCACCCCACAAAGCTACCCAGGTCAGGGTTGTACCCAATGCCCTGAGTGATCACTCCCCAGTGCTTTGTCACTGGTTGTATGTTGCAAGAAAGTTCCCTGCCAAAACTATTCTCCAGCGCCACCGCAAACCCAGCAAACTTCGGTCCCTTAAGCAATGGCTCTGAACTAGTGACTGGTCTCCCACTGCAACCACTATGGACATAGACACTGCACTAGACCATTTCATCAACACCTTCAACTTTGCCTGCGACCGATATGCACCCCTAAGCAAACAGGTCGTCAAAGGGGTTGATACACCTTGGATGTCTCAAGCCCTGTTAGACCAAATGCAAGATCGTGACAACCTATGGCACATTGCTCTTGAAACTGGTAAACCCTCTGATAGACAGCGCCACCAAGAGGCGCACAATAAATCTACTGGGAACATCTGTAAGACCAAAGCTGAACACTACTGAGCTTCGCTCACTGCCACCTGGGGCTCTGGCTGCAAATTCTGGGACTCTCTCAAAGAGGTCAATGGCAAAGCTTCCACTGCACCCCCTCCCAACTTTGGGCTAATGGGTCTATCACCACAGACCCTGCCTTGATTGCAAATACATTTAATGCCTCCTTCTCTGACCTTAGCAGTGTTCTCCCCCCAATTTCTTCTCCCCCACCACTCCTGTCACCCCTCCGCCCCCCCGTTCCACTTTAAAACTGTATTACAGTGTGATGCCGCCCCTCTGCTCCTCAAGGCCATCAGCAAATCATGATTCAGCAGTGACACACAGGATCTTAAGCTGCTTAGGCTCACTTTTAATAAAGTTCTCCTCCCACTCACCATGCTCCTGAACTGCTCCCTATCACTGGGCCAGTTTCCCTCTAAATGGAAATCTGCTCTTATCATGCCCATTCTCAAAAGTGGTGACTGCACCCAGCCAGGGAACTACCGCCCCATCTAAATCCTGCCTCCCCTCTCCAAGCCCTGAAGAAAATTGTGGCCACTCAGCTTACGGATTACCTCTCCAAATATAGCCTCGTGTGTCCCAAACAGCATGGCTTTTGCAACAGCCACAGCACCACCACTGCCCTCCTGGAGTTTACCAGTGCCTTCCACACTTCCCTTGACATGGGCCACATTGCTGGTGCCATTTTTATAGACCTTTTCAAGGGGTTTCATACAGTGCACCACACGCTTCTCCTGGACTCCCTCACACAAATAGGTCTTTCTCCTGAGTGCACTGGATGATTTGCCAGCTGTCTGTCCAAGAGAACTCAGAAAGTCAGGCTTGCCCAAACACAGTCCTCCCCCGTCCAAGTCAGCTCTGGGGTCCCGCAGCGCTCAATTCTAGGCCCACTACTATTCTCCCTGTTCCTCAACTCCCTGCCAAAGGACTGCTCTGGGAAACTACTCCTGTACACAGACAATACCGTCCTCTACAGCCCCCATACTGACCCCACCACTCTCCGATATGCCCTCCAAAAATCATTTACAGAGGCTGAATCCTGGTTCGTCTGGCATATGCTAGTCCTAAACTACAAAAAACAAAATCCATGATGTTCACCCATGCCCAAAACAAGAACAATGTGCTACCCCTGCTCATACTGAACTCACTAAATGACCCACTTGAGTAGATTACGTCATTTAAATACCTGGGTATCACCCTAGACTCACTTACCATGACCACATCTGAAAACTGAGCACCACAGTCAATGTGCGTATTGGTTTACTTCACTGGTACAAGCGCTCCCCCCCCCCCGAAGCTCTCCACCTAGCTGTCTCAGCATCTATGCTATCTCTCATTGATTATGGCATCATAATCTATTGGGCAGCCGACAACACACACCTTAACAAAATTAGGCTGGCCCTTAATAAAGCCTGTAGACTAGCCATGGGCTGTGACAGACTTACACACACCTACACCCTTTACTCTACTACCAACTGGCTACACTTTGATAAGAGGCTCAAATATCAGACCTGCCTCTTTGCTAAAAAGATTACAGTAGGACTGCTCCCACCTGCTCTTACCCCCTACTCCAAGCACCAGTATCCACTCACCAATCTGCGACAACCCGCTTCCAGGGTACCCCTTTGCAAGACCTTATTGGATCAAAGAACCTTTAGGTACCAGGCCCCTGGCTGACTTAACTCCCTCCCAGATTTCCTCCTCTCAGAACCTAAACTTGACTGGTTCTAGTCCCACATGCATAACCTAATCTCTCAAGGCTCCAGTCTGACACTGTCCTTGACTCCTAGTACTGCCAGTCTCCCCATATTGACAATGGACTAAACTCTGGTCCTGCCACCCAGGGTGTGCTTGTGTTTGACAATGGACACCCACAGTCCAGCCTTATCCTCTTCTGCTTTTAAATAACTACCAGGTCCTGGCTAGGTGCCACCGACCTGCAGTGTATGTGTCCCGTGAATTGCTACCGTTTGTACAATGTACCTGTTTTTTGCAATTTTCTGTACTTGTGTATCACCTACTGCATTTCTCCATTACCTGTAGCTACTTGAAACCATACGATTCGCTGTACAAGACCATCATTGTAATTGTGAGTGTCTAGCTGTTACTATTGTTTTGATGTCTCTGTATTCTATGACGTGGAACTTTTGTAAAGGAGTCTTTGACTCAAAGGTATGTTATCCAATATCTTTAATAAATAAATTGAAACTTAGTTTTTGTAGATATTTAGTTGTTTTGCCGGTTCCTCTCGGTTCGGTATAACCATGAGGGAACCGGGTTAGTTTTTAGGTTTATCGGGTTTTCTGACTAAAAACCCCGTTTTGTTTTTGCTTTAATTTAGTTTTAAAATTTTTTGTAACCATTGTTTTCGGTTACTTAACCGCTAAGCATGGTTCCAAATTTTCTATCGGTTCTGTTCCATCTGTTCCTAATCGGTTCCGGAACCGACCGCAACCGCTAGTCTTATTATTTAAATCTTTTTGACTTAGCGGTTGTCTTTTTATCGGTTCAATGGCAGAAAAAATGAAGAAAAAGACCGGTGAGCCCAGGTTTAAAAACTGTACACAATGTGGGGATGTTTTTGCCAAGGCAGATAAACACATCCTTTGTGTGGCCTGCCTTGGATATGAGCATCTAAAAGAGGATTGTCAAATCTGCCTGACATTCCCTGAGAAAACCATTGAGAAATGCATGGAATGGCTGAAAAAGAAACTCCCCAAGGATCCCTCCGGCTCTGACCAGCCAATATCCCCTATTTCTGTGGCTGAACCCACATCTGTTATTACCTCCACCCCTGAGACGGGTGATAAGGGTACCAAGAGGGTTTCTGAACCGGCTAACTCCCCGGTTCCCTCAAAGAAGGCAAGAAAATTAAAGCACACAGAACCCCCAAATCCTGATCAGGGGACTTCTGTGCCTGCCAATATTATGCCTACTCCTCAAGAAATTGCACAGGCTTTTAAAGTAATTCAGGCATTGCAGGGCCTAGTGCCTCCTGTTCAGGAACCATCTGCTCCAGCAGGACAGCCTGGCAGAATTCCCCTTCCTAAAGAAGAAGAATACCATGAATATGAGGAGGATGAAGGGGAACCTATTTTACATGAGGTATCCCTGGAACAAGAATTTGGTTCACCTCCTAGAACATCTGAAGATTATTCTTCTCATTTCACTTTTGTGAGAAAAATGGCAAATGCCTTGGACATCTCCACAAGAGAGGAGGTGGAGGATGAAGAGGAGATAGAATATCTGGAGATGATGAGTTTAACTCCCACCAAAGCCCTACTCCTCCCTGTGAACAAATTCTTCAAAAAAGATCCTCTTAAGTTGTTGCAAATCCCAAACTCTATCCCCCTGTGGATAAGAGGATAGATAAAAAAAATCAGTTGGAAAGGGAAGGGGCAGAGTTCCTTTTTTCCCATCCAGATCATCAAGGGGTTATTCAACAACTGGCCTGTGACAAAGCTAGAGTCCCTCTGGCATCCCACCCACCAGATAAGGACTCCAGAAAAATAGATAGTATGGCTAAGAAGGGGTACCTGTCAGCCTCTCTCGCCATACGACAGGCTAACTTCCAGGCCTATGCTGCCCAGTACCAAAAGTCCCTGTGGCAGTCAGTTTTGGCCATGTCTCAGAAAGCTCCCTCACCCCTATCTGACGATCTAGCTGAAACAGCTAGGTTTGGGCTAGAGGCTGCTAAATACCAGTTCCAGATGGCTGCTGATACAAATAACACTGCAGCCAGATGGATGGCAAACACGGTAGCCCAGAGGAGAATTGCCTGCTAAGAGCCACAAATCTTACTTCTGATAGTCTAAGGCCCTGGATTTTCCTCTAGAGGAGAATGCTGTTTTCAGAGAATCTACAGTAGCATACATGAAAAAGGTGGATGAGTACAAGGCCACACAGAAAAGCAACTCTAACAAGGAGAGTGCTTCTCCATCCACCAGGCCCTATGGAAGGGGAGGCCAGGGCAGGTCCTTCCACACCAGGCCCTTTTTCCAGCCAGTGGCCACACCCCAGTATCAACAGTACCCACAGCAGGGTTATTTTAGGGGCAGGGATCGAAGGTTCTAGGTGTGGGTCACAAGCACAGCCTCAACCCCAAGCCAAGCAGACCCCATGAAGTACAGGCCGCCTCCTCACTCCCTGTCAGAGGCAGACTTTCTCGCTTCCTCCACACTTGGCTGAACATCACCACAGACAAGTGGGTCCTGGAGGTAGTGGGTCAGGGTCCGTCTCTGGCTTTTAAATCCCTTCCTCCTCTAGTAGCCAGGGATTTCAGTACACCTCCCCTAGCAGAAAAGAACCTGCTGGAGGCAGAGGTCCATAAACTGTTACTGTTAAAAGCAGTGGAACCTGTTCCAAACCTATTGAGAGGAAGGGGCTTTTACTCCAGATACTTCCTCTCCACAAAGAAAAGTGGGGAGTGGCGGCCTATACTAGATCTCAGAGCTTTAAACAGGCATCTAAAAAAGCCAAAGTTCAAAATGGTAACTTTAGCACTGATTCTGCCAACAATCCAGAAAGGGGACTGGCTGGCATCACTGGACTTAAGACACCTATTTCCACATTCCCATAAGGGAGTCTCACAGAGAATCTCAGGTTCAGACTCCCTTCAGGCCATTACCAGTTTTCAACCCTGCCTTTTGGCCTTTCTTCGGCCCAAGGGTTTTTACAAAGTTTCTAGCACCAGTGGTGGCACACCTTCGAAGGCAGGGTGTGATCGTTTTTCTGTATCTGGACGATTGTCTGGTGGTGGGCAAATCACAGCAGGTCACTCAGTATTTAAACCTCACCCAAGGCCTGCTGGAATCCTTGGGGTTCATCATCAATCACAAAAAGTTGGCCCTCATTCCTGCACAAAAACTGCAGTTCATAAGGGCAGAGATAGACACCCTCCAGGGCAGGGCCTACCTCCCTCTGGACAGGATCAGAAATCTTCAGCTAGTGGCTAATTCATTCACCTTGAACAAATGCAAGCCTGCAAGACAGTTCTAGTAACTCCTGGGCCATATGGCTGCATCCACAGGCTCAGTGCTGGGTTCCAGGTTTCAAATGAGGACATCCAGTTCCACCTCAGGGCTCACCAGGGTCAAAGAAAATATTCTCTCTCAAAACCCATTCCAGTCACAAGAACTTCGCTGCAAGCTCTACAGTGGTGAAAGGAAGAACCCAATCTAAGAGAAGGGTTCCCCTTTCAGAGAGAATCTCCCTCAGTTGTTCTCACAACAGATGCATCCCTCCTGGGTTGGAGCACCCATTTGGGAAACCATACAACCCAGGGTACCTAGTCAGCTGCAGCGTCCCTCCAACACATAAATCTTTTGGAACTCAGAGCTGTTTTTCTGGCTCTGAAAGTTTTTTCAGGACTAGTACAGACAAAGATGGTACAGGTCAGAACAGACATTACCACCACAATGTACTACAGCAACAAACAGGGAGGCACCAGGTCAGGCCCCCTTTGCACAGAGGCCATGAAAATGTGGATCCTGGCATACTCCTTAGGAGTATCCCTGCAGGCAATCCATCTACCAGGAAAGGACAATACCTTGGCGAATGCTTTAAGTCGAATCAACCAGGCCCATCACGAATGGACTTTGAACAAGCAGACGGTGCAAGTAAGTTTCAGAAGGTGGGGCACTCCAGAAGTAGACCTGTTCGCATCCCACCAGAACCATCACTTGCCACAGTATTGCTGCAGGCCACCAGATCAGGGTACTCTGCCCCTGGATTGGTCAGGAAGGTACCTGTATGCTTTCCTTCCCTTTCCCCTGGTTTTCAGGGTGCTACTCAAGCTCAGATCCCTCTCAGTATCTCTAATCTTACTAGCTCCTGATTGGCGCAGGCAGCCATGGTACTCTCTAATGCTCTCTATGTCTGTGGCCAAGCCAATATGACTCCCTCTGAGGCACAACCTATTGACCTCCAACCAGGGGACCCTGTTATACCCGAATCTCAAGTCCCTCAACCTCAAAGCTTGGTTCTTGAGGAAATAGAATATGCTGATTTACAGCTCTCTGAATCAGTGCTTCACATTCTGAGGGGTTATAGGAAACCTCCTCCTAAGAAAATTTATTCTTCATAATGGAAAAGGATTTCAATCTGGTGTTCGGCTAAAGATTTGATTCCACTACAGGCTGGGGTCCCAGCTGTCCTGGATTACCTCTCTCATTTACACTCTTCTCAGTTTACTACCCAGTTCACTCAAGTTCCACCTCGCAGCTTTGTCTGCCTACATTTCTGCTGGTGCCAGGGTAACATTAGTTTCAGAACCTATTTTTAGGAGGTTCTTCAAGGGCTTGGCCCATTTACATCCTCCTCACAGGGCACCTATGCCAGCATGAGACCTTAATGTTTGTATAGCCAAGCTCATGGGGCCTCCCTTTGAGCCTATGGCTACAGCTCACCTTAAATATGTCGCTTGGAAAACAGTTTTCCTAGTGGCAATGACTTATGCAAGAAGAATAAGTGAGCTTCCAGGCTGTCTCTCTGGAGCAGGTTATATCTCTTTTCATAGGGATAAGGTAGTTCTGAGAAGAAATAGAAAATTCCTACCAAAGGTAGTCTCTGATTTTCACATTAACCAATCCATTACCCTACCTTTTTCACTGAGCATTCCACTTGCGGTGAAAGCAGACTTCATAGTATGGATGTAAAGAGAGATCTCAGTTATTACATGACAGCCACTAAGGACCATAGGCAGGACAGGAAAAAAAACAGGTTGCTCACCTGTAACAGTAGTTCTAGGAGTGGTATATGTTGTTCATCCACACTGTTTGGTATGTCCCTTTCCATTTTAAATCTCACTGGAAGTCTTCAAGCTGGCTCCTCCCACCCACCTGGGTGGTAAATACCTCAGCTCTGCCCCATGATGCCAAATCTTAGCTCGCTGGAAGCCAGGTATTGTGCGTCCACAGCCAGGGAGGTTGGGTGGGTCCATGTGGATGAACAACATATGCCTCTCCTAGAAAGATCAGTTACGCAAAGACTTTTGCCGTAACAGTAGATCTTCTAGGAATGTCTCTTGCAGTAAGTCATTACTTCTGGGAGTTCCTGATAGCTGGCGCTCTAACACGGCAGTCTCTTCTAGCAGTCTCTATACCAGAGACCACCCACATGACCTCACTTCCTGGGCTGTGCCTATAAAAGTGGGTGGTCCCTGGTAATCTCCATTCCCTGCCGATTTCAGCTCGTGAAGGCGAGGGACCGAGGGGAACTGAGGTACCAAAGCCTCCTGACCCTACATAGTTTTCCCTGTTACAGAATGGCAGGGGGTCGGAGGGAGGGAAGCTACTTGCTGCAAGAGACATTCCTAGAAGATCTACTGTTATGGGAAAAGTCTTTGCGTAACTGATCTATCTTCCATGGAATGGTCTCTTGTAGTAAGTCATTACTTCTGGGAGATTCCCAAGCAGTTATATGGCAGTGGGGTGGCCAGATATGGCATTCTGCCATACATATAGTGTGGTCTTAGGAATTTCCATCATCCTCTCCTTATAGTAGGAGAGAGCACGTCTCAGGTCCAAAGTATCAAGCCTGTACTCGGCCTCAGAGGTGTAATTAGGGTAGTATACCGGCAGAGTCAACACCTGGTTAAGGTGAAACTCTGACACTACCTTCAGAAGGAATTTTGGGTGGGGGCATAGGACAACCTTGTCCCTGTGGAAGACCAGATAAGGGGAGTCCACTGAAAGCACCTGGAGCTCCCCTGTCCTTCTGGCAGACGTGATAGCCACCAGGAAGGCTGTCTTCCACGACAAGTGTAACAAGGCACACTTGTGCATTGGTTTGAATGGCTTGCCCATGAGCTTTGCCAGTACCAGCAGAAGATCCCATGGAGGTGGAGGTTCATGCACCGGAGGGGATATGTGATTCAGGCCTTTCAAAAAGTGCCTGACCACTGTCTCCTGTGCCGTCGGCTGACCGGCCCACACCCAGTAAGCAGAGATGGCTGCCAGGTGCACTCTAAAGGTCAATGACCGTAGACCCCCTTTGGAGAGAGACCAAAGGTAGGTGAGAATGTTAACCACTAGACAAGACAAAGGGTCTGGGCCCTTTCCCAGACACCAAATGGAAAACCTTTTCCATTTGAAGGCATACCATTTCCTGGTCGATTCCTTTCTAGATGCCTCCACCACGGTGTAGACATCTTCGGAAAGACCCAAAGCCTGGAACTCTAGCTGCTCAGGTACCAGGCTGTGAGGTGCAGAGACTGAAGGTCTGGATGGAATACCTTCCCCTGATTGACAGAGAGACCAGGTCTGGGCATGTGCAAAGCCACTCCGGGCTCCTGCAACTGAGGCTGAGGAGATCTGGATACCAGAACTGGAGTGGCCAGTCTGAGGCTACCAGGTTCACCTTCATCTTGTCCCTCCTCACCTTGAGGAGCACCTTGTGGATCAAGGGAATGGAGGTAAGGTGTAGATGAGGCCTGGAGTCCATGGCCTCGAGAAGGCATCCTCCTGCAGCGAGCCCTGCTGAGGGGGGTGACCATGAAATAGCCTCAGCTTGGTGTTTTCTCTGGAGGCAAACAGGTCCACCATTGGTTTTCCCCAGTGGGAGAACAGGCTGTTAAGCTACTTCTGGATGGAGAGACCACTCATGGGATGTCTGGCCTAAGCAGCTGAGAGCATCCGCCAGATGGTTTGAGGTTCCTGCCACATGGTTAGGAGATCTGCCTCCAATCGGCTCATGAGGGTCCAGATGCAGAGCGCCTCCTTGCACAGCCAATGGGAGTGCATGCCACCCTGTTTGTTGAGGTAGTACATGGTCATAGCATTGTCAGTCTGGACTTCAACCACTTGACCTTGGAGCTGAGGAACGAAAGCTGACAATGCCACTGACTGCTTTGAGCTCCAACAGGTTGATGTGGCATTGGGACTCCTCAGGGATCCAGAGCCCATGCACCCTTTCATCCCCCATGTGGGCTCCCCAGCCCATAAGAGAGGCATCGGTCATGAGGACAATCATCGGCTCAGGGCGGACAAACGGGATCCCTTCCTGCAACTGATCTGGTGTGGTCCACCATTGCAGAGTGTCCCACATCTTTTGGGTTACAGTGATCAGCTGTTTGAAATGACCATGGCGGCGAGTCCACTAAGCGGCCAGCTCCCACTGAAGGGGGCTCATATGCAACTGGGCCCAACAGACGACGGAGGTTCATGCCCCATGTAACCCAGAAGACACAAAGTCCCAAGCAGGGCGCAATTGCCCAACCAGAAATGATCGGGCAAAGGAGGAAAGAACCTTCGCCCTGTCCACCGGGAGCCAAGCTCTGGCTTGAAAAGAGTCGAGCTCTGCCCTGATGAAGCCCATCGCCTGTGAAGGCACAAGTTCTGACTCGGCCTCGCTGATGAGGAGGCTGAGTTGGGAGCAGGCCTGGAGAGCCAGGTTCCTGGACCTCTCCACCTCTTTGTTGAGTGGAACCTGCTAGGAGCCAATCATCGAGGTAAGGATAAATATTGACTCCCCCCACTGCCTGAGATGGGCTGCCACCACTGTGATGCATTTGGTGAAGACCCATGGGGCAGATGACAGGCTGAACGGCATGGCTCGGAACTCGTACAGGGTCCCTTCGACCCTGAAGCAGAGGAACCACTGATGAAACAGATGGATTGGGACATGAAAGAACGTGTCCTGCAGATCCAGTGAACAGAACCACATGTTTCACTTCAAGGATGGTATGATCTGGGACAGAGTGACCATCCGAAAGGTGTATGACCTGAGATATCGATTCAGGTTGTGCAGGTCTAGAATGGGGTGCCAGCTCCCCGTCCGCTTGGGCACCAGGAAGTACCCGGAGACAAATGCTGGGTCTGCTGGAGGATCCGCCACTGTAGGTACTGCCTCCTTGAGGAAGAACTGAGCGATGTCATCTTGGAGAGCCGACTGGGACTGAGCAGATACTTTTTCCTCTTGAGGGGTGCAGGCTCGGATTGGGGGGTACTGGAGGCAGTCCCCGACTGACCACTTCGAGAACCCACCTGTCTGAAGTGACAGTAGACCAGGCAGAAAGGAAGTGGCAGAACTGCTCCCCCACGAGAGGACCTAGAACTGAGGTGACGGGAGAAGGGTTGATTGCCCCTGCCCAGTCACTGAGCAGGCTTGGAGGAGGAGGAGGCAGCTCCAGAACTTGAACCTCGGCCTCCTTTACAGGCCTGTTGGGGTCCAGGCTTGGGCCAGGGGTGCCAAGCCTGAGCCTGCTGCCGTAGCTGTTGCTGCTGTCCACCTTGAAAGAAGGACTGCTAAGCCGCAGGAGAAGAGTGCCGAAAAGGCTTCTTTTTCTTCTGCTGGTTCTTGCCCAAAGAACCCTTGGCAGAAGTGGCTTCCAAGGTGGCACTGGACTGCTCAGTGCACTGAAGGTGACCGGCCACTCCTGGGCCGAACAAGACAGTCCTGAGGAAAGGCACATCAGCTAGTTTGTGCTGGGTATCCGCTGGAAAGGAGGAGAGCCTCAGCCAAGCCCTGCGACGAGAGGCAACCATGGCAGCCATCGAGCAGGTACAAGAATCCCCAATGTCCAGGGACATCTGAAGCTGCTGTTTGGCAACAGCTCTGCCCTGACCCTGGATCTGCTTCACTGTGGTCTGCATGTTCATGGGAAGATGTGGGAGGACTTCATCCAGTGACCCAAGAAGGGCGTGAGAGAAGTGTGCCATGATGACAGGCGAACTTGACTGACGAAGACCTAAGGAGGAAGCCGCATAGACCTTCTGGGCTGAATGGTCCAAAAGCTTGGACTCTTTATCAGGAGGTTGGCCAGTGTCAGCAGAACTGCCAGTATGCCTGAACACAGAGGCGGTCACCAGGCTCTTGGCAGAAGGGTGCTCTGTGAACCCCGCAAGGTACCCCATGGGCACCGCATACTTGCGGGCCATGCGGGCAGACGGAGCTGGACAAGAGGCAGGGCACTGCCAAAGTTCTAGGTCCGGGCCGACAATAGCCTCAGCCACTGGAAAAGCCACCGTCGGGATATCCCCTCTCTTAAGGATGTCCATAAGAGGACACTCCGCCTTTTTCTGGATTGGCTCCAGGGGCATTCCTGTAGATTCAGAGATGAGATGAAGAATTCCTTGAAAAGACGAGGGACCTTCTTCCGTCTCTAAACCAATGGTCGATTCATCATCCCCTGGATGAAAATGCAAGCCAGTGATGTCCGAATCTGAGGAATCCGGGTACAATGGCCGACCACCCAGGTCATCTTTGACCCACCTAGGGCAGTCTAGGGTGACTGTGACCAACAACCACCAGAGAAGCCCGGTGTCTGGTCTGTCTTTTTTGGATGGAGCCCCTCCCACAGGCTGTTTGCGTGGTGGTTCCACCACAATAAGTGGAGAGACCATTTTGGGCCAAGCTGGTGATTTTGCCAGCTCCGCGGTCTGAGGAACTGATTTAATCAGCTCCGAAGGAGTCGGCTTCAGCCTAGGAGGTGAAAGCCAGGTAATGGCCAGTGTAGAAGCCGGGGTCGGCTTGTGCCCGGTCAAAATTAGCTGTTGCCATATGAGGTCCTCGTAGCACCGGAGTTTCCATCGGAGCTTCTCCTCAACTGAGGAGGACGAGGATGACCTATGGCGTCACCTCTTTTAGAGTGTTTGTAGCTCTTCCTTGGCCTGTCGGTCGAGGAGGTTCTGAAACCTTGATCAAGATCAGATGGGCCGACTCGGTCGTTTGGGAGTCACTGACGGGGCCGGTGATTTCCCGGGATCAGGGACTATTTCTTCGATGGGAGTCCCAGCAGTCTGGGTCTCGTCATCTGGAAAGACCAGATTAGGTGTTCGATTGAGGGATTCGTCAACTGGAGTCGTCGAGATTGGATCGATCACGATTTCAACATTGATTAATAATTCGGCTGACTGACCTGATGGCAATACCGAAAGCCAGCGGCCGAAGAAGCGATCTTGACAGAGGTTAGGACGGCATGTTCCTGGGATTGAGATCTCTCCCGCTCCCAAGAATGTCTCTGTAGAGACGAAGAATATCCCAGGTCCTTCTCCCACTTACGGGATCGAGAGGAGTGTGAGCCCGCAGGTGCCTTTCTCTTGGTCAGGAGAGATGGGCACAACTCTCGGAAGGAACCCGAGAAGGTGGAGCCCAGGTTGAGCGGAACGAAAAAGCTCCGACAAGTCTCTGCAGGACGAGCTGCGTCCTCCTCGAACGCATGCATGCATTCCAATTGTTCTGTGAATCCCACAGCCATGGAAACTGCCCACCGTGCCTCCTTGGATTTCACCGGAGGGGTTCCTCTTCTCTGGCCTCCCCAGTTTCAGGCATGTGAGACGGTCATCGAGGACACTGGGATGAAAGGCAAGACACATATCACATTTCGAGGTGTAATGGTCGAGACTGAGGCAATGGACGCACGCGGTGTGGAGATCGGTGTGCAACATTTTCTGGCTGCAAGGGCACCAATGAAATCCGGGGGAAGACTTGCCTTCCATAATCGAAGCAGTGAACTTGCAATCGCTAACACAAAAAATGTGAATTTTCAGAATAATTGAAGGTTTGAAAGCCAGGGCCTACAAGATGCGTGAGCACGAGGGAAGCAACCTGAATCTTCCAGCAAAAAGGAAGATCTGGTGTTATAGGGTGAAGCCGAGGTATTTACCACCTGGGTGGGTGGGAGGAGCCAGCTTGAAGACTTCCGGAGAGATTTAAAGTGGAAGGGAACATGCCAAAGAGTGTGGATGTACAACATATCTACGCTCCTAGAACTGTTGTTTCTGACCTATGGGGATGTGGGAAAAGGTAATCCAGCTTCTAAGAGTCCATTTCTCACTGGATAGTCCAGTGTATTCAATTCTGCTACACAAAAGCTGGTAGGAAGCCCCCCAACAGGGTTGAGGGCACATTCCACCAGGGGAACAGCTGCTACACTTGCAGCTGCAAGAGATGTTCCATTGGTTGATATCTGTAAAGCAGCTACTTAGAAGACAGTACACACCTTTACGAAGCATTGCAATCTGGATATCAAGTCTAGAAATGATGCTAGGTTTGGTACAGCAGTCCTGCGAAGCCTATTTCCTAAATAAATGTTCTGTGCCCACCTCCAATGGTACTGCTTTGTAGTCTGCAGAAAGTTATGAATATCTGAGTATTACTGGGGTTAGAAAAAAAAATTACTCACCTTAGTAATCTTGTTTTTTCCCAGTGATACTCAGTATTCATAACTTCCCACTCTACCTCCCCTTCCAGAACTTAAGCCTCTGCACTCCTGCATGCTGTGCTACCGTAAAAGGTTACATCACTATGACTGTATACGCATTGCCACATAGTGGTGTAAGTTTGGTAAACAAGGCTTATGGTCTTCACCCCTCTTCAGGTGTTTGACGTTGTTTTTTTTCTAATTAATGTGCTTTTCTCCAGTTGGAGGTTTCTTTCTTTATTAAGAGATTGGGGGTTTTGAATTTTTAATTCTTTTAATCATAAATACTCGCAGTATCCTGCTTACATGGGTATGCCTATTCGGGCGTCTAGGAAATCTGAGGAAGTTTAGAACACTGGCAGTTAGTATAGGACAGCATTTGAAAAGTTGTCACGTGCAAAGAATTCCACTATTTGCATATGTTCTACTCTCTCTGGGCAGTCCTACCTAAAGGGCTTACTGCAGAAAGTTATGAATACCCGAGTATCACTGGGAAGAAACAAGATTACTAAGGTGAGTAATTTTTTCTTACTCCTCACACATGGTAGTACGGTGTGCCACATTTTCTAGGCATCTACATTAGTCAGCCATGTACCAGAACTAGTTGCCTTGTAAATACTGTACCAGTCTTGTATATAATGTACACTTGTAGCCAACGTACCATTACTGTATGTACTATACCTTGTCTTTTCTCTGTACATGCTCCTGATACATGTTCTCAGGACTTCCTTGTGAGTGAGCATGCTCAATGGAGTCATTCCTGCAATAAACTTGAACATGCAGTGATTGCCATTCACCACCACTATTAAAGTCTGCTTGGTATCCGGTAAGCTCCGTTTCCTCTACTGTGATCGCAAAACGCCTGCAGGGCTCCGCCCACTGCAGCCATTAAAAAGGGGAATTTAACCAACTCATCTCAAGTAGACTAGAATGGGACCTTCTCTTAACGCACACAAAGGCACACTTCGAGGGTGACAGGGCAGAGCCATGGCTCTCATAGCAAATTAAAAGAAAGCTGGGGAGGAAAAAAAAAAAAACACTCGGTGGTTAGCGCACAACTAGAAGTGACAGTTTCTGGGGATCAGGAAAAAAAAATTGGGCACTCCTTTACAGCAGTCTGTTAAAAACTCTATGCCAGTGGTTCTCAAATGGTGAGGCTCCAGACTGTTCCAAGGGAGACCCAGTAAAGTCTGAGAATGTACTACATACCTCTAAACCTTTCTTCAGCCAAATGTGTGACAAGATGTGTGACGAATCGGACAGGACGCTGCAAGCTCAGAACACTATTGAGATATATGTACTAATGTTTATAATGTTTGCTGATAATGTAGCATCTTATATTGTTATAAATGTCTGCTTAAAAGTCTCAGTGGCTACTAGCTAATGTCACCTACTCAGTGTGGGACAGAGGGTTTCTGAGGAGATAAAATGAGTGACGTACCTCGTAATGTGGGACAGTTGAGAGGTAGTGTATTTAAATTTTGAGTTTTCGATGTTTTGTGTGAGGGGATGAAGCAGACAATCTGGATAATGGCTGGGGAATTTCTTTATTTGTGCGCAGATTCGTGTCCAAGAAAGGCCCATTGCGCCAAGCTCATTACCCGGTGTGTATTTATATGTAAATTGGTGACTAGTAAGGCACACTGAGTCAAGACGTGTTTCTACAGTAGGTGTTTATATGCAAATAAGTGATTGGGAAAGGTGCACTGAGGCAAGACGTGTTTCTACAGTAGGGTGTGTATTTATATGTAAATTGGTGACTAGTACGGCACACTGAGTCAAGGCTTGTTTCTACAGTAGGTGTGTATTTATGTGTAAACTGGTGACTGGTACGGCACACCGCGTCAAGGCTTGTTTCTACAGTAGGTGTGTATTTATATGTAAATTGGTGACTGGTAAGGCACACCGCGTCAAGGCTTGTTTCCACAGTAAATGTGTATTTGTATGTAAATTGGTGACTAGTACGGCACACCGCGTCAAGGCTTGTTTCCACAGTAAGTGTGTATTTGTATGTAAATTGGTGACTGGTAAGGCACACCGAGTCAAGGCTTGTTTCCACAGTAAGTGTGTATTTGTATGTAAATTGGTGACTGGTAAGGCACACTGAGTCAAAGCTTGTTTCCACAGTAAGTGTGTATTTGTATGTAAATTGGTGACTGGTAAGGCACACCGAGTCAAGGCTTGTTTCTACAGTATGTGTGTATTTGTATGTAAATTGGTGACTAGTAAGGTACACCGAGTCAAGGCTTGTTTCTACAGTAGATGTGTATTTATATGTAAATTGGTGACTGATAAGGCACACTGAGTCAAGGCTTGTTTCTACAGTATGTGTTTATATGCATATTAGTGATTGGGAAAGGTGCTCCGAGGCAAGGCTTGTTTCTACAGTAGATGTGTATTTATATGTAAATTGGTGACTAGTTAGGCACACTGAGTCAAGGCTTGTTTCTACAGTAGATGTGTATTTATATGTAAATTGGTGACTAGTACGGCACACTGAGTCAAGGCTTGTTTCTACAGTAGATGTGTATTTATATGTAAATTGGTGAGCGGGAAAGGCACACTGAGCCAGTACTCGTTTCAGGCGTGACCTGGGGTAAGTGTAAAAGAAGCTGCTTAACGACGGGGAGAGATGAAGTGACTAGGTTAGTTGTTACAGCTAGAGAGGAAACACAGTAACCAAGGTCCCAAGAGTCAGAAAAGTGGAATGACAAGAATAACCTGGGGCCCAAGTGGGGTTGGGGATGGGGAACAATAAGTTGAATAAAAAGAGAATATACACAGTCAGCTTTATTAGTCTCAATTTACTCCTGGTGTAGTGTGCAAAGTATATTTTTTTTCTATTGGGAATCCCAGGATTTTTTTCCAAATTTGAGGGAGGCTTGAAGTATTTTTCATGGCTTGGGGGAAGCTCACTATCACAAAGTGTGAGAACTAATGTTCTATGCCTCTAAAATTGACTCAACAACCTCTCCTAACAGATTCCTTATCTTACGTAATTTGCCCATCCCTAAAGTGTCCAGTGAAGAGAGAGCAAATGTACCAAGAACTTCAGAGCACTGAACTCAGACAGGTGGTGCTTCACTGGTGCAGGGGAAGGTACTGGGACAGGATGGACTCCTAGGTGAGTTTTATAGAAAATTCTGGGATTCCACAGGACAGTGTATGGAGGGCATGGTAAGGGAGTCCCCTAGCAGAGGGCAAGCTACCTGAGATCTTACAACTTTTTTCCCTTTGGTAATGAGCCAAGGCCCACTAGGCACAAGTGCCTGTTTTCGGGGATACCCTGGGAGCACTGGGTGGGTAAGTGACTTGCCCAGTTACACAGTATGCAAGTGGAGATTGTGGGAATCAAACCTAGGTCTACTGGATATACCAGGCTCATTCACAGCTTATTATTCTAACCACTAGGCTACACTGTCAGCACCATGGTCACCATTACAGTGCTCCCAAATCTGGGGACCCCACGTCCCTGTGCGGCTCGTATCACCTCATTTTGCTGCTTAAAGCAGATAAGATCAGAGCAAAAACGATTGTTGCTGTGGTGGAGGAGGGTCTAAGATTATACACAGCCACCACACAGGTTTCGTGAAAGGGAGGTAGGCCAAATCTAACATCAGGCTTACCCTTAACATAATCTTGAAATGGGTGAGGGGGGCTGCTCAGATCATTCTCTTAGCCCTTGATGCTGAAAAGTCTTTGATTGGGTCGAGTGGCACTTCACGTTTGCCACATTAGCCAAATTTGGCTTTGGGCCTAGAAAAAGAGCTTGGATCCAGAAACTATACCAGGGGTTGAAAAATTTTGGGGGGAGCCATAAGTCCAGGACTTATGATACTTTTTTGGCATAAGTCCTTAGCAAGAGTTGGTAAGTTGCACTGATTTTCCGCCCAAATTTCAAGAAAAAAAAAAAAAAAAAATTTCTTATGCTGAGAGACTAGCATGGTATAGGTAGCGACTCTGAAAAACTGCACCACAATTTTACCACAGTATTCACAACTTTCACCATCCTCTGCACAAAATCCACAGTTTCTAGCAACTTATTGATTTTTTTTTTACTGACACTGAATAAAATCTTTAAATTCTCAAGGAAAGATGCACAAACATTCTACCAATTTGCTATGTAGGTAACTTTAAATGTGGCCAAAACAATACAGTGGGAGGAGAAGAGGGGTCAATTGTGACTCTTCTTTCATCTGATTTACTTCACTGACTTGGTTTTAAGATCCCTTGGCCATACACATGTATGCTTAAATATTAATTTGTGTTGAACAGTTTATTAGAAAACTTTGTGCTGCAACAGAAACTAAACCAATAGAGAGGAAAGGTGCAAACCTGAACCATTTACCAAAATTGAGATTTAATTGCAGTGCTTATTTTTGAGGGGTAGGAAGGCTTGCCTTGCATACAAACTTTGATTCTGAATGGATTCAGAGTCAAATGTTTGAGGAGTTCTGATGGCCCAGCTGATCCTTAGAGTGAAATGCATCGACTCTTTACCTCCGGATGAGGTGGCAGTTTTACAAGCAGACTAGTGTAAATGAGAAAGGTATGGGTCACTGGTTTACAGAGCCCCTCGATGGTCATTATCCCCTAATAATGCCCCAAATCTCCCTACTTCAGTCCCTGGTCCATTTACATTAGAGAGATGGTGCATAATTCCCCTCCCACACATGCTCGGTGTTCGCTGCTTACCTCCTGATTACATTTTAGCAGCTCCATCACCATGTGATCCTCTGTCAGTGCTGGGCTAGCACAGAACTATTCCAGACCTCCCCTCATCTCGACTTGACTGTTCCTGCAACCACGGTGTTCGGATGCTGTTTTTCCAGTTCACTGCTCATTTACCCGCCGCCTCACTGCTTTCTGTGCTGCTCTTTTTGCCTGCCAACAGTTTGTGTGCCAAAACTGAACAGCAGCAGCAGAGCCAATCACTGGCAATACAGGCTGCCGCTTTAAACTGTGACGTGGGCAGTAACAGGAGGGAGCGCTCTCGCAGCCATCTGTTTGCACCAGCGTGCATACACCTGCCTGGTCATGCGCAAGTAGGAGTCGAAATCTCGGCAGGCAGCCAATTGGGGGGAAAGGATAGGCGGAGCAGCTGTACAGCTCTGAAGCTGGCCCCAGACCAACCATCTTAAAGACAGTCTTCCGGCATGCAAAACAACCGGTAAAAAGACAAGTCCATCGGACTTAAAAACAAATGAAAGTTCACGTCCTGGTGCACATTTACTAAGTCACGGACCTCGGACTTGGGGATTTTTCATCCCCTGTATACAATAATTCCCAGGCTCGGGTGTTAACCAGTAGGACCCTCTCAGCTTTCAACTGACTAGGGGGACCAGGCAGGGGTGCCCCCTATCCCTCTTCCTAGATGTCCTCATAGTAGACCCTCTGGTCACTGCAATTAGAACTAACCCATAAATCAAGGGCATGCAGCAAGGAGAGACCAATCATGTGATCTCAGACCAACCATGTGATCTCACTCTTTGCTGAAGACATCCTTCTTCTGGCAGAACCAGAGGAGGACTTACTGGCCCTTAAGAACCATTTTCCAACACTACGGCACCATGTCGGGGCATATAATAAACTGGCAGAAATGATCATGGATGCCCATAAAAAAAAAATAAAAAAAGGGGGGGGGAGACTCCTACTCCTTGCAAGTGGTAGGTTTCACTCTGGCACCTTCCATTCAACCAAAATACTGGGGGGGGGGGCGTAACCCTGCCTAGGAAATGGTCTACATTATGGGCCATAAATGATTAGCCTATCTTGGGACAGCTCAAGTCTGGCTGTGAGAGATGGTGGGGTCTTTCTCTCACCTTACCTGGATGGGTAAATGCAGTCAAAATGTGTCTGCTTCCCAAATTCCTGTATATGCTTCAAGTGTTGGCAGACCAGGTACCACTCTGCCTGTTCACAAGCGCACAGGGCCACATCAACTTCTTCCTGTGGTGGGGCAAAAAGGCGAGGATTAAGCAAGAGATTGTGTACAGACCTGGTTCTGAGGGGGAAGGACACACTTGCCAAATTTTCGATATTTTTATATGACTGCCCAATTGGAGTATATAACTGACTAACTGATCCCTGATAATTACAGACTGGCATGGGTGAATTGAAGACACAAGAATCTAGGGCCCCAGGGAAATTAGAGTTTTCTGTCCCCAGCCGAAAGAACTGCAAGTGACAAAAATTGCCGGCTCATACACCAGAGCATTCGGAAAAGCTTGGCTCACAGCTCCCAAACTGATATCACATGCCCTGGGAGTGTCCTCCAATTCAGGTATTGAAAAGGGCTATAGGGTACACCCCCCCCCCAACCTCCTGAATCTATGAATAAGGTTCTGGAGGCTTGGAGATCAAAAGGGTTCAGACAAGTATCACAGTTATATGAGCGGGAAACCCTCTCCACCTTTGAAAACCTGCAAGAAAAATTCAGTCTTGGAGCCAGAGACTTCTTTGCACATCTAGAAGGCATAAAACAGAGGTATAGATAGAAGGATTTCATCTCCCTGAGAATTCCCCATAGAAAATTAAAGTCATACAGAGTGGGGAAAAACCCCATAAAATCTTCAGTGGTACTCCTTTCTTCCCAGACACCTCAACAGCAAACCAGAGCTTTGAAGGGGTGGGCAGAGGACCTGGAGCTAGCTAGGGAATGCCCCTGAACCACTTTGTATGGAAGCAGTACAATACACCCAGTCTTGCTCTGAAAATAATAGAATTAGTCAAGTGCAGGTCAGTTGTTTATACTGGGTATACTGCACCCACCGAACTGACCCACAGACAGGACAACTCAAAGTCAGACAGATGTCCTAAATGCCATATTGTGGGGGAGGGGGCACCTTCCAGCATTTGGGGTGGCAGTGTCCAGTGGTGGCTGGATACTGGAGAGGGGCATTGGATGTCCTATCAAAGTGCCTGGACTTTGACTATGAAATCTCTGTCAGAACAGTGATGCTGGGGGGTCACCCATGGGATATCAAGCATGTAAACTATTGTCACACACTGTGGCAGCTAGGCATGGTGATAGGAACAGTCATGTTAGTGTGGCACTGAGTTAACAGAGAGACCCCCTACAGCAGCACAATGGGGAAATGCCATGCTGGCCTGCATCGAAACAGAAAAAAAAAACTAAGGGGATAACTGGTGAACATAATATGAAGCTGGAGGGTGGAAGATTCAAGAGGGAACTGATAAGGCACTACTTTACAGAAAGGGTGGTGGCAGCATGGAACATACTCCCCGAGGGGCTGGTCTCACAGAGATTGGCAGAGAGCTTTAAAAAGGGGTGGGATACAGTAAAGGGCAGAATAAGCATTGGAGTTGACTTGACCCAAGGGTCGAGCTCAGTAAAGGAGAAGAAAGGTGATCTTGGTGATTTTGGGGGCTGCACTGGTGTAAACCATGGGCTGCAAAACCGAGCAGATGAGACTGACTTTTTTGGCCTGTATCGCTTGCTTTTTTTCATATGTTCCTAAAAATGCAGTACCGGTGCAGGGAGGTTCGGATAAATACAATTACCTTTGGTCTGCACCACAGCAAGGGCCATTCCTTGGGTACAGTCCTACTCTTCCCTGGCAGAGTGTGAGGGTATTTTGCTACAATATCCAACAACCTTGGAAGCCCATGAGGATACACCATAGGTGATTAAATGATTTTTATGGAAGGGTGTAGTGGAAATAGTTCTAAAGCAAGATGCCTTTTTATTGCTGCAAAATGTAATTTCTCCTTTCTTAATTGTTGTACGTTATTAACTTGCAATGCATTGACTGGAAACTTTTAATAAACAGGGTTCTCTAAAAACATTTCCATCACATGATAGAGACAGGTCCGCTAAGGCCTTTTTTATTGTCCTTTCATGAGTCTCTCAGCACTCAACTCCTTCAGGCCCACTCATCTGTCCCTCAGTGCCTGCCAGACTTCCCCATCGTTGTTCCTCACTGTCTGCAGGCTCCCATTCGTCCTCCGGAGGGTCCAGCTTATCCACGACAGGGTAGCCCCTGCTCTGTGAGGGACATGCCAGGAGAAGGGAAGAAGTGCACCGAGTCAACTGGGGAAACTGCCGAGGGGGGGGAGGCAGCTGTGTTAAACTAAGGGACCAGGTGGCATGTGGGAGGAACGGAGCAAAAATCAACATCCAGTGTGCTAAGCTAGGCGTGCTTTTCCGTGTCCTGTGTCTCACCACCACCACCCACAGCAACACGCAGTACTTCAATGTCCTGGGGGCAGCCAACGCATGGTCAAGCACATCAGCCAAGGCTTCGTTCTACCACCAGGTGTCACTCTCTGTGTGATGTGCTACCACACCCTACCTCGGTAGGAGAGCAGCCACACAGATGCTCCTCTACCTTCCCTGCTGGCCTCTGCTCCTAACATCCCAGGCTCGGTGCCAGCATGCAAGGCTAACGTCCCCGGCTCGGTGCCAGCATGCAAGGCTAATGTCCCAGGCTCGGTGCCAGCATACAAGGCTAACGTCCCAGGCTTGGTGCCAGCATACAAGGCTAACAAACCAGGCTCAGTGCTAGCATACAAGGCTAACATCCAAGGCTCAGTGCTAGCATGCAAGGCTAACATCCCAGGCTCAGTGCTAGCATACAAGACTATTGTCTAGTCAGCTTGCACCCACGTAACCAGCTTCTCTGCAGTATCCTAAATAGTAAGTTTAGTACTGCATACTCACTAAGGAAGGATGGACCCCGCCTGTAAAGAGCACCTCACACACACACACTCACACACACACACACACACACACACATACACACACACTTACTCTCTCACACATACACACACACACTCTCTCACATACACACACACACACTCTCTCACCCTCCTTCCTCTCTCACATACCTCACACCCTCACACCCTCACCCTCACACACCCTCACCTCACACTCATGCCCTCACACTCACTCACTCGCCACACACACTCTCACACCCACACTCACCTCACACTCTCACCTCACCTCTCTCTCACCTCACATCCACTCTCCCCTCTCACTCTCACCTCACACTCCACTCTCCCTCACCTCACCTCAGACTCACTCTCCTCTCCCACACCCCGACTCACTCTCCCTCTCACACCTCACTCCTCTCACACCTCACACTCACTCTCTCACACCTCACCACCCTCACACCCTCACACTCTCACACCCTCACACTACACTCTCACACCCTCACACTCACTCTCTCCACACCCACACCTCACTCACTCCCTCCCTCTCTCTCACACCTCACACTCACTCCCTCTCTCACCCTCACTCTCCCTCACCCTACACTCACTCTCTCACACCTCACACTCACTCTCCACCTCACACTCACTCTCACCCTCACACCCCACACCACTCACACCACTCTCTCTCTCACCGCACTCTCCACCCTCACCCTCACTCTCTCTCACCCACCTCTCACCCTCTCACACCCTCAGACTCACTCACCCTCCCTCTCTCTCACACCCTCACTCACTCTCTCACACCCTCACACTCACCCCTCTCACACCCTCACACTCACTCACTCTCTCTCACACCCTCAGTCACTCACTCTCACACCCTCACTCACTCTCACCTCACACCCTCACACTCCCTCTTCCTCTCACACCTCACACTCCCTCCCTCTCCTCTCCACCTCACTCTCTCCTCACACCCTCCACCTCACTCTCACACCCTCACCCCTCTCACCCCACTCTCTCACCCTCCACACCCTCACACTCACTCTCTCTCACACACCCTCACACTCACTCACTCTCCCTCTCTCATACCCTCACACTCACTCTCCCTCTCACACTCACTCTCTCACACCCTCTCACACTCTCTCTCTCTCACACACACACCCTCTCACACTCACTCCACAACAAAATAAATTACAAGAGACAAGAACTTGGCAGAGTGACTGAAACCCAATTTATTAGGTGTCTGACTCTTTGGAACTAGAAGCAAGAAGACAGGACAAGGCTCCTGTTTGTTATATCTCACAACATGCCATAAATGTACAGAGCTAGGAAATGGGGAAAAAAAGGCTTAATATACCAAAACAAAATCCCTCACAGAAGTCTGTCCAATGAAGCTGCCCAGGTCTGATCACCAGTAAAAGTGGCCAATAAAAAAACTCCACATGTTCCAGGCCTGGCGGGCTGCCCTATAATGTATCATAATTTCCTCACGGTACAAAGCAGACGCTGAGACGTTGGAGACCTCAATGGCCTCTTGGTGATATGACAAATCTGGGTTTCTTTCCCACTCTGTGCTCCGACACAGGGTCAGCAACCACAATGTCTCCCAGGTAACTTTTGTCCTGACGACAGCTTGCTGCACACGAAGCTTGTGTCGCAGATTGTTACGTTAACCTGGTTTCCTCATGGCTGGTGGAAGACGTTTGGCCCTCAGACAGAAGTACTGGGGCAAAGCAGCAGCAGTCATTGCCCTGGAACCTCAGAGGAGTTAAAAGGAAAAACAGAAACACAGAAGGGATGAAGAAACAAAAAAATCAGAAACTGGGTATACAAAACCTGCAGTTTGGTCAGATTAACTGATCAGGCATTAACTAGTGGAAAGGTGTCAGTTTCTTTTCAGGGATGATTCAGTTTCTTATACTCCACATGCACGCTGTCTCTTGGGGCTTCCTGCTGGGCATCGCCACAGTCAGGAAGGGTCTCACTTTCAAGACCCATGCCAGCTGAAGGAAGTTTGAAAACATTCCACATTAAAGGTATTTCATAAAACCCTCACAAGACAGGCCCATAAACAGCCCACACCAACACCCCCAAAACACATCACTTTTGTTATCAAAAATGAGTCAGACACTGTAAACAGAGCACAGGAGGCTGCAAGAGATTGAGAAGGAAGAACAGGAGAAAAATCTCCTCGGTGCAGCTGAGAAATTCCTTCAAGGTGTTGGCCTTACTGCAAGCAGCAACATGCAGGAATTAAAGCAAACGACCAAACTGTGGAGCCCGCTTCTCTTCCACCGGGCCTCACACGGTCCACCCTACCAAGCGTCCCCACTTCTCTACTGCACTACAAAGAACTAAAATGATCAAAACGTCTTTTTCAAAACTGGGGGGGGGGCATTCAATCTGTCACCTGGCATCAGGGGTGGATAACCCCTGGATATGGTCAGTGGACTCCAGCAAAACTGCACTCCATGGATAAAAAGAAAATTGCACAAAAGTCTGCTGCAGACTTGGTGTTGAAAGCCAAAACTCCAATATTAAACAAACAGAGCAGGCTATCAGTCACGTAAACAGACGACCAGTGACTGGTAGCCTGCACCATTTGTTTAATACTGCGGATTTAACTAATCTAAATGTAATTGGAAGACCGAGCCAAGTTCTGGTTTTAAATAAAATAGTCTGCAGAAAACGTTTGTGCAGTTTGCTTCTCATCTGCTGCATGTGGTTATCCAGCTAGAGTCCACCGTCTGTAAGCCATGGCACACATAACGTTTGCGTTTATGTACCCATGTCCCCCCAACATGTCGTAGTGACCTACTATCAGCTCAGCAAGACTAGTGGTCAGACTGCGACATTACCATGACATTCCCCCAAACAGCAGACAGCAATGAGTAGCATACCAGTCCCACATTACAAAGGACGTCCCTCATGGTACCCCTTAAAACTGCTCTTCCCCACATCCGTCCCACGTGGTAAAGGAGGTGCCCACGCAGACAATGTGCTGCAAACGCACACCATAAGGCAGAAATTCATAATGATTTTAAGGTGCTTGATCAAAACGAAAGGATAAAAGGCACAGGTTTTCACAGTGTCTGGAGTCTGCATTTCCATGTTTGGTGATATGTCCCGTATTAAAGCAGCAGCGCATGATAGCACTGAAAATTCTGACCTATCCCCTTTTTATTCCTTTTTAGATTGCCCCCGATCTCCAGAATAATGGGAGCGCTCCTTTAAATCTGGCTTGGACTAGGTTTTTATTGCTCTCCTCCCTTGTTTTTGAACACCAGTTGTTTAAAGTGACCCTGAAGCTGTTGGGCAGACAGTGGGAAAAAAAAATTTAATATTTAGAAACAAACTCAGCTTATATATGATGTTTTCTGTAACGTTCAGCCTTGTTTCTTTAACACTAAACACATTTGCATGAAAACAGGATCCCTGCCTAATGTTCTCTGGTTGCACTGGACATCAAAATACACTGCTGTGGGGATAATTATGATGTCAAAGAGGGGATAATGATATTGGGTGTAGACAGAGCAGACAGGGTTTATGGAACCAGAACCTTGCTTTTGTGCAGCTCTCCTTAGTAATAAAGCAGAAGGTGGCAAAATTTACAGGAAATATCTGAAATCTAAACCAACTCGTGTCTAAATCCTACATATTTCAATGTCTCTCCAATGATGTCAAGGGCTCTTTAACACCACATTAAGAAAGCCAGTGTCTGACACTGTCCTATATTTTGAGTGTCAGTGTCACACATTTCTGTGATAGAAGGTTGAGTGGTAGAGCAACCACTCAATCCGGTGTAATTATGGGAAAGCTGGGGGAGGGGTTGAAGTCCTCCCATTGGGCTCACTGTGCTGACTATGGTACCCACTGAAAACAATTCCCGTTCTCAGTAACTGGCTTTGAAGATGAGACACTGAAAGGAAAACATTAAAAATCTCTCCTGGGCCTAAAGACAATTTTTAGAGGTTGAGGGAGCAGCGAGGGTGTGAGGCAGAGTTCCTTCAGTGGTTGGGTGTTCCCCGACTTCATTCGGTGTCCTCCTTCTTAGCCTCGATGGATTTGGGCACTATTCCCAGCAGGCCATTGGCAGTGGAGAACAGGTTGATGGGAGAGCTGCCGTCAGTGATGAGGGTGGACTGCAGGCCAAGTCCTTTTAGTAGCTTCACCTGTCGAGAGAGAGAGAGAGAGAGAGAGAAAGAGAAATGAACCACAGGCAAGGTAAAGATGGCGGGGACAATAACACAGCGTTGTGATGAGGGAAGGGACTTCAGAGTTCCCTCTTGTCTGCCCACTCCTGCTGCACAGTAACGACTACATACCTAGTTATAAAATTGGGTGGAAAAATGAGGCGATCTGGTTGGCTAACTGTGTTTTAATTACATAATTAGAATTCAAGATTTAAACAAATTCATTTATAAATATAAAAACAGTCCAGTTTAGTAATAATATTGAAAGGAAACATTCATTTACAGTGACTAATGTAATTAGACAGCCCATGGAACTCTCTTTCAAATGAGGTATCGGACTTGCCTGTGGCTGCAAGCACTCCAGAGATATAGGTGACCGATTCTGTTCAATATCAATACTACATTGCAGACTTTTGTAGACCATGTGATATCATCGAGGAACAAGCTGTGCCAAGTTTGGTATAGCTTGTTCCTCAGTGACATCACAGTGTTCCACAAAAGGCAGCAACGTACCATTAATGCTGAACAGACCCCATCGTCTCTATCGCTGGAGTCTCAGAGGTTACATCAGTCAAACACCCAAACGTAACCCCTCTCTGAACCTCCCTGCCATAGAGGCTGCATGCCATTACGCACCCTGAATGGGCTTCACCCATGCATGATGCCTTTGCTGCCGCCATCTCGAAGGATGCAACCTGACTCATGAACATATGGCTGCACGCAGCGTGCACGTGCGCTTGATGGGCGTCCTTACTGCTTGTATTCCAAAGGTGGGGAAGAAACATAAGGCAGAAAACCCCAGAGTGTGGCAGAATGAAGCCGGCATGCTCGGCTGAAGCCTGCTAAACCCAACTGTCCACCAACCTCCCAGAGGACATGGATATGGGGGGGGGGGGGATGGTCTTCACTCACCTAATGGAGTCTATTGTGGGAAGTGAGACTACCTGTGAACCCCCTAGAGATTGAGTAACAGACTGCTCTTAGCACATGAAGTCCTATCCATACCCTCAGTATAAGGCTCTCCATTCTAACACACATTCTTATAAGGGTGCTGTACCTTGGTTCCCAGAGCCACAACATCTCATCCCTATCCTCATTATAAGGTTCTTGTTCTAACACCCTCAAGGCTGCTGTACTTCCAAATTTTCAGCTCCATGAAATCCCATTTCTACTCTCATTATAAAGTTTTTTGTTCGAACACACTCTAAGGCTGCTGTACTCCCAGCTCCATTAATTCCCATCTCCACCCTCACTATAAGGCTCTGTGTTCTAACACTCTCTGATATAAGGCTGCTGTACCTCAGCTCCCAGCTCCATGAAATCCCATCTCCACCCTCATTATAAGGCTCTCTGTTCTAACAGTCTCTGATATTAGGCTGCTGTACCTCAGCTCCCAGCTCCATGAAATCCCATCTCCACCCTCATTATAGGGCTGTCTGTTCCAACAGTCTCTGATATAAGGCTGCTATATCTTAGCTCCCAGCTCCAAGAAATCCCATCTCTTCCCTCAGTACAAGGCTCTCTGTTCTAACAGTCTCTGATAAAGGTGCTGTACCTACATTTCAGTTTCATGACATACTATATCCACCCTTATTTTAAGGCTCTCTGTTCTATTGAATTCTAAATAACATTATGTCCTCCATGAAGAGGGCTGTTATCTCTCTCTCTCTCTGCGTTATTTTTATGAACGGCACTGTAGGTTCACCTGCAGCTCTGGACCAGCCAGTGCAATGTCCCGGATGGTATTTGCTCCGATGCTGGCCACCATGTCGTGGAATTTCTTTACTTCGATCTCACAAAGCTCTTTGGATTTCTCTATCTCCAGCTTGTTCTGGGCACTGACGAATCCCAGTTCATGTTCCCGGGCCTTCGACAGACGCTCAATCTCTGCATTCTGGGAAGAAACAAACATGAAAGCGGGTCAAACAAAGGCAAAATCCACTGGCAAGTGGATCTATAGACTTGGCAACTTATAAAATGACCTTTCTACTGCAATGTTTTATTATAAAAATATTTTTGTCACTTGAAATAACAGAAAAATCTTTCAAGAAAATCAAAACTTCTCCATACAGTACCACTCTTTGGTCTTAAGAGTTAGAAGTGAGAGGACCACTTAGGAACCAGAACCTTTGGGCCAGGAGCACCTTTTCTCACCACACCAACAAATAACAGTGTCCACATGCACACAGTGTATATTGTGGCACCAGTCCCAGCTGCCTCAGTTCCTTCCTTTACCCCTGTTGAATCTTTACGGTATGGCTTGGGTTTTCACTGCTATGCAGAAGATACTCAGCTATACATGTCTTTTGTCCGTGAACAGGATGATGCCATTTCGGTGCTCAACAGCTGTCTGGCTGAAATCCAGGCCTGGATGAATATGAGCTGGCTAAGGTTGAACCCTGAAAAAACTGAGGTGTTGGTTGTGAACAGAGTTGTCGAGAGGCAGGTGTGTTGGCAGGTTCACCTTCGGGCTTGTGGCTCGGAGGTGTCCAGCTAGCTACCTCAGACCGGGTACGGAACCTGGGCGTTATGTTTGATAACTGTCTGACTTTGAAATCACAGGTGTCAGCAGTTGTTAAAACCTCTTTCTACCATCTAAGAAATATCGCCCGGGTGAAATATTTGGTTCCTCCCGATGATCTTCCAACATTGGTTCACACCTTCGTTACCTCCCTCCTTGACTACTGCAATGCCCTTTACCTAGGGGCTATCGGGGGGTTGATATCTGCCACTTGCAGCTGGTGCAGAACGCGGCTGCCAGGCTGTTGACTGGTGCTTCAAGAGCCAGTCATATTACACCTGTGCTCCGCGGTCTGCATTGGCTGCCGATTAAGTGGCGGATCACCTTTAAGGTTGCTTTATTAACCTATAAGGCCCTACACAACCAGGGACTGAGCTACTTGAAAGATCTCTTTTGCTTGTACTGTCCCTCCTGTCCTCTCCGATCCACCGATGAGGGATTGCTAGAGGTTCCCAGGGTACTTTTGCAGACATCGGGAGCAAGGGCATTCAGCTTTGCTGCTCCGTCCCTGTGGAACTCTACCTCATCGGGTATGAGATTGTCTGACCGTCCAGAGTTTTAAAACTGCATTAAAAACTTATCTTTTTGATCTGGCTTTTGGTAACTGAAGTGTTTTTATGTGGTTTCATATTTATTGGAATTTATATAATGTATGTAGTTTTACTTTATTTGTTTTTAATGTACAGGCGCCTTGGTTTTGGAAAGGCGCCTTTTTATAAACAAATATTGATTGATTGAATCACAGCGTTCTCCTCGTAGAAGACCAGAACATCATTTTGCGTACAAATAATATTCCAGACTAGTTTATCAAGGTCTGTCACCTTATTTAACCAAGTTTATTGGTTTTTAAGAATTTTTAGTACTTTTCTCACACCCCTACCACATTTGTCGGTGTTCAAAAGACAATATGGCAGGTAGGACGTACAATAATGCAGGTTGCTCCGGCAACAAGGTAGTGTCTGACCCCCACTCCTCTTTGGGTGAGTGTTGTGGTACTGGGCAGTCTCTTGACCAGGAAGATAGGCTGTTCTCCCACAATCATAAAAAGAAATGGTCCTGGCTCCCCTCTTGCCAAGTGTCGGGTTCCTGGGTTTATTCGACCTAGACTTTGCCCACGCATAGAAAGGAAAACAAGAAGCAGTGACACAGGTCCAGGTCAGGTTCTTGTCATTCTGCCCTGAAGCAGCCATGGGGCCACCACCAATGTAAGAACCAGTGCGAGCTGCAGCAGCGAGGCCTTCTTCCATATGGATGAAATTTGCCTTTAGGACACTGCTGCTGCACTGGGGTAGGTCTCGGCAATGGACAGGTCTCAGCGCTAGGTGGGGAGTGCCCTCAAGATCCATCGTCATTACCAGTGTGGGAGTCAACGGCTGCATCCTCCTTTCTGAAGTATGCGCAAACACAGAGGGGACACGACCGAAACCTACAAGTACCTCACCGGAGTGAACAAGGTGCAAATGGAGGGTCCATTTCAGAGAAAGGGAGGCACTAGAACAAGGGGGCATGCAATGAAGCTAAAGCGGGGAGGGTTAGTAGAGATGTGCGGAAATACTTCATGGAAAGTATGGTGGATAACTGGAACAGCCTGCCAGAGGAGACAGTGGGGGCAAACACTGCGGGGCGCTTCAGGTATGCATAGGATAGGTACAGGATATATTAAAGGAACAAGAGGAAGGAGTGGCACCAATAACCAACCAGGGGTCAGTGGTGACGGAATAGGCAGGACAAGGGGCATATTGGATGGGCCTAAAGGTCTCTTTCTGCAGACAAAATCTGTTTCTCTACATTTCTATCCGGATTGCATTGATAGTGAGCTAGAGGATCACGATGCAAATCCATCGAATCAAGAGGTCATTCCACCTGCCCGGACAGTGTAGATTCCTCAAAAGGATCTCCGTCTTCAGTCACTGCTGAAGAATACGTACAAGGCACTAAACTCTAAGATAGCGGTTGCTGATGAAGCAATGAAGATACAGAGGGAGTGCAGTTTCATTACGTACCAGTAACAGTAGATTTTCAAGAGAGTCTCCACTATACAGTCACACCTTCGGAGCTGTGAGCAGCCGGCATCAAGACCACTCAGAAACATTTGCCTAGCTTGACCGTTCCATGTTGATGCAAGTCAGCACTGTCTATATAATGTGGGCGGCCCAAGACCTCCTCAGTCTCCTACTAGCGACAGGCTTGGAGTTCTATTTATTTGTTTTATCAGGAAAAGATCCACTGAGTAATGCTCATTTGCAAGGAGGTCCTAGTTAGGACAGCTGATGCTGAAAAAAATACAACGATTAAAAAAAGATGCAAGACAAAAGACAATTCAAACTCCATATGCAGCAGATGCACTGGAGTATGAAATAATTAGCAAGGAAAATCAGACACAGGACATAATATAGTAAAAAAAAAAAAAAAAAAAAAGGCGCATTGTTACAACCCCAAGAAAACAACAAACAATTGGGTTCAACAGCAGCAGACAATTTACAGTGCGTAATAATGGAAAACCTAGCGGTAAGAACTACTATCAGCGGGTATCATCAGTCGTTTCAAAGTACAAAGGAGCACCATCACATTTTGTCTGAGAAGCTTGCAGTCTGTTCCAGTACGTAGAGATGAGTCAGCCAAGAGCCATTTTGCCATACTTAGATAAACATCTGGGAGTTTCTTATAAAAAATAATTACATGCTTTCAGAATGTAAAAACTAGAGGCTCTGTGGAAAAAGTTGGAGATGTATTGCAGAATGTCATGTCTGAGACTTGTAGGACCTAAAGTATAGATTTCTCAGTCTTCCAGTGGTAAGAGATGGACAATCTATCAAACCGAAAGGAATGGGAAACCAGAACCCCAACCAGGCCGACAAGAGGTGGTGGATCCAAAAAGAAAATGCCCATTTGAAAGGGACATAGAAATGAAGAAGACTGAGCGTGCAGCAAGGGGTATTGCTGCAAGAGAATGCCACCTGAAGCACAGAAGGGGGTAGGTGGAAGAATAAGCTGTGACTCTGATTATGAAGGAAGTTATCTCAAAGCTCTAGTGTCACTGGTAAGTACCTAAACTGTCTTCTTCGAGTATCGCCCTCCAGAGAGTTAGACCTTTAGAACGACTCCCAAGCAATGCAAATAATAGAGCAGGAGGAAGGTCAGACGGTGGAGATGTAGAAGACCCAGGGAGTGAGAGGCACACCGAATGCTGAACTTTTCCATTTCAGGGAGTAAGGGTGCAGGGTACATGACTTAAAAGCTGCAAGTAGAATAGCCTGGGAGACCTTGAAGTGGGACAATTCTATGCCCTCAGGGGGCAGGCGCAACAAACTGCCCAAGTTCTGCTTAGGGATGTCACCATAACACGACATGAGACTATATCATGATAATTACCACTGATGATATTAATCACTGTGAAAAACAATGTACAGAATAGTGGATGGGTGAGCATTCACAGCAAGCCTGTCTTTCCATCGAGGTTGTTGATGACATCATAGAGACCTCAAGAGCCCAGGTCCATTTGCAAATGAGCTTCTGCTCAACGATGAACGCCTGGTTAAATAAAGACTTGATTGATTGATTGATTGATTGAAGAGCGAAGCTCAAGAGGTCTCCATGATGTTATCAACAGCAGAGATGGAAACAGCCTTGGTTACAGATGGTCACCCATCCACTATTTTATATAGTACCGTACATGGTTAGGGCTTATTTAGAATTTTTTTTTCCAGTTGCTTGTTACCGGCTTGTGTGCTACCTGGCACGCTTGCTCCAGTTTCTCCCTGCTCCCGCTCGCTCCAGATTCACCCTGCTCCCGCTGCCACTCGCTCCAGCTTCTCCCCACTCCTGCTGCCACTCATTCCAGCTTCTCCCCGTTCCTGCTCACTCTAGCGTTGGCATTAATTTAAAAAATAATAATAAAAAAAAAAAATCACTTTTGTGATACAGAGGGATCGCAGCTACTAGTGTCAAAATTAGCAGAGTCCACTACTCTGTGCTCGCTAAACCGCAGCCACCATCTTTGTGTAATTTTTTTCGTTGAGCTGTGTGGAGCGAGCCAATCAGGAGGCAGATCAACGCTGAAACGTTGCTGTACTATCAATGTGACGTCAGAACAACAGTACAATTTTTTGACCTTTTAACTGTCCTACAACAAGATCTGCAAAGCCACCATTTTCAGTGAAGAATAAGCACTAACCATATACTATATCATGATTATTGTGCAGCATGATATACCACAATATACAGTGGTAAAGGACCTCAGCTTGCTTTCCAGGTGGAACTATGATTCCCGATTCCCCGCTATCTTCCTATTGAATTTTTACTAGAGGTTGGAGGACGCAGCAGTAACAGCCTTCCGACTGTCTGGGTGCAGGGGCCGAGTACGTGCAACACTGTTACATCACAAACCTGCAGCATGACACAAGTGCCAGCCTGAAGGATGGGAAAAAGAACTAGGGGGAAGGTATGTGTACCAGTCAAGTTACTTAACAGTGAACAGGAGCCCTCAGACCTCTCCCCATGTTGATCCCCACTGGTGAGACAGCAGGGGGAGTATCGGCTGGGTTTGGTGGCACCAGGATGCCTGAAGGCTGGAACTGGTGGCAACTGGGTCCAAACAGCTATATGGGGGTGATTTAAAACTCAGCTGATTATCGTGATAATCAATATATAGTGATAATTTTTACACAAATATCGTGGTACTAAAAGTTTGATATCATGACGTCCCTAATCCTGCTACATCAGGCTCGTTTTTATGGATTTATGCCAACTGCAATTTGTGGTCGACATAATTCTGTCACTGTAATGTCTGGTCGGAAAATAGTTGTTGAACCGGCATCGTAGACCCCATAAAGGGTACGTAACCAGAACAGGGTGACCTAGCGATTGGAAAGCCTGGGCCCAGTGGGCATAGAACAGCCACTGGGAAATGTGCATGTGGAAGCGGGTCATGGGAGCAGTCACAGTGGCAGCTGCCATGAGATCCGGTAGCTGAAGCACGGACCGCGCAGGGAGCTGCGTGCTGGCAGCAATCAGAATTGCCTAGGCTAATAAACTGCCAGCAAGGAATGTCTGAGCCCCAGTTGTGCCCAAGACAGACAGTTTAGACATTTTATTGAAAGTATGTATAAAACATCAGTTCAAAACATACAACATATAAAGACATGGACAGGCTTAAAATCTCCTGGTTGATAACAACCAGTTTCCTTTCAATGGATAAAATATAGATAATTCAATCACGCTGTACAAAGAGCAGTACATGCAAATGAAGCAGCTGCAAAGATATGATCAGACACATCGCAGAATAATGATACTCCAAAACACATCGTCTAGCAGGGCGTGATAACAGATTCTTCCACACTGGTAACAACCATTTAACTCTTGCTCTGGTCAACAGCGGACGTTCAAAAATCAATGACTGACCGTTAATTTTGAAAAAGTATCACATTTACAAAAGAAAACAATATTCAAGTCACTTGTCCCCTCTCTACAGACTATCACCCCCAATGCTACCTGAACAAAATGTACAATAGGCCTTTCTTGGCATTGATAAACTGAAGTTGCTGGTAAGGGGTCTGAACTGATTTGGGTTTGTTAACCAGGAGATCCAGCTGGTTGAACAACTAGCGAGTCTGGTACAACATCTGTAGAACTGCTGCCCTGGGTGTCACTTTGAGAAGCCAATTGTCCAGGTAAGGGAAGACATACATGGTGTCTTGCTGTAAGGGTGCAACTATCACAGCTACACACTTGATGAAAATCCACAGTGCCTAGGATAAGCCAAAAGGCAAGACACAAAACTGGTAGTGCTGGCTCTCAAACAGGAAGTGTGGCTACTGTTGATGGCTGTGTCGACTCTGTTGTGCAGGTAGGCATTGTGCATGTCCACGGTACAGATCCACTGCCCAGACATGACAATAGGGAGGAGGGACTGATAGGAGATCATGCAAAACATTCCAAACGCAATGAATCCATTCACGCCTCTGAGGTCCAAGATGGCGCGCAGATTGTTTGTCTTCTTTGAGCCCAAGAAATATCTTGAAAAGAACCCCCACCCCCCTTTCAATTCAGCTAGGGGCACAGGCTAAATGGCCTGTCTGTCCAAGAGAGCACAGATTTAAGGGCGTTCGGAGTGGCTGCCCCGATTCTTTGGAACGCACTTCCCCTGGAGGTGAGAGGTGCTCCTTTAACAGCCAAGTTTATGCCACATCTGAAAACCCATTTGTTCACATTGAGTTTCGGGTCTGCTGCTGTGATGTAACATTTCTTCTGTTATTTTAGTATTTTCTGTTATTTATATTAATTTATCTCAAATGCCTTTCATTAACTCACTGTGTAGACTGCGTGGCACCCTGAGCCCATGAGATTGGGTGCCATATAAATAAAATTGCCTTGCCTCCGAGGTCCAGGACGGTGCCATCTTTTCTGGGTCCAAGACATATCTTGACTAGAACCCCCACAGTTCAGTTCAGCCAGGGTCACAGGCAAAATAGCCTATTTGTCCAAGACAGCTCAGACTCTGGTTAATAGCAGATTTCAGACTGGATGTATTACAGGACCTGCTCTCCTCGTGAGCGCTTGGTCTCCAACATCTGTAGTCCATAGAATTTTTTTTTTTTTTTAACAGCTTGCTACTTGATACTAAAAAAAAAGAAAGAGTGGGACTGTCTGGAAGATAGTCTTGGAAAGCAGAAAAATGACGTAACTTCAGACCTTCAAGAATACTGTCTTTACAGAGTTCCATTCACTTACCCTCCATCCTCTGGAGGGGGGCAATGAGCTATCCCATGGCCCTGGTGTTTTTGTTGCTAGTTTTAGATAGATAGGTTAGCTCTTTCTCCTTAGTAAAGTAAGTGCTGAGGTGGTTGGGGCCAGAGTGCCTGTATTTATTTCAAAATCTGTTCTCTGGGAAGAACATACTGATCTGAGAACAGCTCATTTCCAAATATGTCCTGGCAAGAGGTAAGTAATGAATACTGTGGAATAAAACATCAGTACATAATGTGCACAGTTTATCCTGCCAGCATGTGGACTACACTGTGCGTTGGTGCTAGGCACTGGCCCAGCTGACCCTACAAGTTCTGGTTCCTACACAGTCCTGTCTCCTCCAGCTCTAAGACCGAAGAACGGTTGCCTGTGGAGAAGATATTCTTTAAGACCTAGAGTTACAGTACGCAAATACAGGTTACTCACCTGTAACAGGAGTTCTAGGAATGGTATATGTTGTTCATCCACACTTATTGGCAGGTTCCTTGCCGCTTTAAATCTTGCCGGAAGGTCTTCAAGCTAGCTCCTCCCACCCACCCGGGTGGTAAAACTCACGGCTCCGCCCCATGACGCCAGATCTGGCCCGCTGGAAGCTCAGGTTGTGCGTCGAAGCCGGGGAGGTCGGGTGGGTTGTGGGATGAACAACATATACCAATCCTAGAACTCCTGTTACAGGTGAGTAACCTGTATTTCTAGGGACATGGATATGTTGTTCATCCACACTTATTGGCAGACTCCTAGCAGTTCTCCGGGAGGAGGGAGACAAGGCGCACACCCCCTAATACTTACTTGGGGAACAAAGATTGGAGAACCGAGGCCCCAAAACCAGCATCCCGGCGTGACTCAAGGTCGATGTGGTAGTGGGAAATAAAGGTGTGTGCTGACTTCCAGGTAGCAGCCCTGCAGATCTCCTGGATAGGGACATCCCTGGAAGCAGCCACCGATGCAGCAGTATGGCGGGTAGAATGAGCTCTTATCCCTCTGGGAGGCTCCATGCCCGCTAACTCATAGCAGAGATTTATGCAGGAGGTGACCCATCTGCCTATCGTCTGCTTGGCTGCAGGTCTGCCAGGTGCGGCTTCAGCGTAGGTGACAAACAGCTGGCGAACCTCTCCCCGAATTTCAGCCGTGCGCTCCTTATAATAAGCGAGCGCCCTTCTAGGGTCCAGAGTATGGAGCCTATATTCGGCCTCCGAGGTGTGATTGGGGTAGAACACCGGCAGAGTCAATACCTGATTAAGGTGAAACTCCGACACCACCTTCGGAAGGAATTTCGGTTGGGGGCGTAGGACAACCTTGTCCCTGTGGAAGACCAGGTAAGGAGACTCGATGCTTAGCGCCTGGAGTTCTCCCATCCTTCTGGCTGACGTGATAGCCACCAAGAAGGCGGTTTTCCACGACAGGTGGGGGAGACCACACCTGTGCATTGGTTCGAATGGCTTGCCCATGAGCTTTGCCAGTACCAGCAGTAAATCCCACGGAGGTGGGGGTTCCCGCACTGGAGGGGAAATGTGATCAAGGCCTTTGAAAAAGCGCCCGACCACTTTTTCCTGCGCCACTGACTGCTGACCGGCCCGCGCCCGGTAAGCAGAAATGGCTGCCAGGTGCACCTTAAGGGTCGTCGACCCAAGCCTCTGACTCAGATAGGGACCATAGATAGTCCAAAATGCTCGCCACAGGACAGCAGAAAGGGTCCAACCCTTTTCCCGACACCAAATGGAGAACCTCTTCAATTTGAAGGCATAGCATTTTCTGGTCGACTCATGGACGCCTCAACGACGTTGAGGACCTCGTCGGAAAGACCCAAGGCCTGGAACTCTAGCAGCTCCAGGAACCAGGCCGTCAGGTGCAGGGATTGAAGGTCCGGATGGAACACCTTCCCCTGATTGACTGAGAGCAGGTCCGGGCGAGCTGGAAGCTGCCGCGGAGTCCTGGAGCTGAGACTGAGGAGATCTGGGTACCAGAACTGGCGAGGCCAGTCTGGGGCTATCAGAATCACCTGCGCCTTGTCCCTCCTCGCTTTCAGCAGGACCCTGTGAATCAGGGGAACGGGGGGAAAGGCGTAAAAGAGGCCCGGGGTCCACGGCCTCGAAAAGGCATCCCCCTGCAGCGAGCCCTGCTGAGGGGGGCGGGCATGAAACAGCCTCAGCTTCGCGTTCTCCCTGGAGGCAAACAGATCCACCAGAGGTGTGCCCCAGCTGGAGAACAGGTCTTGTACTATCTCTGGCAGGAGAGACCACTCGTGCGATGCAGCCCCTATCCGGCTCAGGGCATCGGCCAGGGTGTTGGAGGCTCCTGCCACATGAATGGCCAGGAGATCCGCCTCCAGGCTGCGCTACTAGTGACCAGATGGAGAGCTTCCTTGCATAGAAGGCAAGGGCGCGTCCCGCCCTGGCGGTTTAGATAGTACATGGTCGTGGTATTGTCCGTCTGGACTCGGACCACTTGACCCCGGAGAAACGGAGCAAAGGCGGTGAGAGCTAGGCGGACCGCATGGAGCTCCAGCAGGTTGATATGGCATCGGGACTCCCGCGGGGACCAGAGGCCGTGCGCTCGGTGTTCCCCCAGATGGGCACCCCAACCCATCAAAGAGGCGTCGGTCGATAGAGAGACCGTCGGCTCGGGCGGACAAACGGGATACCTCCTGCAGATGGGACGGAACGGTCCACCACTGGAGGCGTTCCACATCTCCTGGGTGCGTCCACGCGCTGGTCCAGAGGTGCATAGCGCTGTGACCACTGGCCGGCCAGACCCCACTGGAGGCGCATGTGTCAGCGTGCTCCAACGGACTACGCTCGGTACAGGCCGCCATAAGACCCAGGAGTCGCAGGAAGTCCCGGGCAGGGCGCAATTGCCCAACCAGAAATGATTGGGCAAAGGAGGTAAGAACCTCGGCCCTGTCCGCCGGGAGCCGTGCTCTGGCTCGAAGAGAGTCGAGCTCTGCCCCGATGAAGGATATCACCTGCTTCGGCTCGAGTTCCGACTTGGCCTCGTTGACCAGGAGGCCCAGTTGAGAGCAAACCCGGAGGGCCAGATTTCTGGACCGCTCCACCTCCAACCTGGAGGGGGCTGCTATCAGCCAATCGTCCAGGTAAGGGTACACCCGGACCCCTCGGCGCCGCAGGAAAGCTGTCACCGCTGCAATGCATTTGGTGAAGACCCTGGGAGCTGAAGAAAGGCCGAAGGGCATGGCCTGGAACTCGAAGAGGGATCCCTCCGCTCTGAAGCGGAGGAATCTCTGATGAGACGGACGGATAGGGACGTGAAAGAACGCGTCCTGGAAGTCCAGAGAACAGAACCACACGCCGTGTTCCAGAGATGGTATTATCTGAGCCAGAGTGACCATTCTGAAGGTTCGAGACCTTAGGAACTTGTTCAGGTCGTGTAGGTCTAAGATGGGGCGCCAGCCCCCCGTCCGTTTCGGGACCAGGAAGTACCTGGACACGAACCCTGGTTCTGGTGAAGGGTCCTCTATCTCTTTTATCACCCTTTTCTGAAGGAGGAGGGCGATGTCGGCTCGACGAGCCTGTAGAGATTCTGGGGACCCCAAAGCCCCACGCGGGGCGACGGCTCTGAAGGGTGGAGCCTGCTCGAATTCCAGAGGCAGGCCTCTTCCCACCACCTCCAAAACCCACCTGTCCGTGGTAACAGCGGACCAGGCGGAAAGGAAGTGTCGGAGCCGTCCCCCCACGGGGGGAACCAGGGGCGAGGTGACGGGGATGGGGGTGACACCCCTCAGCCCGTCACTTAGCAGGCTTGGAGGAAGGACCGGCCTGGGGACCACCAGGGCCTTTTCCTCCTTGCTTCCTATTAGAGGAAGCCGATGGCTTGGGCTTGGAATACCAAGGTCTAGCCTGCTGGCCCTGACGCTGTTGTAGGGCCGGGCGTGTGGCGGGAGTAGAGGGACGAAAGGACTTAGGCTGGGGCTTATGACCCTTGTCCCTCTGTGCGGACGAGACCGAATCCAAGGTGGCATTGGATTTTTCGATCCTCTGGAGGTGGCCTTCCACTCCAGGGCCGAACAGGTCTGTTCCCAGGAAAGGAACGTCCGCCAGCTTGTGCTGGGTATCCGCGTAAAGGTGGATATTCGGCCACGCCCGACGCATGCCACAGCGGCCGCCACTGACCGGGCACATGAGTCTCCTAAATCCAGAGCAGTCTGGAGCTGCTGTTTGGCTACTGCCTTGCCCTGATCCCGCACCTGCTTGACCGTGGTCTGCAGGTCAGCGGGAAGATGAGGGACCGCCTCATCCAGGGAACCCAACAGGGCATGGGAGAAATGTGCCATGAGGACGGCCGAACTGGCCTGTCGAAGGCCGAGAGAAGAGGCAGCATACACTTTCCGCCCCGAGTAGTCCAATTTCTTGGACTCTTTGTCGGGCGGTTTGTCCACATCCCTGGCATTACCGGCACGCCGGAAAACACTGTCCGTGACCAGCCCTTCAGCCGAGGGGTGTTCAGAAAACCCGGACAGAGAGCCAGTAGGGACCGCATACTTCCTGGCCATCCTGGCCGAAGGCGCAGGACAGGAAGCCGGACGCTGCCAAAGTTCCAGGGCCGGCCCGACAATGGCTTCGGCCACTGGAAAGGCCTCCGTGGGAGAATCCCCTCGGTCCAGAATCTCGGTGAGAGGATATCTGGCCCGTTTGAATACGGGTTCAAGCTTCATCCCAGTGGATTCTGAGATGAGCCTAAGAAGTCCTAGGAAGGACGAAGGGCTATCGTCCACTGACTGCCCCAGAGGACTCCAAGTCAAAGCGCTTGGAGAACAGGAGAGTCATCCGACTCCGACGAGTTGTCGAATAGCTGCCTGGAGCCTGAGCCACCCTCCACTTGCCGAGGCTTGTCAGGCGTGAGGTGACCGACAGCCTCACGGGAAGGCCTTGGGCAAACCGCGAATCTTTCGGTCCGAGCCCCAGCTGTCGGCTGAGGTGGAGCGGTTCCACCACAATTGGTGGGGCAGCCGGAATAGGTCGGACAACTGGCCTGGAAACAGGCTCCTCGACCACTACCTGGTCCGGTGGCAACCACTTAATGGCCGGAGAAGAGGCCTGAGCCTGCTTATTGGCCAGAAAAATTGTTGCCACATGAGGTCCTCGTATTTTCGGGCGTAGCTTCGCGAAGCCTTCCCCTCCTCGGCCGAGGAAGAAGAGGAAGAGCGCCGACGCGCTGCCGCTGAAAGCCGAGATCGAGACCGCCTGTGTCGACGGAACGGCTGGACCGCGAGGATGTCCGAGACCGAGAAACTCGGCTAGGCCGAGGTCGGTGAGGCGGGGAGCCGAGGATCGGCGATCCCTTCGGTTCGGTCGGCAAAACCGACGGCTCCTGATTCACCGGTACGGGAGAGCCGACAATATCCTCAACCCTCACCGGGGGAACCGGGCAGGAGGGAATCTCGGCTTCTCCAGCCGACAACCCGTCTATCGGGTCGAGAAAAATCTCGACCTCGTCGGCGGGAGTCTCAGTCACCTGGCCTGACGGGGGCACCGTGAAGCCAGTGGCGGAGCGAAGTCGGCCGAAGTCGACTGTCGGCGAGGGAGAGGATCTTTCCGCTCCCAAGAGCGCCGAATGATGAGATTTGCTCTTAGACTTCTTCTCGACCAATGAAACGGACTCGCGAAGAAGTAGGGACCTCGCCTTTAGTAGAGAGGGTCAAGCAAAGCTCCTTAAAGGAAGCTGAATATGAGGTCCCGAGTGATGCGAGGGACAAAGGCCGCAGAAGAGGAAGCGGCCTGAGCCTGCTGCTCTCAAGGTGATCAACCTTCTAGTTGTTTGGCCGGATCCCGCAGTCAAGGAAACCGCCAGTCGGGCCTCTTTGATTTGACCGAGGAAATCTTTCTTTCGGGACGCCCAGAAGTAAGCGGGCAGCGCGGTCTCGAGGACGTAGGACCAGAAGGAGGAACATAAGTCGCAAGCCGCGTGGTCGTGCTCTGGCCAAGGCAATAAGCACACGTGGAGTGCAGGTCCGTCCGAGACATCTTCTGCCCACAGGGACATCTCCGAAATCCGGGAGTTGATTTGTCCATCGCAGCCGCGAAGGAAGAAGACCGAGAAAGTTATAAAAGGTTTTTTTCTCTCTTTTTAAACCGAAGGATTTTAGGCCCAAAACTTAATCACAGAGCGTTAAGGAGGGAACCCGAGCTTCCAAGCGGTAAGGAAGATCTGGCGTCATGGGGCGGAGCCGAGCGTTTTACCACCCGGGTGGGTGGGAGGAGCTAGCTTGAAGACCTTCCGGCAAGATTTAAAGCGGCAAGAAACCTGCCAATAAGTGTGGATGAACAACATATCCATGTCCCTAGAACTGTTCTTTATCACTGTGGCTAAACAGACAACAGCAACAGAGGTCCCACAGCAGAGGTTCTACCTAAACTAAGGCCCTTGTAATAACTGGCGCCTTCTCACCAGTCACTGCGTTGGGATTCAAACTTAGGGTCCTTGTAGTAACAGAAAGTCTCCACACCAGTGCACCAGTGTGGTGAGTCACTACACTGGGGTTCAAACTCAAGGGGGCTTGTAGTAACAGTCTCTCCACACTAGCACACTAGTATGGTGAGTTACTGCACTGGGATTCAAATTCAGGACTGTTGTCACCCCAGTAAAATTTAAACTGGTGGCTCTTTTTGTAACAGAGGGTCTCCATACCAGTGTACCAGTATGATGAGTCACTACACTGGGATTCAAAATCAATGCTCTTGTAGTGCCAGGTCTCCGAAACAGCGCGCTGGTGTAGTAGTCCACACAGTGATTGCAAACTTTTCACCCAAAGAAACTATGAAGAAAGCTCAGCAAGTTAAAGTCCTTCTCACCGTTTCAATTGCCAGTGCCTCTGCCTTCAGCTTAGCCTGCAGGACAGCCCCCTCGCCTTCAATCTTAGCTGCTTCTGTTCTGGACTGGGCTTCAGCTTTTGCTGCCCCGGTGCTCTCCACAGCCGTGCTGAAAGGATAAGAAATACATGTCGAAATTAAACCACATTCATGTTCCTCTTTCTTATTACTGTGTTCACCCACCCCAATAATCAGGATCGCCAAGGCGGCACAGCTCCTCCCCCTCCCTTGTACAGTGGCAGTAAGGGCTACATGCGTGCAACAGTCAGCCATCCAACATCACTCCCTCTCTACAGTAAGGCATCCTGGTATGTTGGCCGTTTGTGTAACCAGTTTTCCCTTCCCCCAGATGCTTCTCGTACCAGACGCCATGGTCAGTGTTCACGTTGCAAACCTGGGTTGGTAAGGCAACCTGTTTCTCAGCCACTGCGATGTCAATCCATCCTGAAATCATTTCTTTTTTTTCCTATTTATGGGCAGTTTTCTCCTGGCCATGTTCATTTCACAGGGAAATATACTTGCCCCAGAGATAAACCTCAGTTGTGCCGTCAACCCCATCCTTTCAGAGTTCAGTGCCACATGACATCCCACTTTAGCTTTCCCGTCTTCACGGGGGCTGGTGGGGGGGTATCCTCCCCAACGAGGCAATCCACTATGCAAGCACTAGGACCCAGAGGAGCCCAGGAACCTATGCCATCATATAGACGGTACATTTTTTTTTCCTGGTTTCTCCCCTTTCTTCCTCCTCCGCTTGGCATGGGCGGAGCTCTGTAGTGTCTCAAGTGCAAGCAGCAATGTCCTGTGGCAGAAGCAAGTTCCATCGGCCCACTCCAGGGGTTGCTGCGGCACCAGCACTATCCCTTCGCAACCACTGCACACTGCCAAGCGGTACATGGTGCGTCCCAGCCCGCTTCCGGATGTGGTGTCTTGAGCCCTCTCCCCGATGCTGGGCCATCGGGGTGGCATTTTGTTTTTGGTAGTGTCTCAAAACACCAAGACTATCAGCAGAGGCACCATTTCCACACCTTTTTTTTTTTTCCTTTTGTGGGTTATGTACTTCAGGTCCCTTATCCACCAATGGCTATTCTATCTCCAGGCTTCCCCCCGGATGAGACCACCAGGTGGTTGACCTCCTCCCAGGAAATGCAGGTCTCGAAGCTGTGGCCTACCCCCCCAGGCCAGGGTCAAGGAAGCAGGACCCCCCCCCCCGGCAGAGTGATGGTCAGGCTGGAGCAGCAGGGTGGGGACCGCCACTTAGCAGCCAGCTTTTTTTTTTATGCTCCTCCGGGAGCAGGGATGTGCAATGATGCCAGCGTCCACCCCGCCCCCTGAAACGTAAAGTGCCAGCTGCTCAGGATCCCTAGCCTCCGCCAGGGGTCCTCAGTTCATCAGACACACTATCGCTTCACCCCCAGAGAGGGAGAGGGACAGCAGTCCATAGGATGCTCAATCCCTCTCTCCCCAGCCGACTCTCCAATGTCCCAGGTCCGTTCTTGAACCTGGGTCACCAGTGTCGCAAGCGGAAATCCAATCGCTGCGCCGACGGGCCAGGAGTTCCACACCTCTCATGGTTTTAAAGGGACTATGATGACGCAAACTTACCTGCAAAGATGGACCAATTAGAAAGTCTCTGTGTTTCAGGGGTCACTGGGATCCCTATGACCTTTTAATTGTATTTATTGATTTGTTTGTCATTTAGGACCAGGGAAGGCAAATCGAGCTGCAACGGCTCATTTCCAGGTGTGCCTTGAAAGTGGTAGGTGACGACACAGGACTGAGTAATTGACAAGAGAATGTTGGCTAGGACACATGGTAAAATCTCATGATAAGTGTGGTGGGATCCCCAACAGCCACCTGGACAGCCAGAGATGGGCAGAGAGGACTTAATTTCATGCTGGCCTGTTGGCAGAGGGGTAGGGTTACCACTTATGACACCAGTGACCCAGGTTCGGGAAAATAAGTCCAAGACATCGGGGCTAGCCAGGAGGAGGACTGAGCATTCGAGAGGACACCATCCTCCTCCTTCTAAGAGGGTGGGTTGTGTCCTCCACCACAGCAGTGCCACCTGGTAGTGTAGATGCAGGTGCAGCTGGAATGGCAAGGATGGGAGGAGGGTGTTGCGGACACTGGCATGCAGGCATGCACTATGTGCATACCCGCCATGGACGTCCATGTACGCAATACCTCTAGGAATACAAACATGGAAAATGGCCTTGGATTCAGGGAGAAAACACCCCGGCACATCTGGGCCCCATCCTGCTACCTGGATGCAGTGGCATGCCGACATATATATCGGGGGGGGGGGGTGTATACCACCTCAACTGAACAAGCAGAAACAGCAACACCACCGTCAAATAAAATGGGCTACAAAAATAAACAGCATCCAAAACAGTGCAGAAACACTCCCTGATGACGCTTTAGCAGGCAAAACCGACTGGACAGTAGCATGTTCCCAGCTGGCATCCACACAGAAGCACAGAATTTGATGGCAGATAAGGACTGCTTGGCCCACGTAGTCTGCCCATTTCCCTACCTACTGGATAAGCTGCAGATCCTAGTTAACCAACAGCCTACTTCCTCCTATCCCCCCACTAGAATTGCCTTATGTCTGTCCCATGCATTCTTGAATTCTCCCACAGTTTTAAACCCCACAACCTCCTCAGAAAGGCTGTTCCACGTGTCCACCACCCTCTCTGTGAAAAAATACTTCCTCACATTGCCCCTGAGCCATCCCCCCTCTATCTTTAAATTGTGCCCCCTTGTTCTTGCACATCTCTTTTTCTGAAAGATGCTACCCTTTTGGACTTTGCTAATTACATTGAGGTACTTAAAAGTTTCTATCATGTCCCCCCTCTTCCTCCTTTCCTTAAGTGTATACATATTAAGCTCCTTTAATCTCTCTTCATATGGCTTCTCTTGCAGACCCTGCACCATTTTAGTTGCCCTCCTCTGGACTGCCTCCATCCTGTCTATGTCCTTGCAGAGATGGGGTCTCCAGAACTGGACGCAGTACTCCAGATGGCCCATGAGGGGTGACCATGCTTATAGACTTTTGGCTTTTGGTATGTGTGTTTTATTTTTTTTTTATTTATTGTATTTATACCTCCTCGGCTAGGGGTGTACCTATGGTTCCCCCCCCCTCCCATCTAGCATGGACTCCTTGGCCCCTGCATCGTCTGCAGCCAGAGCTCTGACCCCTTTTGCCCTGCCCTCCCCCAGGCCACTTCATAGTGGGTACTTACCTCGCACACTGAGGTAGACCTGGGGGCTGGGCTCAGGGGAAGCTGACTTGAGTGCATCCGCAGTGGCGCCGACAGGGCCAGCCTTCACATATGTGCACCAGAGGATCTCCCCCCCCCCATAATGGCTCCCCCCATGGTGCAGTCATGCAGTGGCATCAGGAATGCTGCAATGCACACTTCCCATGCTGCACGTCCAACGTCGGCCCGTGATGACCCACACTTGTGCCTCCGTGCCTGCAGCAGCCCCCAGCCACCACCAGGAGCCAGCAGCTCAGTGGTTGCCCCTTCCCACCCTCCCTGGAGGAGCGCAGTCCAAGGGACACTCAATCCTGCACACCCCCCCGCCGACCCACCGACACCTGAACTCACTCTCGACCCAGAGTCATCAGCATGGTAAGAGGTAAGGCGCCAGCACCTCAGCCCTCTACACCACCAGGCCGGCGTGGCTTTTGAGATGTGCTGTTTTTTTTCCTCTACGCTAGTAAATGTATTTTTGATACGATTTACATTTGTAGCCAGTTTCGTTTGATGGAGGTGGAGCTCCTTCTGCTTGTTCTACTGTTCATATTTGTCGATGCAGCACATCGTGCAGCTGGATGGTCTTTCTTGGTCCTAGTTTATACCCTACCCCGACTCCACGGGGGAAGCATAACCAAGGCTCCGTAGAGGACAGACATCTAAACTATGTGACACAGGGGGATGAAGTACAACATGGGTGCCTTCAAGGGAGGCTGAAGTCAGAGACGGAAGTGGCTATAAACAGAATGACAACAGATTTAAAAAAAAAAAAAACCCTGTTTAATGTCTCATTCAAAGGATGGCGGACTAACATTGCAGCATCCCCTAGTGTCAGTACTGGGTATTAGCCCCCAAGTTCCTGGTGTGGGACTGGAACCCATCTCTTTCTGCTCTTGATGCTGAAATGTTCAATGGTTCATTGTCGAGACTTGAAGGGGCACAGTCACTGCCCAGTGGTCATCAGAATTGGAAAACCCATGAAAACCTTTGGAATGAGGTACTGGACTTACCTGTAGCTGGAAGCACTCCTTAGATGATTGAGTCTGTTCAATATTATTACCTCATTGCAGCCATTTGTAGAACATTGTGATGTCACCAAAGAACAAGCTGCACTTGGCTCAATGTAGTTAGGCACAGCTTGTTCCTCGATGACGTCACGACGTTCCACAAGCGGCTGCAATGTACTACTAATACCTGAACAGACTCACTTATCGATATCACTGGGATTGATCCAGCTACAGATAAGCCCAACACCTCATTTCAAAGAGCCTTTCACAGGCTATCTGACTGTGTTAGCCACTTTACTGAATGTTTCCATGTAATTATTCAATAAGAGGAGGTGCTGTGGTTCGCTGTAATACCAGAGGATGACAAGGGGGAACGTCACCGCCCCATGGGCAGGAATGTGCTACTGGTTGTCAGTCACATGATGCAAAGGATGGCAGTGGATTGGACGTTACCTGAGAGCCTCCAGCTCTAGGAGCTCCTTTCTTGCTCTCTCTGCCTCAGCCTGGTCGGAGATCTTCTGGCGCTCTAGGCGGCCCCTCGCTTCCTGCTCGAGCCTCTCCGCCTCATGCCTGTGAGCAGGAGAATATGGAGGAAAACATTAATCCGTTGGCCTCTGCTGAATCGTCGGCATTATTTTAGCTCAAATGGGGAGGGGAGGTGCAAGGTGGGGGCTGATGAACAGAGGATCCTTCCCAAAATGGAGCCAGTCAAATCTGTTTACCTAGTGCTGAAGTGGGACCATGGGAAGGGAGTGCTTCCTGCTTAAAGGAGGAGAGAACCTTTGTTAGCCATGTCCGTGTGAGGTAGGAACCAGACCCCCACTGAGGGTAAGCAGAAATCAGAGAGGATCCCTCCCCCACACAGCAGGCGTCAAAGGGAGGGACACATACAGCAGGCAGCTAAGGCAGCCACTCCATGTAAGGTAGTCATCCGAGGTGGGTACACTACACACAGCAAGCAGCTTAGGGGGCCACTCTACATGCAACAGACACTGGGGGGCCACCCGACACAGCAGGCACCTTAGAGGGCCATCCCACATGTGGCAGGCAACTTCGTAGGACACCCCACACACACAACAAGCACCTTAGGGGACCACCCCACACAGGACAGACACTTAAGGGGGCCATGCTCATGAGAAAAAAAAAAAAGAAAAAAAAGAGTCCGAAGTACTGACTTGGGAGAGGGATGGGGCAGCTGCAAACTAGGGGTGCTAGCTGCACACTCGAGCAGACTTGGATAGACCAGGTGGTCTCTTTCTGCTGGTACATTCATATGTTCGTAAGTATGCCTACCCACACAAGACAGGAATTAGTTGGTACCACCTGCACAAAACAGGAACCTGGAAGGCGGGAGGGGGCCAAGAATCCCAAAGTAGCCCCCCCATGGGAGCAGAGACTGAGGGTAGTCCTGCCCACAGGTGGCAGGGAACACTGAAGCTGCCTCCCATGTGGCCCCTCGGGGCTTGGACCACAATATCATGAAGGCGGATAGCCACATTACCTAGCCGCTGCCTCCTGGGAGTTTGTAGTGATCTCAATGGCCAGCTGTACGCTCTTCTGCAGCGAGTCCCGTGTGCGCTGGTCAACCGGCTCCACAGACTGGATGTCCACACTGGTGATCACCACGTTGTTCTGGGCAAACCTGAAGGAACTGCGGATCTTCATGTTGTCATCAAATCCGAACACGGCCGAGCAGATGATCCGATTCGAGTTCTATATAAAAAATAAATAAATACACAGAACATGGGAATGGGGGCTTTACCATCTTGTAGGATTTTCTGGTTTCAGTTGTTGCTTGCAATTTCATTGGGCAGCTCTCGGAAATGGCCATGGCATATAAAAAGAAATTTTCTTCTCCTTTTTTTTTTTTTTACTTTATATATTTTTACTGAATAAAAACATAGAAACAAATTATATATATATATATATATATATATATATATATATATATATATATAAAAAACTATACTGCAACAACATAATGGAATGGACTTAAAAGTATAATAACAGAACTAGGTAAATATCTAGTTAAGCATCACTAAATATTCTGACTCTAACTAACAAAACTGTTATCAAGTCTATGCAAAACCATACAAACATGTGAATGTGCCACCTGGTCTATCCAAGTCTGCTCGAGTGTGCAGCTAGGACCCCTAGTTTGCAGCTGCCCCACCCCACCTCCCCTTTGTCGTCCCACTGCCACCCCCACCCTCACTGTCCCCGGTTTCCTGTCCCATGCCTTTTTAAAGCTGTTCACAGAGTTACATGATACCACCCATTCTAGTACTGCATTCCATTTTGCTACCACCCTCTCTGTGAAATAGTGTCTCCATATTTCCTTCCTAAATCTCTCCCACCCCCCCCTTTGATTCTTAGCCCATACCCCCTGGTGACCCTCCTTAGCTTAAAGACCCCGTCTACCCCATCCTTACTGATTCCCCTCAGACACTTGAATGTCTCTATCATGTCCCCCCTGTCCCTTCTATCCTTCACGGTGTACATATTCAGGTCTCCCAGCCTGCTCTCAGTGTCTCTCCCCTCCATTGCACATATCATCCTCATTACCCTCCTCTGCACCCCCTCCAGTAGCCTACCATGCTTCAGGTATGGCCTCCAAAACTACACACAATACTCCAAGTGCGGCCTTTCTAGTGACCTGTAGAGGGGCAAGATCACCTCTCTTCACCTGGCCAAAAAACCCCTCGCTATGCAGGGGTGCTTGCTTACCAACATTAATATTATATAACGTGCTTTTGGTATTATTTGGAAATGTTGTTTTTATTTATTCATTTGTTAACTGGACTGGCACACCGAGCCAAAGGCCCACTTTCAGGTGCGGCCTGAAGCTGACAAATGGCAGCTTCAAAAGATGAAATACGAAGCAATTGCAGCGACACAAGTTGCACTGCAGTATGCACGTACAAATATATATAAAAACAAGAAAACCACACTTCTCAGTGGGAACCTTACAAGTACATCCAGAATTAGTAAGCGACAGGCACTTGAGCTGAGATGTATAAAAATCGTAGGAGTATTAACATTACGTGACGTAACAGGATGACCCCAGTCCAACATCTGTTTATTTAATTTATTCATGCACTTAATTTTGTTCAGCGGATAGGCCCACTGAGCCCACGAGGTCCCTTTTTCAAGATCAGTGGCATAAAACGAAAATGCAAGGAATATACAACGGTAGGTCTGAATATACAGTAAATACGAGTACTAGTAATAAACGGTTATGACTTTCTCTGGGGTTCTGATGTCATTTTGTTACGTACTGACTACTTTCACTGTTTAGAAAATCATTTCAAATCATGAATTTCACTTTGCCCGAAGGCAATCTAGCTTAGTCTCACATTACCTGAAAGCAATTTTCAATGTCCCTCCACACCAGAGTACTGGAATTCAAACTCGCAGCTTCTGAGTGCCCCGTGTTTGACAGATGTCAAGTTTTCTGGGATGTACAATAAAAGGTGTGTTCGCTTTATGTTTCTGCACCACTTGTCCATGCCGGGCATTTTGTGAATGCTACGGTGGTAGTGATGAACGGATATACCATGGGTGTTTTACACCGGTGTATGAGACGCTCCCCACTGCCTAAGGTGGGTGCAGGCTGACTTAGTGGTTGCAGGGTCAGAGGTCTGGAGTTAGTGGAAGGAAGACCGCATCGGGACACTGCAATGGACCAGCACCAGTACACCACAGTGGTGTGCAGTCCAAAATCAGGAGCAAACATGGGACACTGCATCGGGGGTGGTGGGCAGACTGTGCTTGGCGGCCTGCTGTGGTCATGAGGGAGACTGCTGGGTATCGGTGCTAAAACAACACCTGTGGTGGGCCAAGTGAGCTTCCTTCCTCTGCAGGATGTCACTGTGCACAGCTGAGACCACAGGCCCTCACAGGGGGTCGACAGGTAGATGCAAGGCAAATACACTAGGGAGGATAGAAAGCGGAAGGACAGTACAAGGGAGACGAGAAGGGTGAAAGATGGACTCAGGAAGGGTAGGCAAAGTATGGGCAAGGAGGGACAAAAGGATTGGAAAGTCCTGTGTGCCAATGCAAGGAGCCTTGGAAACAAAATCCCTGACCTTCAGGTTACCATTGTAGAGGTGGACCTGGATCTGATGGCCATAACAGAGCCATGGTGCACCTACATTCACAGCTGGGAGGTGACCATACCGGGTTACAGCATGCTTCGAAAGGACAGGGCAGGGAGGAATTGGGGGGGGGGGGTTAATATGTAAGGGAAGATATAAGGGCCACATAAATACAAGGATACAGCAGATAAAAGCAGGGACAGGAGGTTATTTGGGCTGGCTTAGAGACAGGGTCCCGGGCCTTTATATATGCGGGGGTGGTGTACAGGCCACCAACGTGGTGGGGAGGAACTGGACAAGGTTCTGGGGAAGGCCATTAGCAAAATAGCAAGCAAAGGGTAAGCAATAATTATGGGGGACTTTCCGCCGGATGTAGACTGGAACATCCCGGCTGTAGCTACAGCTAGGAGCAGGGTCATCCTAGAATCCCTGCAAGGGGCATATCTCAGGCAGCCAGTTCTGCATCCCACTAGAGATGGGGCAGTGCCATATCTTGCACTTACAAAACAGGGACAGCACCGCAGACATCACAGTGCGTAACCCCCTAGGTACAAGTGATCACTATACAATGTGGTTCAGTACACGGATTGAACAGGAGAAAAAAAAAAAAAACACATTAGGACCAGAGTCCTTGGGCCAGATTTACAAAGCTCATGAAATTCCCGCCACTGCAGGAAAAACCTGGTGCAAGTGGATTATCTCTTGCGGATCTGCAGTTTTTCCCACAGCTGCGGTATTCACAAAGGTGGAGCCAGTTTATGGCAGCTTCTGGATAGAAGTCCCCGCAGCTGTGGAAAATTTTTACAGCCGGTGGGACCCGGCGTAACAGCTCTGCAACTGTGGGGGACTGTGAATACTAATCTTTGCAGCTGCAGAGACTTTGGTCCACAACTGGAGTTGTGGGGTGGGACTTCTTCTTGCTTTGTGTTGTAAATCCAGCCCCTGGACTTCAGGAGAGCAGATTTTAAAGGAATGGGAGATTGCCTTAGGAAGGGAGGCAGTATAGCGCAGTGGTTTAAGGCTCTGAGCTGCAAATCTGGAGACCTGGGTTTGAATCCCACTGCCCCCACTTACATACTGTGTGACCCTGAGCAAGTCACTTAACTTCCCTGTGCTCCCAGGTTGCACCTGTAAACAAGCTTTTAGCTTAGTGTGTCTCACCTGGTTAAACAATTGGGAAAAAAAAAATCAACATATGTACATGCCAGCTGACTTACAGTGTATCTAGTCTGCTTGAGCTTGACTTTCCATTGTGCCTCCACTCCTCCCCCCCCTCGGTCTATCCCTCCTTCCATACCTTGAACATGGGGACAACCGGGCGGGGAGGGAGGGAGGCAGAGGCACAATGGAAGGGAATAACTAAGGTAACAGCAATCCGTTTACTGAATGGCTCATAAAGCTAAGAGGGTGGCTGAGGAGAAGGAAAAAAAAAAAAAGGGGGACTGCGGGATATTGTGCAGAAGTTAACCAAGAAAAGGTAAAAATTTTAAATGAATACTTTTGCTCGGTTTTCATGGTGGTGGTGGGGTAATCGACATTCATTAACAAACATCAGGGGGAGGAGACAGTGGACACAAATCTATTAGTCCTTTTATTGGCGAGAGAGTCTGCAGGGGGTTGCCTAATGGAAAACAAGGCAATGGGGCCAGATGGGATCCTCCCAAGGGTACTAAAGGAATGGAGCAGGGTGCTAGCTGCCCCTCTGGCAACACTATTCATAGCTCACTGGAGACAGGGTTGGGGAGTTGGCTGGTTACAGAAGACTGGAAGAGAGCCTACATGGTCCCTCTGCACAACAGTGGCAGAAAGGAGAAGGCTAGCAATTACAGGCTAGTCAGTCTCGCATCAATGGTGGGGAAGTTAAAGGAATCCCTGCTGAAGGAGAGACTGATGGAGCACCTGGAGACAAATGGACTGCAGGACAACCGGCAGCACTACTTCACGGGGGGTATCATGTTGAACAAATCTCAGATTTCTTTGGCTGGGTAACTAGGGAGGCGGATCAAGGGGAGGGCAATAGTTGTGGCCTATCTGGACTTCAGTGAAGCCTCTGATACTGTACCACACACGAGGCTGATAAAGAAACTCAGCAGCCTGGGGGCGGATGAGAAGGTAGTGAGCTGGGTATCTAACTGGTTGAAAGACAGAAGGCAGACAGTGGTGATAAACAGCAGTCATTTGGAGAACAAGAAAGTGACCAGTGGAGTACCACAGGGATCAGTACTGGGTCCTGTCCTCATAAGTGACACTGCTGAGGAACTGGACGGAAAGGTGCATCTCTGCAGATGACGCAAAAATCTGTAACAGGGTGGACACCCAGGAGAGGGTGGAGAAAATGCAAAGGGATCTGGAGGGGAACTAAAGAATTTGGGCAGATCAGCTCGGTTTCAGTGCCAAAAAGTGCAGTTATGCACCTGGGCGGAACCCATGGGGCTGTGTATAAGATTGGGGGGGGGGAGGTACTTACAGTAACCAAGCAAGAGAGAGAGAGAGCTTGGGGTGATCATATCTGATGGTCTCAAGGTGGCAGGGCTGTGCAACAGGGCAGAAGGCAAGGCAAGCCAAGCCTGATGCTGGGGTGCACAGGAAGGGGGATTTCTAGCAGGAGAAGGAAGGTGGTGTTGCCTCTGTATCAACTACTCGTGAGACCCCACCTAGAGTACCATGTCCAGATCTGGGGGCCACACCTCCACAAGGATATTGACAGGGTGAAAGCGGTCCAGAGGATAGCTACTGCAATGGTGTGGGGGCTGCATGAGAAACCATACCAGGAGAGGCTGTGGGTGCTCAACATGTATTCCCTGGAGGAGAGGAGAGTGAGAGAGGACAGGATTGAAACCTATAAGTACATCACAGGGCTGAGCAAGGTGCAAGAGGGGAGTCGCTTTCACTAGAGGAGGAGCACCAGAACATGGAGGTATACTATAAAGCTCTGGGGAGTTTAAGAGAGACGTGAGGAAATACTTCTTCATAGAAAGGGTGGTGGATAAGGATGTCTAAAACAGCCTGCTAGAGGAGGTGGTGGGGAAAAGGCAGTGGGGAGCTTCAAATATGCATGAAACAGGCACATGGGTATAATAAATAAAGATATGGAAGGCGGGAGGGACACCTGTAACCAAACAAGAGTCCAGGGTGTAGTGACAGGGAGAGAAAATAAGGCAGATTAGTTGGGCCTACCAGTCCTTTCTGCTGACATATTCTGTGTTCCATGTTAGAAGCTCTGCCCACGCCAGGGGAGGAGAGAGGAAGGGACATACACAGCGGAAAAAAAAGTAAGACGTCTATAGGAGAGCTGGGCTCCTGACACTGTTGGGCCCTAGCACCACAAGCCACTGGATCATGCCCTGAGGTGGGGGGGGGGTGCATTGGGCTTGTGAATAAAAAAAAAGGGTAGATCTTGCTATTTTTGGCATTTGCTTGGAATTTGAGAGTTATATGGTGCTTGTTTTAGCATGTTCCCTTTCACCACTTCTGAATTACCTACCTGGAAGCACTTTTTAAAGGAGCTAGTTTATGCAATGCATTCTATATAACAGAGCAGCCACTGCAGGCATTTCGTGCTTAGGAGCAAACAGTGGCGTTCTACCTTGGCATCTTATGGTTGGCTTGTTCTCATTATAGTTTTAAAATGACTAAAACAATGCCTTTTCCACAAAGATAAAAAGTAGTAAATTAGCCAGTTTAGGCAGAAAGAAATGTTAACTTTTCAGATTTACCATGGGAGGTTGTGTACTGGACTCTGTTGTAACAGTGCCACAAATCCGTCAGCACCCCTCATCAAAAATGCGATTTGAACTTTGTGAATAAAACAAGAGTAGACCGTGCTGGTTTTGGATTTTGTTCATGTCCGCTGAGTGGACTGCTTTAGGGAAAGGACAGCCCTGTCAGTGGAGCCACTATCACAAACAGGAAGCCGTGGGTGACACTGGCGAGGGTAGGACATAAATGGCACATAACAGCACCCGAAACATACACTGGGTATATCACAGGACCAGGGTATACCCCTGAAATGGAGTACAGCAGAGAATAAAACAGGTCAATGTGAAGAAAAAGATGGCATTGGGATCAGGCTGTGGGAGGGAGCTAGTTTTAATGGAATGGGGACTGGGCATGCAGGGAGAGGTGGTAGCACGTTAGTGCAACAAAAATAAAATAATGGGGTCTGGAAGGGCGTCCACACCTGCAATGCTCCACAGCACCTGCAATGGCTACAGGGCTGCACGCCACACACTGGGGCTGTAATGGTGCCACAATGCAACAGCAATGTAGACACCTTTAGAGTCCATCTTTTTTCTCCATATCTGAGCAGCCCCCTTCCACCAGTCACCCCAGCTCGGTCACCCTGCCATACTCCAGGATTTACCTGCCAGCATCTATCTCAGGGTTTGCCCCCCCGGAAGTTTGATGGGGTTCTCCAACCCCAGTCACTGAACAGGATCTGGTTTTACTTGGCTGAGCCTTGACAGTCGGGTACAGTGTCTGTGGGTGACCGATGTCATCCTGCAGGGCAGGAGATTCCTCCGTTTTTCCTGGGGAGGTACACACATGCAATGCCGTCACGATGCATGTCACACACTATCACGCAATTTGCATCAATGGCTGCGGCACCTCCCTGCATGCTGGGGGCTGCAGACATTTTTTCCTCTAGTTTCAGCTAAGTGCCAGGTGTTTGTCGGGCTCCACGATCCTCCCCTTGGAGAGCAGTCCCTCACATGCTCGATCATCCCCCCAGCCAACCCTCCAATGCCAGAGTTCGCTCCCAATCCTGGGCCATCTGCGCTTGCAAGTGGCACTACTCACTGCACCGCAGGCTAGCAAGAGTCACCTTCTGGCCAACTCGGTGGTGTGGGCGACCCATTTCTACTGCAGTATTTATTTTTATATATATATATATATATATAATCACGACACTGTTTGTCCACTGCTGCGGACCCCCCCACCCCCAAGGGTTACGTCCTCCGGCCCACTGGGGCCATCATGGGTCCTGCCGAGACCCCAGTATTTTTCCTCCATTTTCTCCCCGTGCAATGAGCGCACCTTTCTTCACCTCCACAGAGGTAGCCAAGCACCCTGGGTGTGGGCTGAACCCCTCTAGTTGTGCTGACACACGCAGCACAAACCCCCCACCTCGAGGAAGAAGAGCAGTCCGGACGCTCAATCCTTACCTCCCTGACTGACCCCTGAATGACCAGAGTCAGTTCCTGAACTCGGATCACCGGTGTGGTGTCCAGCGCCTCAACCCTCAGCGCCACCAGGCCAGCTCACTTCTCTAGTGTTCTGTGTTAATTTTGAATGTTCTGTTGCTCGAAGACAGGAGGAAATGCTGCATCTGAGCACGGAACGAAAGAGTTGGACACACAATATTTTGCCCAATATATCTACCCCATAACCTCCTCATAAACCAATGTCTACCCTATAACTGCTCCGCACCCCACTACCTGCTCCCACAACCACCCAATGTGCCCCACCACACTGGCATTTTATTTAACTTCACCTCAAGCATATTAACAAGGTCAAACTTGGGAATCTCTTTAGACTCGGGAAGAATAATAATACAAGGGTGCGGAACTACAACCTTTGGCAGGTAGAAGGTCCGTGAATGAGGTCAGGATATGCTTCTTCACAGACGGAGTGACAACAGGGTGGAATGAGCTCCTGGAAGAAGTTTTCAACCAGAAAACACATGGGGGTTCCAAAAAGGTGGTAGGTCGTATGGATGAGCAGGAAAAGAACGTCTGCCCCTTTGCGGATGATACCACAATCTGCAACAGGATAGGCACTAAAGAGGGGGTGGAAAGAATGTGCAGAGACCTGAGAAACCTGAAGGAGTGGTCAAGGGCACTGCAGCTGGGTTTCAATGCCAAAAAAGGGGCAAAATCAAAGAAACCCAGAAGTAAAGCAAGAAAAAATAGGAGGTACTGACAGTTACCAAACAGGAATGGGGTTGGGGGGATAATCATACCTGATGACCTCAATGTGGTGAGACAGCACAACAAAGCAGTAGGTAGGGCTAGGGGGATGCTGGTAGGGAGGGGTACAGCCAGAATAAAGAGGGAGGTGTGGTTGCGGCTGGATAGATCGCGGACGAGGCCCCACCAGGAGTACTGTCTCCAGTTCTGGAGACCACATCTCCAGAAGGACACAGGCATGGTGAAGGCTGCCCAAAGAAGGCCAACTACAAATGTACAGCATCTGCAAGAGAATCCCTATGAGGAGAGACTGAAGGACCTCAACATGTGCACACTGGAAGGGGAAGGGGAATGCGATAGATGCCTACAAATACCTTATGGGGTTGAACAAGCTACAGGAGGGGACTATCTTTCAGAGTAGAAGGTGCATGAGAACAAGCAATGAAGCTGGAAGGGGGTAAATTTAGGAGGCACGTGAGGAAGTACTTCTTCACTGATAGAGTGATGGATACCTGGAACTCCCTGCAGTGGAGGTGGTGGGGGCAATAACAGTGGTGGTCTTGAAGTATGCATGGGATAAGCATGGGGAACTCTTAGTTGGGAAACGGGGGGGGGGGCAGAGATCAAGTAGGGTCTGCGGTGACCATATAGGCAGGGAAAAACTGGGTAGACTGAGTGGGCCAAACAGCCCTTATCTGCCGTCAAATTTTATGCATCTATGACACAGTGAAGAGGAAGGTAGGAGTGCAAGGAGGGGAGCACCATGTGAACGTTAGTGCATGTGGCCCATCAATAAGCAAAGTAGCCAGACTTTATGGGCTTCTTCTGCTGGTCTTCAATTCATCTACCCGTGTTTTCTCATATTTGGCTTTTTGCTGTCGCCCCAGCACCTTTCCAAAGCCCTTCTTGCCTGTTTCTGTTTGAGGCTACCTCTGTAATGCTAACATTCTGTCCACAAAATGAGGTTAGAAGTTTGACAAAATACATTCTGTCCACAAACGGAGTGCTTTTTGCCCCTCCCCCAACCTTTGTTCATCAGCCGTGGCTCTGTGCACTGTTTGTCTGTATTTATTTATTTTACTTTCTTTTTATCCTCCTTGCCTGCCCCCGGAGCCCTCTCCTTCCTTCCTCTCTCTCTCCCTCCCGTACCACCTTTGGTGGGATCTGCCCCTAGAGTGCCTCCTTCTTCCTCTTGCACATTGGGGTCTGTCCCTCTTTGGCGGCCCGGATGGTACATGACAGGCTATCATCTAGGGCTGCTGGGGGGGGGGGTATTTTCTCCCTGGTTTTCCCCTGCCCTCAGGGGCGTCCAGTGCTGAGGATGTACGTCGAGAGGAAGGCGTGTAGCCTTGCGCCAAACCCGTCGTCATGCGCCGACGCCCTTCCTCCCTGCCCGGATGAACGGAGCTACCCATCCCCTTCAGTTGTCGGTGCTTCCACTGGCTGCGAAGGGATGCAGAACGCCAGATGCATTCTTGGTTTCCCAACCAAGAGAGGAGAGCATCCGTTAGGGGCGCTCAGATCCTCTCTCCCCTACCGACCCCGGCCACCGAGTTAGCTCCCAAACCGGTAGCCGTGTAGCGAGTGTGTGGCGCCCAGCCAACCTCAGCGCACCGGCCGGCTGTGTTTGTTCTGTATTTATTTGTATTAAACACACAGTTTTAAGCATTTGCTGGGCTTGGTCTTTCATCTGTTGCCCCAGTGTGTTACCTTTGTTTTTCTTCTCTAATGCTACATATGGCACCCCACATAAAACCAGCAATGTAGACAGTACAAGAGTGGGCACTGCAGAGTGTGAATGCACCGAATGGGCGTAACTAAGCTGGCTTTGAAAGTGGGTTTTTTTATACACAGTTCAACACTGCACAGAGCAAGTGTGGATGCAAACCATTAAAATACTTTTAAACTAGTTTAGACTAGTGGTTCTCAAATGGTGAGGCCAGCCTTCCAAGGGAGGCCCCCAGCTATTCCAGGGGAGGCCCAGTCAAGTCTGAGAATGCACAGTATAAAGTATTGGATGTTTTGTGAAACAAACTAAATATGGACAATGGCAGGTGACTCTTTATGTATGCACAAACTGGTGATCGGGAAAGGCCCACTAAGCCAAATCTTATTTTTGGGTGTGTATTTATGTGTAAATTGGTGACTGGCAAAAGCATATAGACCCAAGGCTGATTACTACAGTGGGAGTACATTTACATGTAAATTGGTGACTGGGAAGGGCACACCGAGTCAAGACTTGTTTTTGCAATAGGTTATATATAAATTGGTGACTGGGAAAGGCACACCGAGTCCAGGCCTGTTTCTACAGTAGGTGTTTCTATGTAAATTAGTGACTGGGAAGGCACACAGAGCCAATGCTTGTTTTCAGGTGTGACTTATCCCTCGTTCAGACGGTGAGTGACGTACATCAGTGCTGTGTAATTCGTTCTGGCCATTCTTGCTGAAATGCTGTGAAGCAGCGTTCAGACAGCATGGCCCTAGAGTGCTGGAGTGATGCTCCCTAAAGTTCAGGGGTTTAGAGGAGGGTTCCAGCAGGAAGGGAGTGGTTGGGTTGGAGTGACAGTGCCACACAGATCACGGATGGGTCTTCCAACCAGAGGTCAGCTGAAGATTGTTTCTGGTAGTGTAAACATAGCTAAACTCGGGAAGGTGGTTCTTTTTGAAAACTGAAGGCTAAAAAAAAACGGAAAACACAGGCAGCTTCAGGGTCGAGCCAGGACACTGGGCATGTGCATATGCATGAGTGCACGCCCAGTGTCAGGGTTCGAATCAGAGACTGTTTTTTTTTTCAATTTTAGCCCTCAGTTTTCAAAAAGAATCACTTCCCCAAGTTTCGCTGCTTTTACAGTACCTGTAATAACCTTTAGCTGAATTCAGGTAGGAAAAAATTAGTGTGCCTGCAAGCCTAAGAAACACAAGTGCAGGCTGGGAAAAGTCTGCCACAATGCTGTGTGTGGTGCGGACTGTTCAGATGGCCGAATAAAAGTCCTCAAAATGCCCACAGCTCAACCTGATCCCAAGGAAACAGGGATTGCGGACAGAATGAACTGCAACCCCAAATGGCAAAACTGTGGCGTGCACAGCAGCAACAATCTTGCTGATGTGCACCACCAACAATGCCATAGATTTGTCTGTGTGAACGGCTTTAGGGTAAGGGTACAGGAAGTTGCTTAACAACAGGGTGAAGGGGGGGGGGAGAGAGATAAGGTGACTAGGATGGTTGTTCAGATAGAGGAGAAACAGACAAAGTAACAAGGGTCCAAGAGTCAGAAACGTGGAGTGACAAGAATAACGTGGGGTTGGGGGGTAATAAAGAGAATATATTCAATCAGCTTTATTAGTCTCACTTTATCGCTGGTGTACTGTGCAAAGTACAGTGAAAGCCCACCAGGATGAAGTGCAGTGTCAGTTTCTGTATGATATTTTTTCCGTGGGCAGGCCCAAGACTCTTTCCAAATTTGAGGGAGGCTTAAAGTCTTTGCCTGGGCTTGGGGAAGCCTCACCATAAAGTGTGAGAACTAATGGTTTAGACCATAGTGTAACTCAGACCCAACACTGCTTAAGAGGATGTGGCTAACATCCCGCAGGCCAATTCCAACACTTTTAGACTAATAAGGGGGTTGACTGAGGATTAAACACATTAATTAAAGGGCTACAGTCAGCACTAAGAGCCCAACACCCATGTTCAGGGTTAGTATCGATTTGAACTTTGTGTGCAAACACTTGTTTTCTTTTACTTACTGTTTTTGCTGCAGTATAGTCGATTGTATCAGACTGTTCCTGTTGACTTGCAAGCAGACATTTCCTGTAACTACAAATCCCAGAATCCCCTGCAGCTGACATCAGACCAGGGCTGCAGCAGTGGGAGATTAAACAGCCTGCAGTGCATGTTAGAGCTGTTTTAAGATCCAGTCAGGTATTGGCTGGTCCCTCTGTTTTTGTGGGGCTAAGTACAGTCCCAGAGGACAGCGGGACCAGCAAACAAAAAATCAGAGCTTGTAAAAACAAGCTATGGAATTTCCCACTGCTGCAGTCCAGCTCTGATGTCAGTAGCAGACTCTGGGATTTATAGTTACAGAAAAGGTCAGCTTCACGTCAGCAGAATCAGTCTGATAGAACTGAGTACGCCGCAATAAAAAGGAAGTAAAAAAATATATATATGTTTTTGCACATAAAGTGCAAACTGGGACCAGCAATTGACAACGTTGATTAAAGATGCCCTTCTCTGGATTCAGTTTCTTCTGACTTTATGGAAAGACCCAGATAATAATGTTATTATTGTGTATTTCCCCACTCCCAGGATGCATCTGGAATCGAGCGGTACTCCACTCAGTATGCCTTCCTGGTGACACTTTTAAATAAATAAATAAAATAAAATAATTGTGAGAAATTTTAGGACCAAGTACACTGTGACAGAAAAAACAGTTTCCAGTGTTGCACATTCATGCTTCGTTAAATAAGCACACTAGAATCGCTCCTCCTCAGCTCATTCATCGTACCTTGTGGAAATCGTCAAAGCTGACTGAAGCCACGGCCCCTCGGATGCGGGAGGCAATGGCTTTGCAAGCATCACCCACGAAATCTGGGACGCTGAAAATCTTGGCTGCTTCGACCTCATCATCCTGGTCTTTTACATCAAAGTGCCTGCAATCCAGAAATCAAGAGTTTAGCGATACAAGACCTCTTCCCAGCAGTCAGAACTTTAGTGTGTGGTCTTCTTAAAAAGGCAACAGTCAGAGCCGAGGGCCCCCACACTCAAGTGTGGGTCTGGTCCCAATGTCCGCTTTGTGTGCACAAACATTCTGGTTTACATACTGTTTACTATAGTATAGCAGAGTATATCAGACTGATTTTGTTTAGCTGTAGGCTGACATCTTCTTTTACTACAAAGCCCAGAATCCTCTGCAGCTGACACCAGAGCAGCAGAAAGCATTGAGAGATTCAACAGCCTACAGTGCATGTTAAAGTTTATATAAGTTCTGATCATTTGTTTGCTGGTCCCACTGTCCTCCATGGGCCGAGTAGAGTCACAGAGGACTGTACTTAGCCCCTAGAAAAAAAGCAGACCGGAAAACCTCTGATCAGGATTATAAAAGCTCTAACATGTACTGCAGGCTATTGCGTCTCCCACTGTTACCTACTGTTCTGATGTCTGCTGCAGAGGATTCTGGGATTTGTAGTAAAAGAAGATGTCAGCCTACAATACCCAGACAAAATTAGTCTGATATAATATACTATACCTACCATAACCAGTGAGTAAACCAAAATGTTTTTAGTCACAAAGTGTACTTTGAGACCAGCCTCACACGAGTGTGGGGTTCTCTGTGTTGACCTTCCTTTTAAGGAGACAGGCTGCATCTGTACTGAGGTGGTGGGGGAGAATCTGGATATCACGTGTCGCAAAATTCAAGATCTGTAATTAAAACATTGAAGTCAAACTGTCAGACCCAAATCTGATGGTCGCCTGATGGCCCAAGGGTAGGTCATTGTGTTTCATGCCGACAACCCAAGTTTGAGAGCTAGAAACATAGACTTTGACGGCAGATAAGGACCGACTGGCTCACCTAGCCTGCCAATTTCCCTACCTGATGGATAAGCTGCAGATCCTAGCCAACCAACTGCTTACTTCCTCCTACCCCCCACTAGAATTGCTCTATGTCTGTCCCATGCATTCTTGAATTCTCCCACTGTTCTCGACTCCACAACCTTCTCACGAAGGCTGTTCCATGCATACACAACCCTCTCCATGAAAAAATATTTTCTAACATTACTTCTGAGCCTCCTCCCCTTTATCTTCAAATGTGCCCCCTTGTTCTTGCACATCTCTTTTTCTGAAAGATGCTACCCTCTTGGACTTTGTTAATTCCCTTGAGGTACTTGAACGTTTCTATCATGTCCCCCCTCCCTCCTTTCCTCAGAGGCTACATATTAGCTGCTTTAGCCTTTCGTATGTCTTTTTGGTGCAGACCCCTGCACCATTTTGTTGCTCTTCACGAACAACCTCCACTCTCTCTCCAGGTCTTTGCGGAGATGGGGTCTCCAGAACTGCATGCGGTACTCCACATGGGGTCTCACCAACTGTCTGTACAGAGGGACAACAACCTCCTGTTTTCTACTGCTGACGCCTCTCCCTATGTATCCCAGTATCCCCCCAGCCCTCCTTACTGGCTTCTCACACTGCTTGCCCACCTTTAGATCATCTGATATAATTACTCCCAGGTCTCTTTCAGTTTTTGTTGATGTCAGCATTGGTATTTGTGTGGCTAAGCTGCGGAATCCACTGAGGCTGGCAGGGCATCCAAGTGTGGGTGGGGGTGGATGGCGCACACTGGCACTATAGTGGCCTCAGATGGTCGGCAATTCAACTACACTCCTGGCAGAATGTGTGCTGCCTGGGTCCGAGGCACATTCTTCCCAAAATTGTTGTGTGTGCAATCAGAGAAAAATCATGGTGGTCAACAGACCCACTGCAGCCCCATCTGTGGCTCCTGCCTCTCCTCAATGATCTTGACCCTGGATAAGTACGAGCCCCTACAAGTCCCAGCAGGAGGGCACATGACACAGCAGGACAGGGGCAGTAAGTCTTTGATGAGGCAGGTAAGGAGGCAGAACTGGTTGGTCAGGAGGGGGACAGGCTGTGGACAGGAACATAAAAATCTGTAAAAATAAACCAGTTTCAGAACTGAAGGTCTGGCCCAGTAGTACACAGCCAGTGCGTCACACTGCCCGTGAGAGAGCGAGCGAGACTCGAATCTTGCAAATCGCACTCTGGGGCTGGCTGGCTGGGGGGGCTCTGCACATCCTGAAGGTGAGGTGCTCGCAGCTCCCTATGCAGGAGGATGTGGGATGCAGACGTTTGTGCGTAAAGCCTAGAACTACAAGTAGGAGTACAGCAGCAACGCAGCTGGGTAGGAGGGTGCCAACCAAGTTCCATTCTTCATGATCCACGTGCATGTCACTTGAACTCAATAAGCGGACATCCCAGGGGTCAGGGACCAAAGAAAAAAGATAAGCCCTATCTTGAGCAAGGTGAGGCCGGGTGCACTCGGACCCGGACATCCACCACTGCCTGCTCCACTCCCAATCCCAGGAACTCCTGTCTCCACACTCAGAAAGCAGCAAGAGGTTGGATCTGGCACAGAGGTGGTAAGCGACAGAGATGCGAGAGGTGGGGCTGGGACAAACCTAAGTGAAGGGGGTTGAGACAGACCCAAAGCATGAACAACAATTTTAAAAATAAGCAAGATACAGGTGTTTCCAGTTGACAGGTTTCTGTTGCACAACCTCTGTTATACACTGGTGTATATAACAGACTGACAGCCATGGATTTTCATGGTTCACCAGTGGGGTGGTGTGTATAAAGAGAATTTTACACTCACCCGAGGTGTTCAGTGCTACATAAACCCCAATAGTGAAGCTTGAGGACTTTATAAATGTATCCCAAACTGAGCGTGTGTATAAAATTTGAGTTTTACACACCACCCCATGTACTGTTTTATATAACTGCTGTGTTCCGTTTTTTACCGAGGATTTGATTTTTTGTGTTGAAAATCTATGGCCACTACATGATGCTGCTGTGTACAGCGCACTGTCAATATTGGTCTGCTTTCTGTGCGTTTTTGTTTCTATGTATTTCACTTTATGTGGAAAAAATTACACCCTCTCATAAAGATGTAACTGCTTAGCCTTGATTACGCACGGAAATCCATACACTTCTAGATGATGATGATGTACCACAGTAGTGATGTCAGGATGCTGCTGTACCGCAGCAGTGATGTCAGGATGCTGTTGTACTGCAGTAGTGATGTCAGAATGCTGTTGTACCGCAGTAGTGACATCAGAATGTTGTTGTACCGCAGCAGTGATGTCAGAATGCTGTTGTACCACAGTAGTGACATCAGAATGTTGTTGTACCACTGTGTAGTAATGTCAGAATGCTGTTGTACCGCTGTAGTGATGTCAGTTGTTTATTTTTATTTATTTTTATTTATTTAAATATTTGTTGACCGGGAAAGGCACACTGAGCCGAGGCTCATTTCCAGGTGTGACCCGGGGGGAGGGAGTGGGAGTACATGTAGTTGAAACACAAGACCATTAGATTACATAAGGTATTACAATCAGGTTCAGCAGGATATGACAAGTTTCAGATCACAGACAGAAAAAGACTAAAAAGAACTCAGTTACAGTAGTTAGGTCAAGATTAACAGAGAAAAAATAGTAAACTAGATAACAAGACCAGAACAAGTGACATAAGACTCTGGGAGAAACAGAGTCACAAAAATAAGTGCTCCAGCATGGCTGGACCTATGAGTGCAGCAGCATGGGGCTAGATCACCTGGGGCAGCGGCAGGGGTGGGATGGCAGGAGGCGTAGTTGTGCCTGGCAGGCAAGATAGGTGGTTGCACTTCTTGTGGTGGGAGAGATCTTTTTCCAAAGGTTGGGAAGTCGGCAGGAGAAAACAGATTTACCAAAAGCCGAGGAGGGGGGCGAGATATTAGAAAGGACCTTTCGTCTCTATGTCTGAGCACGTAATGCGGTGTCTGGGGCCTAGGAGAGACTGTCGACCAGATAGGAGGGTAACAAATTAAACCAGAATTTAGCTATGAAGCTGAGAGAGTGGACATTTTGATGGTAAAGTAAGATAGAAATTATATATATATATATATATTTGAATTTTATAGCTATTTTATAGTTATAAATAACTGGAGGCTAGGAGAAGCTGGGATGGGAGGATGTGGGGGAATAGGTATATGTATGGGAAGCAGGAGAGTGCTAATCTACAATAGCTAGGGGGCAGCAGTCTTTCTCGGGGTGATATGGAATGAAGGGGGATGTCCTGTGTGTAGGAGCCTGGAGCAACTAAGGGCTGAAATAAGGCTGCTCAGACGGGAGTTGGGAAGGATGGTGTGGGAAGTCAAAGGAGCAGAGCAGAGGAGGGAAAGGCAAAGGGGTGATGCCCAGGGGAGTCATGCCATCAGGCAGGGGATGAGACTGGGGAAGAGTACCCAGTATTCAGGAGTATCTCTTTCTCAGAGGACTACAGAGCCCAAGGCGGAGGAATGGCAAGTAGTAAGGGAAGGGAGGGGGAATGTGAGAGCAGCATCGAGATGGGAATTTCTAAAGGGGTGCCTTTATTGAACAGATTTGCACCACTGTCTGGAAGGAGGGAGGGGTCAGGTTGAGCCAGGGTTGAGAGCAGGAGTACAGGGGAGGGAACTAATCAGGCTGGGCAGGGAAGAATATGCAAGCAAAATGGAGTGCAGGATGGGGAAGGGAGAGAAAAGGAACAGAAGAGGGCCGGGAAAACTGAAAGCAGATACAGATAGTCATAAGGGGAGGGGCAAATTGGAAGATGGAAAAACATTTATATGGATAAACTGTGGATATGTAGATAAGTTTGCCAGGTGCAGAGGGAGCAGTTAGGTGGAGAAGCAGCTAGTACTGAAGGTAAGAAAGGAAGGATGGGGAACACGGAAGCAGAGGATGGAAGGATGGCAATCATAGGGGACTCCATAATTAGGGATTCATTGGGGAAGGAAAAGGGACTCAAATGCAAGCAGGAGGGTGGTTTGTATGCTGGGGATGACAGTGGAGAAGGTGGGCCCAAGAATAAGGGAAATGGTTAGGGAGGTTGGAGGAAAACCTAATTTCGTTATACATTTGGGAACCAACGACCTAGCTGGGGAGGAGGTTGAGATAGCGCAAAGTAGGTTCAGGGAGTTAGGGAATATCTGCAAGGAGGAAAGGAGTTCACTGGCCTCCTCAGCGGTGATACCAGTACCAAGGGCCAGCACAGCTAGGAAAAGACGAATAGAGGATTTTAATGACTGGCTGAGGAAATGGTGCAGGGAGGAGAGGTCCATCTGTATTGGGGACTGGGAGAAGACCTGGTCAAACAAAGCATTCTTTCCACCAGACAGGCTACACCTCAGTAGGGAGGGTTCTAGTGTACTCGGGGACAAGCTGGGGGAATACATAACCACTACACTTAATCTGAAAGGAGGTGGTCAGTAAACCTTCCCCACACAGTGATGAAAGAGGTCTGAAGGGAGGAGGTGAGGCAAATACACAGTTAGCAAAGGGTGGAGGGGGTGAGGAACGCATAGCAAGGGTACGTGGAGGGGTGCACACAGAAGGGATAAATGTGGATAGAAGAAAAGAGGGAAGAGAAGGAAAGTCAGATTCTAGGTGGAGGGTGGTGTCTCTGAATGCGTGGAGTCTTGGAAACAAGATGGATGACTGCAGGCACTATTAGCAGACAGGAGGGGGGACACAGCTGTAGAAACTGAGACTTGGGCAACATCACACCATGACTGGGACCTTGCGATCCCTGGATATAAACTATACAGGAGGAACAGAGTAGTCGGGAAGGGGAGGGGTGGCAGTTTATATCAGGAAGGGAATAACTTACATGAGGGAGGAATCAGAGGAAGGGGAGGTGGACATACTGTACCTCTCAACCTCCTTCATCACAAATCAGGGACAAGGCATAAAATGATCATGGACAAATGACCAAAATCAGGGACACATCTGAAAAAATAGTAATATTAGTTCCAGACTCTGTGTACAACATGCTTCTTAGTATGAATAGCATGTTCTTAATGAGAACTAGACTGTAACACCAATGGCTGGCATTGTTTAGTGATTCAAATCCTTACTCATCAGTGATGGAAATGCCAAACTTTGGAGGGACAGAAGAAATTTCTGAGGCAAAATCAGGGACATCCCTGAAAAAATCAGGGACAGTTGAGAGGTATGGAGGTGGAGGCATTATGGGTTCAGTTTTGGTCCAATAGAGGGAGGAAGGTGAGGTTGGGGGTGATTTACAGACCACCCTATCAAGATGAGGAGAGAGAGACAGGGAACTGATCTCACAAATATTGGAAGCTGCAAGGAAAGGAGATGTAATTGTAGGGGACTTCGACCTGCCCAAAGTGGACTGGAGTAAACCATCCACAACATGTGCCAAGAGTCAGGTGATCCTGGAAGAATTGCAGAGTGGGTTCCTGACGGGGCATCACTGAACCAAGAGCTGAGGCAGTTCTTGAGCTGGTGCTCACAAATAGGGAGCATGTACAAGATATAACGGTCAGGGAGCCACTGTTGGGGGGGGGGAGGAGTGACCATTGCACAGTGTGGTTCCATTTGGATATGGGCAGGAAAGGCATCCCAACTAAGACCAAAATCTTGGATTTCAGGAGGGCAGACTTCAGGAAAATGGGTGAAGTGCTAAGAAGCCATCTGGCCGGCATCAGAGTAGATATGGGGTGGACCAAAGGTGGTCCATCATTAAGGAAGGAATACTGGTTGCCACAGATGAGTGTGTTAGACTCAGGGGGAAGAACACAAGAGCCAAAGCACCCAGCTGGTTCAGTTCTGGGGTTGCTCAGGCAGTGAGGGAAAAGAGACTGGCCTATAGAAAATTCAGGAAGACCAAGAGAGAGGTGGTCAGGGAAAATTACCCAAGGCTGGCTAGTGAGGCAAGTAAGGAAGTCCGACGAGCACAGGCACAGAAGGAGCTTCAAATAGCTGAAGGAATTAAGATGGAGGGAGAAGGCTTTCTTTCATTATATAAGTGAGAAAAGGGACAACAAGGAAGGGATTGTTAAGCTTAAGAAAGGTGTGGAGTGGGTGGAGGATAATGGAGGAAAAATAGAGATACTAAATGAATACTTCTATTCTGTCTTCACCAGGGAGAAGGATGGACCAGTGCCTTTAGGAGGGAAAAGAGGAGCGTCGGGGGAGGGACACAGACATAGTAATCGAGGAGGATAGAGTGAGGAAAGGTCTGTTGGCATTAAAAGTGGACAAATCACCAGGCCCAGACAGAGTACATCCAAGGGTACTAAAGGAACTGGCTGAGGAGCTGGCACGGCTGCTAGCAGACCTATTTAATAGTTCACTAGAGTCAGGCATGGTACCACAGGACTGGAGAACAGCACATGTAGTGCCCCTTCACAAAAGCGGTCCCAAGAAAGATCTAGGAAATTACAGACCAGTCAGTCTGACATCCACTGTGGGCAAGCTGATGGAGACCATACTAAAGGAAAGGTTGGTGGAATATCTAGAGGAACATGGTTCTCCAGGATGAGAGGCAGCATGGGTTCATGGGGGGGAGGGGGGCGGGGATCATGTCAAACAAATCTGATTGACTTCTTTGACTCTGTCACTAAGACAGTAGACAGGGGCCAAGGGGAAGACATCCTCTATCTTGAATTCTGCAAGACCTTTGACTCTGTGCCCCACAAAAAGTTGATCAGGAAGTTGGTGGATCTTGGAGTTGGGGAAAAGATGGTCAGATGGGTGGAAAACTGGCTGAAGGACAGAACCCAGAGGGTGGTGGTGGTAGGGGGAAGAATTATCTGGCACCAGAGATGTAACCAGTGGGGTCACACATAGGGTTACTAGATGTCCTCTTTTACAAGGACATGTCCTCTTTTCCAGCTGCCAAACATTCTTCCTGCACCTCTCTATCCTGTTGTATTATTATTGTTTTTATAATTTTTTTACTCTCTCCTACCCAGGACCTCCTTGTAAATGAGCTGTGAAGGCAGTGGAGACTTTAAACCTTTTTACTCGGGGTCTGGCATAAGAGCTCATTGAGGGAGGGACTACGTGTCCTCTTTTTGGCATCCCAAAATCTGATACCCCTAGTCCCACAAGGCTCTGTGCTGGGGCCGGTGTTGTTCAATGTCTTCATCAATGACATTGGGGATGGCATTAAAGGCAAAATGTGCCTATCTGCAGAGGACACCAAGCTCTGCGGGAGAGTGAACACAGCTGAAGGGATGCAGGAACTACAGGAAGATCTGGAAAACCTGGGGAGGTGGTCCAGGATCTGGCAACTTGGCTTCAATGCCAAGAAATGCAAAGTTATGCATATTGGAGCCAAGAATTCCAGGACAGAGTATTACCTGGGTGGAGTCCGAGTATCTGCATCAGAGGAGGAGGAGAGGACGCAGGAGTGATGATCACTAGTGACCTAAAACACTCCACGTAGTGCAAGAAAGCAGCAGCAAAGGCAAACAAGATGCTGGGATGCATAGCTAGGGGGATCAGTAGTAGGAGAGAGGAGGTTATACTGCCCTTGTACAGGTCACTGGTAAGGCCGCATCTACAGTATGGAGTTCAGTACTGGTGCCCACACCTCAAAAATGACATTAACCTATTGGAGAAGGTACAGAGGAGGGCTACAAAGTTGATAGCCAGTCAGCAAGACAAGGCATATGAGGAGAGGTTGAGGGCTCGGAATATGTACTCCCTGGAAGACAGGCGAGCGAGAGAGAGGGGACATGATTGGGTCACTCAAGTACTTGAAAGGGATAAATACGGTTGATAAGGAGAGACTCTTTAAGCAGAGTGGTAACTATATCCCACGGGGGCACAGTCTTAAGCTGGAGGGTGGGAGGTTTAGGAGGGAGGTCAGAAGGCACTTCTTCACAGAGAGGGTGGTGGCCACTTGGATTGTGCTGTCGGAAGAGGTCATCTCATTGAAGACGGTGGGCAGCTTTAACAGAGGCTGGGGTAGGCATAGGGGGAAGGTAAGAATCATGGGTAGGGAGGATGGGAGGAGTAGGAAGGGAGGGCAGGGACATTAGCTCAAGCTGTGGACCCTGCAATATGAGCAGACTTGATAGACCAGATGGTCTTCTTCTGCTGCTGGCTTCTTCATATGTTCAATATTGTGCTGGTGGGACAGCAGGGAAATGGCTAGGAGGGAGTATAGGTCATAGTGATGAGTAGAGAGGGGTGAGTTGGAAGCAAAGCAGCTAAGAGAGTTTAGTAGCGTGTCTAACTTCGTTAGGGTGGTTTAAGGAGCAGTGCAGTAGACCACAGCCGCATAAGCAAGAATAAGAAGGATCATTTTTGTCAAGATTTGCCGTCTGGCGGGAAGTGGTAGGGAGTCCCTGTGCCGGTAGAGCATGCCAAGTTTGGGGTGGGGTTTAGAGACAGCAACATCTATGTGAGTTGAGAATGATAAGTGGGGGTCAAGCCAAACACCCAGGTACTTGTATGTACAGACTTAAAGTAGTGGAGTACTACTGAGGGAAATGATGGGGGAAGGGGGGGGGGGAATCTGTTGATTTTCTGAGCCGTGTCAAAGAATGTGGATACAGTTTTGGAAGGATTTAGTTTTACTTGGTTTTGGCTGAACCAAAGCTGAATGTCACTGGAGTTACACTGGAGGGTAGCTTGGACTTCAGTTATTGACGGGCCTGAGGTAAAGAGGATAATGTCATCAGCATACATGTGTATACTGGATTTAGAGCAGGAGGAGGGGAGGTCGTTGATGAAAAGGGAAAAAAGAGGATGGGCTCGAGGACAGAGCCTTGGGATACACCTGCTAGTATAGGTAGAGGTGGGGACGAGGCGCCAGCTATTTGGACAGACTGTGACCTGTTGGAGAGGTAGGAAGAGAACCACTGAATGGTGATAGGGGCAAGACCCGCTGCTTCGAGCTTTGATGGGAGGAGGGGGTGGGAAACTGAATCAAAGGCCTTGGCCAGGTCGACAAAGACTGTGTCAGTAAGGAGGCCTTGATCAGAGGTGGTGTGGATATGATTTGTGACACGCAGGAGAGAAGAGATAGTGGAGTGTCGTATCCTGAAGCCTGACTGATGGGGAGATAGGAGGTCACTTGAGTTGAGATATTCAGCAAGCCTGGAGTGAGCCAGGGATTTCTGCAGCTTTGCGAGTGTTAGGAGGAGGGAGACTGGCCTATAGTTCCCGGGATTAGTGGGATCGCCGCGTATGTTACGGAGGCTGATTTCCAGGCCTGGGGTACTGAGCCTGAGGTGAAGGAGAGGTTGAGGATGTGTGTGAGGGACTTTGTAATTGCAGGAGCAGGGATCTGTAGTAATTTGAGGTGGATCCCGTCTGGGCTGGATTTTGGAGGGATTTAATTTGCGAAGGGCAGGGAGGACCTCGCGCTCTGAGGTGGGTGAGAATTTGCAGTTGTTTTGACAGGTAGGTGGGGGGCCAACCACGGCAGTTGGGGTGGGACCATGGGGCAAGACGTAAAGAATTTGTTGAGGGAATCAGCAAGGGGAAATGGGTTGAGTTGGGGTCTAGGAGTGAGTGAACAACATTCCAGAAATTTGATGGATGGGCATGGGTCAGTTGTGAAGAAGTTGGCTTTAGTTTGTCTAATGGCCTTGGTGCAGGCATTTCGGAGGGTATTGTAGGCTTGCCTTTTATTCAGGTTAGGGCGGGATTTGAAAGCAGACCATGCTTTGTCTTGAGCCTTGCATAAGGCAAGAATGGGGGCAGAGATCCACTTGTGGCGATGCTTTCTTATCCTTAGCTTTTTCAGAGGGGCGTGGGAATCCCAGATACTTGTGAGGGTATGCAGGAAGCTGGAGAGGGCAACATCCACATTTGGGGCTGTGTACACATGGTGCCAGTCAGATAGCCTTAGGTTAGTAAGCAGGGCTTCGGAGTCCAGGGAGTTTAGTGAGCGAGTGTCTGTATACTTCGGAGCAGACTTGAGCACACAAGCTTTTCTGATGTAGTATACTATGCAGTGGCTGCTCAGTGCATTTGCAAGAATGCTAGATGAAGTAATCCTGTGAGGATGCTACGTAAGGATCCAGTCAATTAGAGAGTGGTTTTGTGAGTGGGGGTTATAGCGAGTGGGCTTGTTGAGCAGCTGAGTGAAGTTGAAGGACTCAGTTTTAGGAATGTGGGTCATAGAAGAACGTGCAAGCCAGTCCAGGTTGAAATCGCCTAGCAGAATCAGTTCCCCATTAGATGTTTGTTCGATGAGGGTGGCAATGGTGGAGACAAGGGATTCTCAAGCGAGATGGGGTGAGGCACAGAGTACCCCAATAAACAATGGGGGAGAGGCCGGTAGGATAAGTTGGGCCAGGGGGGACTTCATCGGATCCTGGGAAGAATTCCTTAAAGTGGGCTGAGCATAGGAGGGGTTGTTTCGGATATATGGTGACCCCACCACCTCATTTTCCAATGCCTGCCTGAGCGGAGCTTAGTTAGGGAGAGTAAAAGAGGTGTTCGGGGTCCTAGTGGAGAGCCAGGTTTCAGACGGGCAAAGGATATCATGTGTCATACCACAGTAGTGATGTCAGGATGCTGTCGTACCACAGCAGTGATGTCAGGATGCTGTCGTACCGCAGCAGTGATGTCAGAATGCTGTCGTACAACAGTAGTGATGTCAGGATGCTGTCGTACCGCAGCAGTGATGTCAGAATGCTGTCGTACCACAGTAGTGATGTCACGATGCTGCCGTACCGCAGCAGTGATGTCAGCATGCTGCCGTACTGTAGCAGTGATGTCAGCATGCTGTCGTACTGCAGTAGTGATGTCAGGATGCTGCCGTACCGCAGTAGTGATGTCAGAATGCTGCCGTACCACAGTAGTGATGTCAGAATGCTGCTGTACCACAGTAGTGATGTCAGAATGTTGCTGTATTACAGTAGTGATGTCAGAATGCTGCTGTACATAGTAATGATGTCACTACTGTGGTACAACATAATAGAATCCCTTATATATTAAGATTCCTCATGCTTACCTTCACTGCCGACTCCTCACTACAGACATATTAGCAAGACTGAAAACACCCCAAGTGAACTGTGTGTCAAAAGATGAACTACTAGAAATATTTGCAGCTCATGTAGGTATTACTCAAAATCACAATAAAATGTTTTTATTCCATTTGCTGTTTTCTGTTTGTTTGACCACTGTTCAAGACAAAGAGTTAGAATGAAGGCATCTGAACTAAAACAAACAAATACTATACAAAAAAATGTACTGGCAACAGTACACAGCAAGGTTGATGTTTCCATCTCAGGGTGAGAGGACGATGTCAAAGAGACCTCTCAAGCTCTGTTCTCGAGCTCTGTAATGTCATCTCTCCCCTCTATGGGAGCACAGCCTTGTGCATGGGTGCCCATTCACTATTCTGTAAATTGCTCGACCTTTGCCCTCGAGGTCCATATGATGTCGCCAGAACCTTTCAATAGAAACACAGCCTTGTTGTGTATGGTTGTTCATACATTATTCTCTGTATGATTACTGGTGATGCTATTTATTGACTGGTCTGATGCCATAATAACCAGGTTCCATCCATAACTGGCCGGTTATTGTAGCGTATCAGCTAGACAATAAGCAGTAGTGTTGTGAAATTGAGAGCAACTGTCTCGTTCCACAAACGCACAATCCACAATCACTCAGTGATGGTTTCGAAGTCATGTTAGCTTAATATCACTTCCTCCTAAATACCATCACAAACCACTTGCCCTTGACACTTGTGGTTTACGTGGATTACAGACATTAGTGTGTTTAAAAAAAAAAAAATCAATGTACAACACCCCATATAAAATTTTATATATTACAACTATATAATATATGGATATAGCCAAATAATATCATCCTGTCCTATATAAAAAAATTCCCTGTAATACAACACTATCCAAAGTGATAATACCATTGTTGCTCCCTGACAGTATTATCACCTCTGAACGATAATACTATCGTTCAGAGCTGAAACGATAATACTATCACAGAAATAACAGCGCAAGTGCAACTGTGCCTGCCACACAGACCCAGTTGCCAAGGTGCCACGTTTGTTTCTGCACAGTCAAAGTGATGTCATGCATTCTAATTGGTAGCTTTCCTCTGTGGGGCGGGCAGAACAACTTTTAAAATATGGCTGCTGTTTACCCTTGCTTAGCGGACGGTCACCCTATTTCTTCGCTTTTCTGTTTTGTTTTTTTTTTAATCACCGTATGATCTGCTTCTTCCTCCATTCACTGAAGGACAACAAAAGCGAAAAGTAGGACTTATTGCCACAGAACATGCCAAATTTAAATGTGACAGACGCGTGAGGGGGCGGGGGAAGGCGAGCGAGTGAGTTTCAGCCCATCAGCACAGCGCACAGTCAGAAGCCCCACATAAAAACACAGAATTTTTAAATGGATCCATATATTATAAAAAATAACAAACAGATGCAGGTGTATTTCTCGTCAGTAAAACCATCTCAAGGTTTTGGGGACTTTGGGAACCTCTCAAGGTTCCAAGTCCCCAAAAACCTCTCGATGGTCTTACTGCCTTGTAATACACCCTCATCTATCTATTATTCTATTTTTTGATCCCTACCCTCTAGACTCATTAAAAAAAAAAAAAGCAATACTCTATGTGCAACGTGGCAGGATTGTGATGTCACCCGTAGACTTGTTAAGTATCACCTCCACATGCACTTGTTTCCACTGTACTGATTATTGTATGACTTGTCAGACTGTATGTATTACGTCCAATTATAAGTTATTACTTATGTACTGCATGCTGAATCTCATGTTTCATACATGTCATCTTGAAGGCCCGGGCCGATCTTGAAAACGGTTCCTCAGACCATTGTACCGACCCGTTTTATCAGCTCAATGAATCAAAGACAAGTAGCTGAAGCAGAATAAGCTGTAGGTGACCGGTGATCCCGTTTTCAATGTAAGTAATTATAACGTGTATGTGTAAGGTAAATACAGCGACTACGTGAAATATTGACAGACGCATACCTCTCAACCTCCTGCCGCCATAATCAAGGACATGTGACCAAAATCAGGGACACAGCTTAATAAGGGTTCTATTTGTCCATGATGCTGCTACACTGAGTGGTGCAATGATTAAAGCATTTTCTGACAGTGAACTAGACTAAAGGTAATATCTGGTATGATTTTACGATTTAAATCTCTACCCTTGAGTGGCAAAAATGCCAAGGTTAGTAGGGCCAGAGAAAATCTGTAATACAGTATCAGGGATGTCCCTGAAAGTGATGGACAGTTGAGAGACATGCGCTGAAATATTCATAAAACATTGCGTTTTTCCGATTTCCAGCAGATAAATTCATGGTTTACTTCAGCAGAACTCTACACATAAAATTCCCCCAAAATTCGAATTTCAGGGCCACCCGATCCTTATTCCAGAAGCAATCTTCAATAAACAGAGGTCTTTCCCCCCTTTAGACTTTGTCTGCCCACGTTGCTCATAACTGCTGCGATGCCATAATACTAAGTTTATGACATCACAGCCTGTTGCTAGGGACAGGATTCTGACATCACAAGCAGAGGATTAGGACTTCCAAGTAGAAAATGCTGCTGAGTTAGATTAAGTCTGAAGGGGTAAAGGGCCACTGTGCTCAGATATTTTCAGTTACAGTATTAGGAAGGACATTTCCAGAAATTCAACTTTTTTCTAAAAAAAAAAAAAAAAAATATGAAATTTCACTCCTACCAATGCTAACAGTAACATTTTTGCAGAAACCTGGAAAATAAGTTATTGCAACATTGGGAGCTCTTTGGAAACAGCACTGCATGCCATGGTGAAGTTTCTGACCTGTACTATCTCTTCCCGTTTGGACTGCCCCTCACCTCGTCTCATACGATACCACCTTCTTTCCCCATTTACCCTTTTGTACCCTATAGGGCCTGTTTATACATTTTTGTACTTGTGAGGTTCCGGTCCCACACCAGGACAGGGATCATACCATCAATGCTGGCACCTGAGTGCAGTACTGGGGGGTGCTGTACTGTCGGGGTGTGCCGTCCTTCAGATAAGACACTGAGGTCCCTTCTATGCATCTCTGGTACTGTCCAGGTGAAAGTAAAAGAACCCAAGACACAATTCACAAGAGTATGGGGACATTCCCCAGCGTTCTGGCCAATATTCCCCTTACCATAAAACCGGTTCATGCAGTTATCCAAAGCTGTGTGTGGGTGCTGATGTGCGAAATGGCTGTCACTACAGGTTCATGCTCTTCACTATCAGTCCAGCATTTCTTCTAAAGCACTCTGTGATATAATGTGTATGAAAAGTGCTATACAAATGCAGATTCTTCTTCTATGTGTTTTGGTTCTACTGGAATTGCTTTTTACTGTACACTTTCCTTGATGATTCCAAGGCTAGAGCTGGTAATGAGCCCATCTGACTCTGCTTGCTTAGCTGGTAAGATAGCTTACAAATACAGAAATCAACAAATCTATTCTGAGCCTGCTTTAGCACCTTTTGTTTTTAACATTTTAAATAATAAATGGAGCGCTCCTTTTAATATGGTTCGGAGCAGGATTTTATCAGAACTTACGACTGTTTTAGCATACGTATTGTCCCAGGTCAGAGAGCAGTGTCTGCTGCATGCTAGTTCATTTCATTCATAAGAAACATGGTGCTAAATAATGCCCTGAAGATGATCATACCACAGGGGTGGAAGCATATAGTCCCTTTGATGGCAGTTGGGCTCTGTGGGTGCCTCAATGCCCTGGTGCTATAATTTATACCCCTCCACCCCTTGGCACTCACCAGTTGTACGACAGCTTTATCTGCAGCCTGGCGTGATCAGCTGTCTCTATGTTGATGATGTCCGTGCAGAAGTCCGGTCCCAGCAGCAAGCAGATGGACTTGATGACGTTGGCGCGTTTGGGCGTGTCTCCGGACAGGCTGAGGACTGTGAATTGCTCATCTGGACCCAGCATCACCAACTCCGGCCCAAACACCACCCTGTGGGCAGAAAAATAAATAAATAAAAATGAACAATTAGCTCACAAGCCAGGTATATTTTTAGCCTGCTCCTGGATCAATAAGCTTTATTGATTATGCTGTCACACACACACACACACACACACACACACACACACACACACACACACACCCTTGCGGAGCTCAGCTGGCATTGCGCCAGCTCTGCTGCTACTGCACAGGGAAGGATCTGCATCAGGCAGCTGTGGGCACAGTACCAAGATGCGGTGATGGAAATGCACCACAATCAAATGAGAACGCTGCTCGGGGGGGGGGGCAGGTACAACTGCCTCAGCAAACAAGTTGCTTTTTTTTTTTTTGTTACATTAATGCTGTTTATTCATCTGTGCTGGCTACGACTCCGGCTGAATCCCAGCCCCATCACCTGGCTCTTCGGAGGCCTTCCTTCTATCCTAGGCATGTTCCTCTACGACTCAACATCCATGGCCTGGGGCTGGTGGACTCCTCAGCCTTGCCGATGGAATGGATCTGGTGTTGCCCAGCAAAGCACCCTGCCAGGTCTGGGTCCTTCATTCTGCACTGCCCAGTGTTTTGTTTCCATCCCCTGTTCCTTTGGGACACCAGCCGAATGCTGCTGAAAGCTCGCACGTGCATGTGTGCGGACTATGCCATCAGGCGTCTCCTTCCCCCATTTATGCCATCTCGTATGCACTGCCAGCTGTGGTCACCCAGGTGACAGTGTAGCACTAGGACCGGCAGCCATCCATCCACCCCCCCCCCAACAAGGAGAAGAGAGTCTTCTGGGATGCTTGGTCCTCCACCCCTGACCAGCTCCTGATTTCCTAAGCGGTTACCTGACGGCCTGGCTGCAGAAGTGTTTTTTTTTTATAAAATGTTACTGAAGTAAATGAGCAGAAATCTTCAATACTGGACATTCACACCCAAACAAGATGATCATAATAACACTAACACCAATACCATCTACTAACAACACTACAGTCGTACTACACTTTCTAATAATATTAACTAATTAAAGCCACAGTGCAACAAAAAAATATGTTTTCCCAAAATATTAGTAATGAGAGTCAGTACCTTGGAATATTGATATGTGTAAAGGTGAATTTAATCCCAAGAGTAAATATTGACCATTTACTGCAAGATAGCCATATCCAGCTGCCCTACGTAGATGGGCTAAACTCAATCTGTCACTGTTAGGGAAAATCAACTCCCTTAATAACAGCGCCCAACTTATTTCACATCTTTCAGAACCTCCCGATGGCCCCGGATGGTAATTTTTATAAGCAATTAGAATCAGCAGTTAGAAAATTCCTATGGGAAAATACAACCCCCAAATAACACAACAAAACAAACAAACAAAAAACAACACCTTTAGATGTAAGGGGGTTTGCTCTGCCGTGGTGGCAAAAATATCACTGGGCTTTTCTAACCAGTTCAAGTTGGGCACTCACCACTATAAACAGGAAGGCACCAACAGCTCTAGTGAATAAATGTCATGATATTTACTGCAGACAATCCATAATGACAGCCACACACCTCGTACCCACCTGACGTGTTTAAAGGACAGTAGTCTGAAACACATCAGGTGGGCACGAGGTGTTTATCTGTCATTATGGATTGTCTTAAATAAATACTATGCAATTTATTTACCAGAGCTGTTAGTGCCTTCCTGTTTATGGTGGCGAGCACCTGAATTTGAACTGGTTGAACCGTTTACTGCTTTTTCTTGAGCGTCAGCTCCCCAGTGCGTACTTTGCTTTGCTTTCATGCATTACTAGCTAGGCAGACCCTAAAATATACTAGAAACAATGACGTGGTTAGAGTAAGGTTGCATTTGGTAATACCAGAGTACATTTTATGAAATTGTTCCCAAAATTGTTTAAGCCTGGGGCTTCCCCAGGTGCTGGAAACACCGCTGTAGTGTCAGCTTCAATCTCAACATTTGCGACCTCGTCAAATTCAAGATTCCCATTTGTACCTATCCCTCTCACAGTTAAAAGGCATCCATTTATTGCTGGGTGCACCAAAGTGTTCAGACAACTTAATCCCCAAGGCATACCTGTTCAAGAGACCCCTTTATGGGGAAATCCCATAGTTCAATATGGCAGTTCACCTCTAGAAGATCCAGGATGGAGGAAGGCTGGAATTAGGACACTCAGGGATGTGGTAGATACAAATTCTACAGTTCTGTTATCCTTTGTGGAACTTAAGACTTAAATTTGCGTTACACAGATTCCAGTTCATACATTCATACTTACAAACAACATACGAAGCCATCAGAAGAAGGCCATTTGGTACATCTAGTCTGCTCATATCGCAGGGTCCACAGCTTGAGCTAATGTCCCTGCCCTCCCTCCCCACACCTCCCATCCTCCCTTCCCCTATACCTATCCCAGCCTCTCTTAAAAGCTGCCCACAGTCTTCAACGAGATCACCTCTTCCGGCAGCACATTCCAAGTGTCCACCACCCTCTCTGTGAAGAAGTGCTTCCTGACTTCCCACCCTCCAGCTTAAGACTATATTTAAATGTACAGCTTAGAGATGCCCTGGTTAATTTACAAGGTCCGGAATTGATCCTTCCTGACTTTGATGAATGAGCACAGCTTGTAAAAATGTAATCTTTCTTTTTAAAAAAAGAGCCAGCCTCGTGTACAAATTGCTTCTGCAACCTGAACTAAACTTGCCAGACAGGTCTAAAGCAAAGTGGGAACAGGGATGTGACCTGAACTTGTCCTCAGAGGATTGGGAGCAAGAACGGCAAAATGCAAAACTCTCAGGTAAAGAAACTCAAGGGGAACAGATTACAATATTAAATGTTACACTATCATTACACGTCCTAATAATTAGAAATACTAGGCCATCATCCCAATGAAATCACTCTCATACCAATCTCTCTGGAATAGGATACAAAAATCGTTGAAACTTGGCTCACCTGTCAATCCTGCCTTCTTTAAGACCCTCTATGACAAAACGTTTGCTGAAATCTGTAATTGCTTCTATCGCTCCTAGCAGCTTGACTATTGTTCCTCTCTTCTTCAACACTAGTCCCAGCTGCTTATCCAAATCAGCCCTTGCCACTACTACTCGCCCCTCCTCTGCCCCACTTGCCCTTAGCACCCTCTGCATCCCTCTTATTCACCACCCCTCTTCTGCCGCATTTACTAAGGCTTACACACTATTTATTTATTTTAGTTGACCGGGTAAGTGCACTAGACAAATCCTGCCTATTTTCAGGCACGACAAGGGGGACAAGGATACAGATGGATACCAACTGACCCTGAACCAGATTAAGCTGTTGGTGGTATTTTTAGTGAATGAGGGAAAGTTGGCCAGGACACCGGGGAAATTCCCCTACTCTCCATTGGGGGCTTGCGGGCCGTCTGAGGAAGATGGCTACTTCGCCGGGAGCTGCAGAGAGGGAGGATGTTACTAGGACGGGAGCTTTGGCCTCCGCTCCTGTCCTTTCTACACAGGAGACCGTAGATGTGGCGATGGCAATTGAGGATTTTTCTTAAGTTCCTAGTTTGGATATGGCAATGGAATTTACATCCGCTTCAGGGGACCTACCTGTTTCTGGTACTGTTTCGGAATTGAGGGAGTCTCCTGTGTTGTCAGCTTTCACTCATCGACAGGCGCTCCTACGATGCAAACAGGCACTGCACAGAAGAGGAGAGGAACTCGAGGCGGAACTACAGACATTGCAAGAGGCTTCTCAGGGGGCCAAGGACTCTTTGGACCGGATAGAGTTGGTATTCCGGTCGGACGAATCTCCGTCGGTTGACGTTCCTCCTCCTCCAGCAGAGCTGCCGGAATCTCGACTGGCTGGCAGAGAAAACAGCGTTTCTGCTGTGTGCCCACAGCCCTTTGTTTCTCCTGCAATCCCTGCTCCACTGGACACTTCCATTAGGAAAGCTCGACTTGGGATGACGAGGATGGTCCCGGAACTACCGGCATGTGTGAAGGCTGCTCCGGTACTCACAGAGCAGATGTTTTCCTTTTTGGACCGCAGAAAATCAAAGACATGGGGAGATTTAGCCCCTGAACCCCCTGCAGTACACAGTGCCTCCTGGTCCCCTGAAAGAGCCTTAACTGAGGCTGGCTGGATTCCTGGGGCTTCGGGTCAATGGACTCCAGATCCGACAGACCCCTCTTTTAAAAAACTGTGTTCCTCAACTGCTGCTGTGGCCACCAACGACAGTTCTTCAAAGAGCTCCATCATACCCCGGGGTAATACTTCTGTTGCATTGCCGAATGTTTCTGTTCCTTCTGTTATTTCTACCCCACAGGTTGTTCATGATAAAGTATTGCCTTCTGAGGTCGGGAGGGGGTCTAGCTCGGTTATCAGGGCAGAAAATCAGGATTTGTCTTCTACAGCTCCCTTGTTTCGCCTGGCTGATTTATTCCAGCCCACTGGGGATCCTGCTCCTAGGAGGAACGCAGTCTGATTATTATACAAGGAGGGCTTAGAACAAGCACCTGATAGATTTTTTATAGCCAGGACTTTGTTAAAACAATCTATGAAATATTTCTCATCAGAACTGTTTGCCTTAATTTCGTTAGGGAATGGTAACTACGATGTTAGTTTTAAACATGTATCAAATCTTGACAGGTTTTGGGCACAATATGCGACCCTTAAGAACGACCCTTTATGGGTTCCATTTCAGGCTATTCCGCTCACAAAACCTTTGATTAAAACCATCACTATCTTATTTAAGAATGAAGGTGTCAATATAGAAGACATTCTATTTTGGTTACGTAAGCGTTGTGAGATTTTGGGGAGGCCTACTCCCTCTATGGATAGTGAAAAAATATGGGATGGCAGTTGGAAGGTGAAAGTGAAGCTTTTCTCCACTAATTCGGGTCCTGTTCATCTACCTGGTGTGTTCTTTTTAGGGAAAGATAGGGGGTCCATCTTTTATGTTGGACAACCAAGATCCTGCTTTAAATGTGGGTCCCGTCTGCATCTAAGTTTGGCCTGTGACACCTCTAAATGCAATCGTCTGGAGTATGGGCACTTGGCTCCGGCTTGCCTGAACCTTTTTAAATGCAATCTATGTGAACAGACTGGTCATGCCTATGGGCGATGTCCTTGGGCCTCACACAATAGAGTTAACTGTACCTCTCATGAAGGACTTATTACTCAGGCACAGTATGCATTTGCCCAGAAATCTGACACTGCTGCGCCACAAGCATCGGACTCTGTTCAGGTTCCAGTCCCTGTAGTTCCCCTTCGAGCTAGCCTCATTAACACAATGAGCGTTGCTCCTCAGTGCACAAGCAGAAGCAGACTTGCCTTCCGTTGATGTTATTATTCCTGCTGCCATGTCTGTGGAGGACAATGAGGCTCATATGCCCCCTCCCCGAAGCCCCATTCAAGACTGTGCAACCTAGGAAGCGGAACAGGCGTGGTAAAGCTGTAACCAGAACCTAAGCCCCCTTACAACTATTGCCCAGAGGGAGCCTGTAAAGGTAGGGAACGTTCTTCCCCCCCTTAGAGGAGGATATCGGTGGGGATTCGGGAGATGACACAGACTCCTCTTCGGCTGTTTCTAACACAGATTCAGAAACCAGAACCGATGATTCTATTGACAAAAGAACAAGACATAGACAACTGGGTAAACCCCCCTGAGGTTGTCCCCTTGTTTTTCTTTTGATTTTCCCTTCTTTTTTTCCCTGATATGTCTTCTTTGACGATTTCCGCATTAAATGTCAATGGTTTGAAGGGTGTGAAGAAGCGTATTGTTTTTTTTTCACTTCTTAAAACTTTTAATTTGGATATTGTTTGTCTACAAGACATCCAATTGAAGACATCTCAGGAACTCCAACATGCCTCCAACTGTTGGACTTTGGGCCCATCATTCTGGTCCATTGGGGAGGACCCTTGTGATGGTTTGGGTATTTGGTTTTTTTAATTCTACCGTTTCAGTGTCCAGATTTGGTGGATATTCACCCTGGGAGGGCATTATGTTTGGATATCTCTATTTATGCAGCTAGGTTTCGGATTATTACTGTATATGCCCCACAAACAAAAGCTCAACGGATAGCTCTTTTTAAAGAGGTCCAGCCATATTTGCATACTTCTCGACTAGTAATTTGGTTAGGTGATTTTGATTGTGGTTTATCGACAGCTGATAGAGGTCTCCAAACTGACAAATTATTTTGTGATTCAGTTGCTTTAAATAGTGTCCACGGCCCATTTAGTGGACGCTTACAGGGTTTTATATCCTACGGGGGGTTCTACTTATTTTCGGGGTGTCCTTCGGACAAGAATAGATTTTGTTTTTTTATCAGCAGTTTTGCATATAGTTTAGGCCTCCTCTAGACCAACAGAATTTTCAGACCATACTGTCCTTACAGTCTCTATTTCTTGGGATGGGGCCCCGAGATGTCAGAAGAATATTTGGAGATTGAATGAAAGATTATTGGAGGACCTTAGCCTTAAACAGTTATGGTTGAAAGACTGGGCGGCCCAGTTGTCTGTTGTGGAATGCTATGATTCCATCTTAGAGTGGTGGGAGGATACTACACTGAGTTGGAAAAATGTTTTTCAGCATCGGGCTCATGTTAAGTCCCAGAAGGAATACATGGGATATTTAAAGCTCAGACACCAGTTACAACACCTCATATCACTTGCTGAGATGACGACACATAATTATAGTGACCTTATTGCCACTAGTAAGAGACAAATGGTGGATTTACAATATAACGGGGGGAGGTCTTTAGATCAAGAGTTAAGATTTGGCACACGAATGTCCAAACATTCTTTGGACCCTTTCAAGGAAAGTCAGAAAAGAGTGAATTCCAAAATTATTACCTCCCTCATTGATGAGCAGGGACATCTTGTGAGTGACCCAAACAAACTTCTGAACATTGTGGAACATAATTTATCCTCTAGTTTGGCTCCAGATACTATTTTGGATGATAATGCCATTAACAACATTTTACAAGATTTACAGTTACCGAGTTTATCAGGGGATCAACAGCATGATCGAGCAGTGGATATTACTTTGGAAGAAGTGACCTCTGCGGTTCGCGAGCTGACCTCTCAGTCGGCCCCGGGTACAGATGGTCTCAGTGCTGGGTTTTGTAAAACCTTTTTACAGACCATCGGCCCTGTTTTGGTTATTCTTTTAAATTATATTTTACATTCTGGATATTATGCTCCCTCTATGAAAGAGGCAATCTTGCTTCTTATATATAAAAGGGGACAAGACAGATATTGGTAATTGCGTCCACTTAGTCTCCTAAATTCTGATATGAAAATTCTTAGTAAAAATCCTTCTGGCCAGGCTTGCTAGGATTACTCCACTACTACTTCATCCTGCACAGACCTGTGCGGTTAGGGGCAGAAAACAGCAGGATAACCTGATATACCTTAGAGAGGTTTTTAGTAGAGGTGACCTTAGCCAATTACAGGGTTTCGTTTTTGGGCTAGATCAAGAGAAAGCCTTTGATCGGGTATCTCACAACTTTCTCTTTTTGGTATTGAAAGCCTTTGGGTTGCCAGACACATTTGTTTCTTGGATTTCTGCAATGTACCTGGGGGCAGTTCTCATACCAAATGTAAATGGATGGTTGGGACAGAAAATGGCTATTACTAAGGGTGTCAGACAAGGCTGCCCACTGAGTCCTACCTTATATGCCTTTTCTATTGACATCTTTATTAGATTATTACAAGCCAACACAGCTATAAGGGCTCTTGATGTGTCCCCGGCTATGCCACCACAGCAAGTGCTGGCTTATGCAGATGACTTAGTTTTATTATTACCACCTCATTTTTCTGTATTGGCTTTGCAAGAATCCATCCACCTTTTCTTAAGCATCTCTGGTTCCCGAATTAATTATAGTAAGAGTACTGGGGTTGTCATTGGATCCACACCAGTGCCTGAAACTGGAAGTGTGGCTGGGATCTCAGTTTCCAGAGCACCTATTAAAATCCTGGGGGTGTTTTTTGGCCCAGGTGATATGGCAGGATACAATTGGGAGATAGCATTAGCCAAGGGATTTAGACTAGTGGGGGAATGGAAAGGAACGCCACTCTCCAAAAAAAAGGGTTTTGTTGATTAAGACAATCCTAGCCCCTGTTTTCTTATATGTCAGTTATATTTTTCCGCCCCCTTCTCGTATGTGGACACAGCTTTTTAGTGTTTTTTTTTTTCAAGCTTTTTGGGGGTCCCGTCTGAATCCTCTTAAAAGAGAATTAACTTATCTTCCTATCTCGGAAGGTGGAGTTTCTATGCTCCACCCTATTGCTTTCTTTTTAAGCCTTTTTTTTTTTTTTACATACAACTTGGGAACGGTTTTGAAACCTGGGTGCATTACTTGGAGACCATTCATGGAGCACTGGCTTAACTTATGTCGGCCAGGGTGGCAGGAGAAGAAACCCAGGTTGTTATCCAGACTAGTAGAGTTATCTACGTATATGAAAGAATGTATGAAGCAGCTTATCAAATGGGAGGTTACCCTTCAGCATTTGCAGACTTATGACAGGAAGAAATTGTATAAATACATTCTCTCCATGGAACATACCTCAGAGGTGCTTTTCCCGGATTGTCCGCCAGATAGGCAGGCGGTTATTTTACAGTTCCTTATGAATAAACGCATTCCACCTTATGCATGGGACTGTGTATGGTTAGGGAACTATGGTAAATTAGGAGTTAAGGGCAATAGTAAACATAAAGAGTTTTCAGAAAGGTATTGCCCTAGACCTGATTGTGTTCAAATTCTAGAAACCCAATGTCATTTATTTTTAGAATGTTCCTATATTAAACCATTCTGGGGTTTACTGGCTGATTACTGGCATGTGCCTGAATTTCGGTCCCTTGATTATCCTACGGTTATGTTTGGTCCTTTTCCTAATATCTTTGTTAATTATAATAGTGCAACTATCTATGCTATATTGTGTATTTTGAGATTTCATATTTGGCAATCTAGGTGCCTTTGGATTCTGCAACAGAAAAATATTCTTCATGAAGAACTGATTGCCACAGTCTGTAAGGCGGTGAACAGACTTATGCACTATGACTCCATTAACGGACCGTATGAACAATTTATGAGTTATTGGATTAATTGTACTACATGGACTAATTGACTGCTTTGTTGTTCTCTTCCTTTTGTTTGTGTTTTGATTTTTGTTTGACTGATTATTGTATTTTATGTAATGAAGTCCATTCTTTCAATAAAATTCCCCTAATTGGCCAGGACACCGGGGAAATTCCCCTACTCTTTTCGATAAGTGCCATGGGATCTTGAACATCCACCTGAACTACTACCAATCCAGGCAGATGGGAACTCTGTTTAATGTCTCATCCGAAAGACGGCACCTTCAGAAGTGCAGCACCCCTCTCATGCTGCACTACAGTGTCAGTACTGGGATATTAACCCAAGTGCCAGATGTGGGAACTGAACCCACAGCCCTCTGATCTCCCGACCTCAGAGGCGAGTGTGCTACCTACTGAGCCACTGACACTACTATGATGGGCATTATCAGCTCTACTGGGAGCCAAAAGTCTTATTAGCTCAATGGCTATCCAAACGGATTCCCCAGCTAGAGGGAGTATTTGAAATGCATGTGGGTTACAGCTAATAATGAAAGAATCAGCTTTTCACTACTAGATACCATCAGAAGCCTTCTTAAAAAAATTGGTCTCCATATTCACAGTTACAGTTATCCTAGTTATTTTTTTTCTTTTTTTGTGTAGGACTTAACTTAGGGAGTATCTGTTTGTAGGCAATCTGATGTTAAACTGTAATTGCGTTCCTACTGAATGTGTTTAGAATCTATCTTTGTTTGTTGACGCAATTTATGTATTATTCTTATTTAATAAAAATGTTTACTGGAAAAAAGTACAATTTATAAAAATATTGGCATACCTGTCTAATATACATTCTTGCATATCCATTATGCTGTGCATCATAGGTTTTTTTTTTTTTTAATCTTCTCAATCCTGATCCTTGCCAGGTCTACAATACTATTTCTAAACCAAATGTGGTGGCCCTCTTTTTCTTGAGAAAAAAAAAAACATTAAAACATTTATACAATACTCACATTCTGGCACAATTAGAACACTCCACCACCCCAAAAAAAAAAAAAATACTGGAAGATACCTAGAATCTTTTATAGTGAAAAAAATGGTGGAAGTTTCACCCATTTCATTGTACTGCTGCTATAAGCAGAAACTCTGACAAAAAAAAAACTAACTGAAAAATCCTGTGAAAATACCCCTTTCAGGACATTCTCTACTAGGTTTCTTTTGATATATTGCCCCACAAACCCTTACCCTAATTCTGAACAACACTCTGTGAGATTTGACTAACTAGGACCAACCGCTCCACTTCTGATAAGCCAGAGGCCAGTGATGACTGGACAGTTTGCAGCCACTGATCTAAAGCATGAGAGGGGTGCTGCACTTCTGAGGTGCCGTCTTTCGGATGAGACGTCAAACCGAGGTCTCATCTGCCTGGATTGGTGGTAGTTCAGGTGGATGTTAAAGATCCCATGGCACTTATCGAAAAAGAGTAGGGGAATTTCCCCGGTGTCCTGGCCAAATTTCCCTCATTCACTAAAAATACCACCAACAGCTTAATCTGGTTCAAGGTCAGTTGGCATTCATCTGTATCCCCCTCCCCCGGGTCGTGCCTGAAAATAGGCAGGATTTGTCTAGTGCACTTACCCGGTCAACAAAAACGAACTAACTAAATAAATAAAAGGTCACGAGCAGGAAGGCACAAGTCACAAGATGAGATAAAACAAAAATGTGACGGACAATCACTAAACAGGTCTGAGGCACAATGTGGTCACCACGGTAACTGTAGAGATGGCCTCAAAGACAGTAATAGCAAGTGCAAGTTAGGTTGTTGTCAGGAATCCAGCAACAACAGAATTCAAAATACTGCACAAGGCTTTTATTTTTAAATAGGGCTCCCATCCAGTAAAGGCTTGGGAGTGCGTCACAGAATTTCAACAAATATGTACAATATTTGTTAACACCCAAACTTTGACTAATGGCTCAAATAAATATCATCGAATAATGAGAACAGTGCCCAAACTTAGTTAAAGGCTGAAGTAAATAACTCCCTGTTTGTGTTGTTGCAAATTACATTATTTAGCAAGCTGTATGTTTGTAATTTTGTTAATTTCATTGTAATACCCCTCCCAGGTCTTCCTGATAATAGGCATAATTTATCCAGTGTACTTACCCGATTGACAAAAAACTAAATAAACTTGTCAGACCCCTTTTAAAGGTCTACACCAAGGAGGAACTCTTAAAGAGCCACTGATGCCTTGAGAAGAACTCTGGAAAACATTATTTGGACACAAAGCAATTTATATTTTTCATTAGCTCTGTATTTCTGATCCTTATTATGTATTCCCAAGGTCATCTGACTAAAGACAGGATAGTTTGCAGGGTCATCAGCTTCTAATGCGTCTTCATAACCTTCATATTCCTATAGCAACAGACTATGATGTCACAACAGAGCATTACGATTTCAAGTAGGGAGTAAGCTACAAAGGCACAGGAACTCAAAGGGGTAATGATCTTGTTTTTGTGCAGTTTTTTCAGTAATAAATAACAGAGGAGAAATCTACAGAAGATACGTGAAATACAAGCTGAATTGTATCCAACTGTTATTTAAGTTTTCCCCTCAGGCATCAGCTGCTCTTTAAGATCAAATGGGATAACTGCACTGTAGCCCTAAACAGCCAGAACTTATTACACAGTCGTGTCACATGGCTGGAATGCAGAAAATCAACAATTGCCAGCAAAGAGTATTCAGAACGTGTTTCAGCACAATTGGATAAATCGTTCTCAAAATCTAGGCCAGTGAGATGCTAGTAACCAATCTGAAACCTGAATGTTATACAGTATATATTGATCTGGGTCACCATAAGCGAGGTGCTGAATGCTTTAACAATTAGCAGCGAAGCATTTACACACAATTTTTTTTTTTTTTTTTTTATTATATATATATATATATATATTTTCATCAGATGTTCTCAAAATATAGCCTACAAATGCAGCTGAATATTTAACAGCCAATCACAAGTCAGAATGCACATGTAATTAGGTGACTGTGACCAACGGGCTAACACCTGGATCTTTTTTTCCTCAAGATATACTCAAGTGCTCCACAGATTCCGCCAGCTACATCGATATATCTAATGACTCAAGTACACTGAGAATCGGTTCGTAATGAGAATGTGCTTTGCTAATTTGTGTCAGCTTAGATATATCAGTTTATTTTTGTGTTTTCCCCACATTCTGTTTGTCGCCTGTCTGACTGCCCACTATACTGAACCCCACTCGGCCCAGACTTCCCTTGGACATTCTTTCTCTGGTGGCATACAGCCAAAGGATCTGGCTGAAGGTGCCCAGTTGTTGGTGCACGGCCTGCAAGGAACTGGGCCGTCACTGCAGTGCGACTAAAGGAGTCTTTCTCAATTTTCTTCCATGGGGGGCCCACCCATGTGCAATGATGCAAAATGCATTTTCCACTTGCAGCGTCCGGGCGTGTGGTTCCCCATCTCTTGCTGTTCCATGGTGCTGCCATCTAGATTCTAGGTGGCAGTCAAGCCATCGGACAGACAGTTCCCCCTCTCCAAGGGAGGAGAGCCATTCTATGGACGTTCAATCCTCGCTCCGCCAACTAGAACCCAAGTGACCCAGGTCTGTTCCTGAACCAGGTCACAAGTGAGGCAGGCGGTGAAGCAGTCAAAGGTTCATTCCGCCCTGCTACTGGACCACCATTTTATTTCACATTTAATGTCACTTCTGGCACCTGACCAAGTTTCAACTCTGAACCTCACCTGGATTTCTTTTCACGGTAGTCATACACTTGCACAGCAGCATTGTGGGGCACACGGTAGGACACTACCCGGGTCTTGTCACGGACCTTCTGCTCATCGGACATCCGACTGCGATCAGAGCGGTCAGCCAAGGGGTCCTTCCCAGACGTCAGCAGGATCTCCACATTACTGGGCAGTATCTTTTCCCACAATTCTTCATCCTGGGTCAGCATGTAGGTGTGGCCTATCACAGCCCTCACCTGAGGGTAAGAAAATGGTTCAGCATAAGCAACTGCTACAGACGACTCAGGGGGTGACAAGAGTATGGTACTGTATTAAAATTAGCAGGGCTGGGATAGTATCTGCCAGGGTCGAATACTGGCCCCACCATTTTTACTGGACACTGGATGCCACTGAATACAGATGGTATATGGCCACGGGTCTGATCTCCTCAGATCCCAAGAATGAATCCGATGGAGGGGAGCACAAGATCCAACAGGATCTGATGCACCCAATGGTCAGATCCCAACTATCCAAGAGTTGGCTCCAAAGATCACAGCCCTTGGGGATCAAGATATCCGACCCCATCCAACCTTGAATCCCCAATATCCAATGAAGGACTGGACATACAGGCCTGGTTGGATGTGGTTGGGTCCGGTGGATGGATAGTGGGGCTTATCCACTGGAGGGTGCTCTGATCCCACAGATCAGTATCCGAGCATCACTAATTAAAATATCTTAAGTAAGTAATAAGTCACAACAGGGTGTGAATTATGGGATTTTAATGCACGCCCTAGGAGTGTAACAGGGTATGAGGCCAAAGGCAGAGTCTCCTTACACCTGTGAAGTGCACTGCAAGCCTATGATGCATAACCTGGAGGGGCTTAATACACTCATAAAATGGCTCCAAGTAGTTTTGGGGAGAGGAAAATGAGATTCGTCGCTTGACTGTGCATTTACAGAGTTATAATGTATGGTCAGGTGACAACTCTCATCAGACCAAATGAAACACTTCAGGAGACACATGGATGAGAGCACAAGGAAATACACAATGTTTCTGAATGGAGTAATATTCCAGGGAAACATCAAGAAGAATTACTTCAAACAGCAGTAGACACTTGGGTCGTACTTCTACAACAGGTGGTGTCAGCAGACTGTTTTTACCTAAAGAGCCTAGAGTACCAAAATAGCAGGAGAAATGTTGTTATTCTTTTTAAAAGCAGTCAGTTGTTAGTTTTTATTTCAGAAGCATTTTTCTTTTTCCATTTACTCATTAGAATGTTTTCAGATACTATGACATGGGTAGAAAGAATGCTGGCTGTGGCTCCTGATTGGCTAAGAGGTACTTTCAGCCAGACCATTATCCCACATCAACAGCACGCCTGAAAGCAACTCAACAAAAATATGTTTAAAAAAAAAAAAAAAAAAATTTACATCAAATTTAGTAAAAAGGACCCATTTCATAATCGCAATAAGGCACTGCAGGGGGTGCGTTATGGTGGGCTAACAGCCGTTCTTGGGTAGTGAAAGGACTTGGCTTTGCCTCATGCTTCAACCCATTTGAGGTGGGCCGTTATCCCACTATGGCGCACCCCTGCCATGCCTTATTACTTAACTATGATACAGGCTGTGGGGAGACTTACTTTATCTGGTGACTAACACATGTAGTTCTATTCCTCTTTACATCTCACTGGCACTGTGACCTCACTTCTTGCGACATCACAAGTGACTGGTTTGGTAGAAGGTGATTGGCTCATCTAGGTCAGCTGTGACATCACCGTCAGTGAGGTCACACAGGGCTGGTGATGTATGGAGAGGAATAGAACCAGCTAGGTCAACCTTCAGGTGGAGTACAGTTCCAGTTTATTTATTAGTCTTTGGTAACCGGGTAAAGCCCATTGGGCACAAGCGCCTGTTTTCAAGGGCGACCCGGGAGCACTGGGGAGGTTAAGTGATTTGCTCAGAGTCACACAATATGCAAGTGGAGGTTGTGGGACTCAAACCCAGGTCTTCTGCATGTACCAAGCTCATTCACAGCTTATTACTGTAACCTCTAGGCTATACTGCCAGCCCAAAACACTACATATCATCTGGCAGAAAATCTTCAAGTTAGCAAAAAAGAAAATAAAAAGAAATACTTCAGAAATAAGAAGTAACAGTTCACAGCATTTGAAAATTTATGTTAATCTCAGGCAGTACACTACCTCTTTAAAGCTCAAACTGGGTAAGAGTAAATGGAAATAAAGCCATTCATGGAATGCTACTGGATGTTGTTCCAGATCCTTTCACTCACTTAAGAGCTGGTTGGGGGAAAGAAAATATCTTTAGACGAATGGTGTGAAAGTTGACCTTGTGTATTAGGAAAGGGGAAATTATTTCACCAGGAGTGGCACACTAAGCTGAAAGCTCGTTTCCAGGTGTGACCTGGGAGCACAGGGAAGTTAAGTGACTTGCTCAGGGTCACACAGTATACAAGTGGGAGCTGATGGGATTCAAACCCAGGTTTGCAGCTCAGTGCCCTTAACCACTACGCTATACTGCCTTCTTAAAAGTTCGTAAGATGACAAACGGGAGACTGGTACAATATCAAAATTATAGATTGGTGGCACTATTCACTAGTGAAAATAGGGGATTTAGGAACTCACACACTGAGAATAAATGCTGGGGAGGCAGGAATGAGAAATATAGTAGCACATATAATTTGGTCCAGTCTGCTAAATAATTCTGTGAGATCAGGGTGGGGGTGCCAGCAGAGGGAAGCTGGCTGTTTGTTGTGGCTTGGGAGGGGGTAGGCCACAGAGCATCAGAGGCAATTTGGCATACGGGAGGGGCTAGCTGGCAGCAGTCATCTAAGGTGCCGAGCTGCTGTTTTCCAGTTTGCTCCTTGATGCCTCACCTACCTCCCCTGTGGCAGAGGGACGCCTCCAGCGACCCTACAATGGACACGGTGCACTGTTAATCACCCCATCAGTGCTGTACAGACTAATCTCGTGTCCAGTGTGCTAATAAAGGGGACATGAAATTGTCCTAACATTACAACTTCAGCTTTTACATGGCTTGTAATTTATAATCCCCTGCTGGGATCAGCAGTTCGAATCAAGATAGGAACACAATACTTTTTTTTTTAGCAAGAGACCATGGTTTGATTCCTGAAGGGAACTTGAACATTGTTTTCAAATTCCTTTTTGTAAAGGACACATTTATGCCCAGAGGCCATTATAGTTTGAAAGTCTGCGAAAGGCACTTCCAAATTAGGTATTGGGAGCCGGCCCAGTGGTGCTGAGGGTTGAGGCACTGTACGCCACACCTTGCGCCATGCCGGCGACCCGAGTTTGGGAACAAACTTGGGTCGACGGGCGCAGGAGAGTATTGAGTGTCCGGAGGACTGCTGTCCTCTCCTGGGGAGGGTGGGCCCGATTCTCGCTGCACTTGCGACTCCTAGAGGAGGCTGGAGGTGGAGCAGTGCACAGGAGTCTAGAAGAGGGAAGCGAGGTGATGGTGGACGTCCTGCGGCGGGTGCGGGAGCGCGCCCGTCGCACTCTGGATGACATTGCACGTCTGTGCCTCCAAGGGGAAGCTCAAGGCTGAAAACCCCTAGACACCTAGGAAGGAGATGACAGGAACAGAACCGCCCAATAAGCTCAATGCCGGATCTGCCAAGCTGGCCTCTGGTTCCTCCCTGCTCTCTGACCACACTCTAGATTGCAGATAGAGCACCGGTCAGGTGTTGGCAGCCCCACCTTGGGGGGTTCAGAGCAGAGGGAATGGCGAGTCGATGAAGCAGAGCAGGGACGTTCAGGACAGAGGCAAGGTGCAGAGGTCTCGGTGAGCAGTTACAGGGTGAATGCCTAGGTCCTATCTGAGGGAGTCCTATGGGACCTGGTGCAGAAATAGAATTGTAAAAAAATAAAAAAAATAGGTATTGGGCTTACCTGTAGCTACAAGCACTCCAGAGAAACAAGATGACTGAGTCTGTTCAACTTTAACACTATATTGCAACCATGTTTAGAACGTTGTGATGGCATCAAGGAACAAGCTGTGCCTAACTACAGCTTGTTCCTCGATGACATCACATGTTCTACTAATGGCTGCAGTGTAGTATCAGGGTGGAACAGAATTGGTCATCTGTATCTCTGCAGTGCTTCTAGCTACAGGTGAGACCAATACCTTATTTGAAAAAGCTTTTCATAGGCATACCAACTACAATGACCTCCGTATATGAATGTTTCCTTTTAGACTGGAAATTCACTTGAGTGGTGATACATGACTATATACGAGCATACGAAAAAAGCCAGCAGAAGACCACCCAGTTTATCACGTCTGCTCAGTAAGTGATGCAGGGTCTGGCCTTACAATTTACACCACTGACCCTGCCCCCAAACCATCCGTCTCTCCCCACCTCCCTTGGTCCCAAGGGTTCCCTTTGTGCTTGTCCCAGGCTCTCTTGAATTTTAGGTTGTGCCCCCTAGTGGTGGTGGTGTTGTCACTCATTTTAAGGAAATCCTCCCTCTTCACTCCGGTAATTCCCTTCATGTATTTGAAGGTCTCGATAATATCACCCCCTCTGCCTCTTCTCTTCCAGGGAGTACATCCCTAGGACTCCCAGCCTCTCCTCATAGGACCTATCCTGTTGCCCCTCTATCATCTTGTTACTCCCCTCTGGACCCCTTCAGCATGTTGATGTCTATCTTAAAGTAAGGATGCCAGTACTTCACCCCATATTCTAAATGTGGTCTCGCCAATGACCTGTACAATGGTAAAATGACCTCTCTCCACTGCTACTGAATCCCCGTGTAATACACCCCAGCATCCTGTTAGCCTTTACGACTGCCTTTTCATACCGATAGGTGTGCTTCAGGTTACTCGTAATCATTAACTCTAGATCCTTTTCGGAAGCAGTCACCCGAACCCTTCCTAAGTAATACTCTATCTTGGGGTTCTTGGCCCCCCTCTGTGCATCGCTTTGCACTTTTTGGCATTGAAACCAAGTTGCCAGATTCCTGATCACCTCTCTAGTCTGGTGAGGTCCTCCCTCACGTCCTGTATCCCCTCCTTGGTGTCCACTCCCCCACAGAGTTTGGTGTCGTCAGCATGCACATTTTGCTTTTAATGCCTTCCCCGATGTAACTTAAGAAGACATTAAACAACACTGGCCCCCATGGAGCTGGAATAGTAAATTCTACTAAAAGCAAACTTTGTTAAGAACAAGGCTTGGTGCAGGTAGAAAGTTGTCCTGTCAGGACAGGATGTCCCAACAGGAGAATTTCACGCCATTTTTACTAACTTTACTTTGCTTCCCTCAGCGCCCTAGACTCGCACCTTGTTGGATTTGATGTCCCTCAGTGCCCCTGGCCCTTCACTTTGCCGAATCTGATGTCACTCACCGCACCCACCTCTCTGCTTGCTAGATTTGATGTCTCTCACAGAACCAGCATCTCAGCTTGCTGACTCTGCTGTCCCTCAGCCCCCTGCTCTCTCACCTTGCCAGACCTGATGCTCCTCACTCCCCTGGTCTCAGCTCGTCGGATGCAATGTGCCTCAAAGCCCCTGGACTCTCCTTGCCAAATGTGATGCCCCCCCCCCCAAACCGGCCTCTCACTTCCCAGACTGGATCTCCCTCAGTGTTCTTGACCTCTCACCCTGCCAGATGTGCTGCCCCTCTATGCCCCTGGCCTCAATAGCTTTGAACTCTCGCCTTACCATACCTGATGCCCCTCACTGCTCAGCCTCTCAGCTTGAAGGATTTAATGTCCCACAGTGCCACTGGGCTCTCACCTTGATGGCTGTGCTGCCCCTGGCCTCTCACCTGGATGGCTGTGCTGCCCCGGCCTCTCATCTGCATGGCTGTGCTGCCCCTGGCCTCTCACCTGGATGGCTCTGCTGCCCCAGGCCTCTCACCTGGATGGCTGTGCTGCCCCTGGCCTCTCACCTGGATGGCTCTGCTGCCCCTGGCCTCTCACCTGGATGGCTCTGCTGCCCCTGGCCTCTCACCTGGATGGCTCTGCTGCCCCTGGCCTCTCACCTGGATGGCTCTGCTGCCCCTGGCCTCTCACCTTGATGGCGGTGCTGCCCCTGGCCTCTCACCTGGATGGCTGTGCTGCCCCTGGCCTCTCACCTGGATGGCTGTGCTGCCCCTGGCCTCTCACCTGGATGGCTTTGCTGCCCCTGGCCTCTCACCTTGATGGCTGTGCTGCCCCTGGCCTCTCACCTGGATGGCTCTGCTGCCCCTGGCCTCTCACCTTGATGGCTGTGCTGCCCTTGGCCTCTCACCTTGATGGCTGTGCTGCCCTTGGCCTCTCACCTGGATGGCGGTGCTGCCCCTGGCCTCTCACCTGGATGGCTGTGCTGCCCCTGGCCTCTCACCTTGATGGCTGTGCTGCCCCTGGCCTCTCACCTGGATGGCGGTGCTGCCCCTGGCCTCTCACCTGGATGGCTGTGCTGCCCCTGGCCTCTCACCTGGATGGCTTGCTGCCCCTGGCCTCTCACCTTGATGGCTGTGCTGCCCCTGGCCACTCACCTGGATGGTGGTGCTGCCTCTGGCCTCTCACCTTGCTGAATTTGATGTCCTGCAGTGCCCCTGGCCTCTCACCTTGTCAGATTTAATATCCTGTAGTGCCCTTAATTTTGTCACCTTGCTGGATATGATGTTCCGAAGTATCCCCCCCACCTCTCCCCTTGATGGATTTGATGTTCCATGCTGCCCCCACCTTTCACTTTGTCGGCTTTGATGTTTTGCCATGCCCCCCCCCTGCTGGGTCTGGTGTCTTGCAGTGTCCCCACTTATCACCTTGCCAAATATGATGTCCTGCAGTGTACCCACACCTCTCACCTTACCAGATTTCATGTCCCACAGTGGCCCCCATCCCTTACCTTGCCAGATTTGATGTCCTGCAGTACTTATACCTCTCTCCTTGCCGAATTTAATGTCCCATGGTGCCCCCTGCCTCTTCATCTTGCCAGATTTTATGTCTCACAGTGCCCCCACCCACCCCCTGCCTCTTACCTTGCTGGATTTAATGTCTCACAGTGTCCCCCACATCCCTTACCTTGCCAGTTTTAATGTCTCGCATATAGATTCCTTCGTTTTCATCAAGAGGGATCGCCTGGCGTCTAAGCATCACCTCCACCTCCACTGGTGGGACATAATCCAGAGGTCCTCGGATCATCCACCGATCCCCTGGCCTCCTCTCGATCTCCTTTTCTTCCTGGGAAGGGGAAGAGGGAATGAAAATTAGATTATAAATCATTGTTGTGGTTTCTACCAATCAGCACTGAGGGTATTACTGGTAAATGAGGACCTCTCGAAACTTGGATTGTTCAACTTTTTCAATATTTGTGTTTTATTTTGTTTTTTTAACAAATACATTTACATTTATAAATTTCATAAACAGGATATTAAAGCAGCAGTATTTGCTAGTTAGCATAAAATTTCATCATCTAGGTTTTAACAAAATATACTTAAGATTCATGCTCTGTGTAGTTCTCAGATATTTTTAAAACAGATTCTATGGCTAATTTTGTTTGACTCAAGTTATTAAAGATGGCCACCACTCGCAACTGTTAAAACCCTCTTCAGCTGCAGTTAGCCGCTGTATGCACATATAAGATGTATTAGGATGGTGTTACCACCCTTCCCCCCCCCCCATCTTTTTATACTCCCCTGTCCCGGTCAGCCCTCATTCTTGCTGGTCTTCCCAGCCCTGTCGCCCCGACTTCCCCAGGGCTTACCTCTTCCATATTCCCCCATGGCTTGCCCTCAGTGGCAGGGAGTCCCTCGACTTGCCAGGACTGGATCCAGATTCTGGGAGGTGCCTGGTCATTGGGTGCAGAGCCTGAGGAGGCGGGTAGTCATCCAGCGTGACCAGCAGTGGCGGAGCCAGAGAGGGGGCTGGGGGGTAGTCTCCCCACCTAGCAGCCTCAGTGGGAGTAGCAGTGCCCCACCTCCATCTTTATTCAATGCTTAGTGCCCATTGTGGAGCCAATGATTGACTGAAAGGCCCCCCCCCCCCCCGGCTCCCAAATGTTCCCAAACCTGGCTCCACTACTGGTGACCAGTACACTTTTTCCGTTTAATCCCCTTGGGAGATGTGGTGTGAGCGGACATCAAGGAGCACATGCGCCCACATCTGCCACATCTACCCCACCTCTTAGAAGCCAGGAGAGAGAGAGAGAGAGGCAGCCTGAGCTCTGACAGGAGCCAGTCGTGCACCAAGCTCTTTCCACCCTGCCCCTCCCCCCATTGGAGGAGCGCAGTCTGTGGGACGTTCAATCCTCCTCCTCCTCCCATCCAGCGCTCCAACTCCCGAGGTCGCTCCCGACCTTGGTGTCGTCTGTGCTGCAAATGGCAGTGCTACCGCTGCGTTGGTGGGCCGGCAGTTACCACGTTTCTGGCAGCAAGAGCACACCACTGTATCAAGATACTAAAATGCTTCATGGTGGGCATGGCCTGGGAATGTGAAGTTTTAAAAACTTGGAACTCCTGTACCGTAGTTCGGAAATGAAAGAAAAGAAAAATTGGTACTTTGATGTTTTTTTCCCAGAAAAACACTGCTGAAAAAAACAAAACAAAAAAGGATATGGTGACTCACAAATACAGCTGCTTAAATGTTTTACGAATATGATTGTTGGTAAAATATAAATACAGATTCCAATGTGCCTCTGTACTATTTTGGAACGTCACCTCTTGGTCCATATCGATCGTCTAGCAGCCGTACTTTACTTGTGGGCTGGTGATCCAGGCCTGGAAACACTGTGTCAGGGAACAGGATAGACTGTGGCAGCTGCCACCTGGCACTGTACCTTGGTCGGGAACAGTTAGCCACAAGTTCCAGAGCTAAAGTGACCCCCTGCAGATGTTCCCGGGAGCATGCCTTTGCACAGCAGGGAATGCTGTGATGCTCGCAGTCAACATGTGCAACACTCTTGCCATGGGGTGGAGTAAGGAACTCGGAGACAAAATATGGACAAAGAGTATGTGTTCCGAGTTAAAAGAACAGTCGTCGGTACCCATGGGCCCTATTCTGTGCAGATCTCCACTGGTTGGACAATGTGGTGAGGGACAGATGGGACTGATTGTCACCAGCTGGAAAGTGTGTGAATAACCCTGAGGCATCAAGGAGCCTGCCGGGTAGGAACAAGCATCCAGCAGGATGTTCTCATTTCTGGAGAGGGAAGGTACCACTCTCTGCTACAATACCATCACCATCTGGTTGACCACAGATAGCATCTGCAGGCCTGCACACCTCTTGTGTGTATACACTCCACTGGATTAATACTCGAGGGGAGAGAAAAAGGCCCCAGCGCACAGCATGACCCCTGTGCCATCTGTACCCACCAACCTGATAAGCTATACCCCTTCTTTGACATGGCCGATCAGAGGGGAAGGCTGAACAACCACAGAAAGAATCCATCATGAAGTAGGAGCAGCTCCGGGTATCCCCCGGAAAGGAGGGAAGGCAGAGCTGGGAGAAGATTGTGCTGAGGTAGGCAGTTTCAGTGAATAGAGGAAAACAAAATATAATAAGGAAAAAAAAAAAAACAAACACAAAAACTTTTCTTACAGCAGCAGGATCTGTTCCCCTGCTCCGGTGCTGGAAACCTCCCGGTACCAACACTACACATCCTGCAGAGAGGATTTCAAGATTTTTATGCAAAACAGAAAAAGGTGGAAAATAACCAAACGTTAGCTCACTGACAACGCTTTCTTCAAGTACAGAATTAAAAATAAGTATCAGTATACAAATATACATTATTCGAGATATTAACAAATGTTAGGTCACCAGACAGAGGTCACTTGCCATTTTACAATAATCCCTAAACCAAGGTGCTGAGCAGTTCAACAGTGGTAAATTGTTCCAACAACTTGGCCCATTGTAGGATAAGGCTTGATGGCCCAATAAACTATGTAAACGGGGGATGTAAAACCCTCCACGACCTACAGCAAAGGCTCGCTTTTGCCATGGAATTCAGTCTGCCCTAACCGAAGCTGCCATTCACCAGAGAACCTGGCTTGCTCCCAAGCACACCTCACCCACATCTGAGCCCAACTCACTACCGTTGGCACATTTTGTGGCCCTGGGAAACGCCAGTCTTACTCATCCTGATCTTTGAATGCCTCTCTTGCCTTCAGCACTAGTCCCTCCTCCTCTGACAAGATGTAGACATCCTGAATCCCTTCTTCCAGTTGTTCACCAGGCTGAAGGAAAAATGACTTTTCTCCCTTTAGAAAAAGGAAATAAATCAAACATTTGTAGGAACTATTTTGACAAATCAACATACAGTATTTCCCAGCAAATGATTGCCTCTAACTTTAAGGAGCATCACACGTACACATGCTGAATCTGTATATCAAGGATATTTATTTATTAGTGCTCATTAAAATGATTTTCCCGTTTCCAGCAAAAAATCTGCATGAGCAGCATCAGAAGAACTCTCGTGACCTTCCAGTGTTTACTACTATAAACAGGATAAGAGAAACCAAGACATGTGATTGGTCAGATGTGATCACATGGTCATGCATTATTCCAGCACAACAGCACGGGCTGGAACCACTTAGTGATGAGGTTCAGAAGTTCTTTTTTTTTTTTTTTTTAAACAAAAATCAGTGGAACCATTTTATAATCACAATAAGGCACTACAAGGTTGTGTAACTGTGGGATAATGGCCCTTCTTGGCTGTGTAAGGCACTTGGCATTGCCTTGTGCCTCTCTTCCCAAGATATGCAGTTATCCCACAGTAACCCATACCCTGCCATGCCACATTACTTAAATGAAGACATTTTCATTAAAACAGGATCTTCCCAAGACTTAATCTGCTCCTGTTGCTTACTCCTTTCATTGTCTTAATTCTATGCTTGTGACGTCTCAAACAGTCACCATGGAAACGGTCATTTAAGCAATAAGGCACAACAGGGTGTGGGTTTTTGGGGATTTACCCACGCCTTGTGTGGTGTGTCATGAGGCGCAGCCGAGTGACTTAACCACACAAGAAGTGGGTAAATCACCCAACTCACACCCTGGAGTGCGTTATTGCGATTATACAATGGACCAATGTGTAATTACATTTAAAATGCGTTTAAGTATGTTTTTTTATGAATGCCATTTCAAACAACATGAAGTCTTGCTATATTATGACATATGCAGTGAGTCCCAACCTTCCGAACTGCTCCGGAGGTGAAAGAGTTAAATTTCCATGCTAGGCATGGAATGCTGCACTCGAGCTCGGTTGAAAACTCTGTCTGTTGTTCTTCAAACTCAAACTGTCAGATTCTTTACTCCACCTCACTGAACAGTCACTCCGGAGATTTCTCCTTCTGCTCAGTTCATTTTGTCGATTAAAGTATTATTTTCTCGGTTTTTTGACCGAATTTAAACCGCAACCGGTCGGTTTAAGCTCTGTCTGTGGTATTGTGAGTACTAAATAGGTTTTACATTTATTTCTTCTGTGTGGAACTTGTAAACGGTTTTATCGGTTCAGTTTGAACCGATCAGGTTGCTTAAAATATATTAATCTGTCCTTTAGAGTATGGTTACCGGTTCTCCTCGGTTCTAAAAACAAACGGATTTTATTACTGTTTTTTCCATGACCCGTGACACGGTTGGGAACCGATAAGAGGGTCTTGCTTGGTGGATTGCCATAAATGGGCAAGTTTGGTTAGGACTGGCACTATGTCTGAGAAACCCAAAACAAAAACCGGGCCCACTGGGTTTCAACACTGCAGTGTCTGTGGGGAAGTCTTTGCTAAGGCTGACCCCCACACCACCTGTGTTTATTGTCTGGGGTTTGACCACCGCAATGCAGACTGCCAGATTTGCAAAAATGTTCTGCAGCTACCCTGGAAAGAGAGTTGGTAGGCTCCAGGAAAGAGGCCAAAAAGTCCAATGACCGGATAGCCAGCCGGTTCGGTTTCCAACCCGAACCGGTACTCCCTCTGACCAGGCAGACTCTCGGCAAAAGGAGAGACAACTCTGAGGTGTCGGTTCCAGCAAAAAGGACTAGGAAATCAGCTGGTGTGAAGCCAAAACTTTCCTCTCCAACCGCTGAAGAAATAGCCAAAGCGATTAAAATTGTCCGATCGCTTTCCCCGGATCCGACCGAACCAGCACCATCAGGTACGCGTACGGTTCGGCCGGTTCAAGAGTATGATTTAGAGGAATTTTATGAACCGGAGGAGGGGGAAGAGGAGTATGAGGAGAGTGAATGTAGATTTGAAAGTCTGGATGTGCCCATTGAACCGGACATCTCCCCAGACAGACCTTCAGGAGTGTCTCCTCCTAGGCTTTCTGAGTCCCCTTCTCATTTTATGTTTTATAAAAAAGTGGCTGAAACCCTCCAGCTCCCTATGGAGGAAGCTGTGGATTGTCAAGAGGAGCCTGACTATGTAGAAATGATGGATATCCCAGAGTCTAGAAGACTGTCTATTCCTTTGCATAAATCTTTTGGGAAACAGACAGTAAAAATTCTAAAAACTCCTAAGAAGTGCAAGGTAATGCACCTGGGAAACAAAAACCCAGGGGAAGAGTACACAATGGGGGGAGAGATACTAACAACAACAAAAATGGAAAGGGACCTGGGGTAGTCATATCAGATGACCAAAAAGGCAGACAAGCAATGTGAGAGGGCAGCAAGGAGGGCTGGGGGATACTGGGATGCATAGGAGAGGCATCACCAGTAGAAAACAGGAAGTTATATCCCTCTGTACAGACAGCTGGTGAGACCCCATTTGGAGTACTGTGTGCAGTTCTGGAGACCCAGTCTCCAAAGACATAGACAAGATGGAAGCTGTCCAGAGGAGGGCAATTAAAATGGTGCAGGGTCTGCACCGAAGACATATGAAGAGAGACTTAAGGAGCTTAATATGTATAGCCTTGAGGAAAGAAGGGGGGACATGATAGAAACTTTCAAGTACCTCAAGGAATCAACAAAGTCCAAGAGGGTAGCATCTTTCAAAAAAAGAGGTGCAAGAACAAGAGGGCACAATTTGAAGATGGGGCGGCTCAGAGGTAATTTAAGGAAGTATTTTTTCACAGAGAGGGTTGTGGATGCATGGAGCGGCCTTCGGAGGTTGTGGAGTCAAAATCAGTGGTGGAATTCAAGCATGCATGGGATAGTCATAAGGCAGTTCTGGGGGGTGGGGGTAGGAAGAAGTAGGCTGCTGGTTAACTAGGATCTGCAGCTTATCCAGTAGGTAGGGAAATGGGCAGACTGGGTGGGCCAAGCGGTCCTTATCTGCCGTCAAATTCTATGTTTCTATGTTTCCTCACACTATACCTCCTGTGGATAAGAGAATGGACAAGAGGTATACTTTGTCAGGCTCTGATACGGAGTTCCTTACACAACAATGCAGCCATGTTGGGGTAATGCAGGCTGCAGCCTGTGACAAGGCAAATATTCCTTGGCTTCACCCCGACAAGGACTCCAGGAGGATTGATGCCATGGCAAAGAAACAGTACATGGCAGCATCCTTGGGACTCAGATAGGCAAATTATATGGCTTATGTTGCTAGATACCAGAAATCTAGATGGGATACTGTTATGGCTCTAGCAAAACAGGTCCCTGGCCAGCTTGCCAAGGAGCTGGAGCAGGTGGCTGCTGATGGTATTGAGGCATCTAAGGTGCAATTCCATGCTGCAGTGGACTCTAATGATGTGTCATCAAGAGTCATGGCTACATCTATGGCACTTCGCAGAATGGCTTGGCTCAGATGTACTAGCCTGTCACAGGATACCCAGACTAAGGCCATGGATTTTCTGTTGTGGGTAATTCTCTGTTTGGGGACAGACAGGGAATTACATGAAGAAAATGGATGAGTATAGGACCACCTATGGGGTGCACAGGCAAGGAAAGGCAGGCCACTCCTCAAGGCAGCCTTCCAGGGGCAGGGGCAGGCCTTTTCATAGGCCTTTTTACCAAGCCCAGGCCTCCTCTTCAGCTTACGCCCACAGGAGGTTCTTTAGAGGGAGAGGCAGACAGGGTACAAGCAGGCCTGCTTCCACCCCTCAGCCTAAAGCCCCTGCCAAGCAGACACCCTGATGGGGTGGCCAGGGCAGATTCTCAACTACCTGTAGGGGGCAGGCTGGCTTACTTTGTCCAGGACTGGAAGTCTCTTACATCAGACAAGTGGGTCCTGGAAGTAGTAAGCCAGGGACTGGTTCTCAGCTTCAAAAAATTTCCAAAGATGAGAACCAGATCCTTTCCACCTGCAAATCCATCAGAGGCACTTGCCCTAGAGGCAGAAGTCTCTACCCTCCTGGCTCTCAGAGCCGTGGAAAGGGTTCCACCCCTACACCAGGGCAAAGGATTGTACTCAGGTACTTCCTTACCCCAAAAAGTCAGGAGAATGGTGGCCCATCCTGGATCTCAGATACTTAAACAAGCATCTTTAAAACCAAAATCCAAAATGGTGACTGGGAATTATTCTACCCTCTCTGAGGCCAGGGGACTGGCTAGCGTCCCTGGACCTCAAGGATGCCTACTTCCATATTCTCATCAGAAGCTCCCATCGAAAGTGCCTCAGGTTCGAGCTGCCCTCAGGCCATTACCAGTTCAGAGCAATGCCCTTTGGCCTCACCTCTGCTCCAAGGGTATTCACAAAATGCCTGGCAGTAGCAGTTGCCTACCTAAGAAGGCAAAAAATTGCCATCTTTCCTTACCTGGATGACTGGCTCATAATAGGCCAGTCTCCTGACCAAGTCAAGTTACATCTCAGATAACTCGGCAACTGCTTACCTCTCTAGGTTTCCTTCTGAATCTTCCAAAGTCAGTTCTAGAGCCTATCCAGCTTCTCACTTTCATAGGCGCAGAACTGAACACAGAGGAAGTCAGAGCCTTCCTTCCTTTGGACAGGGCAAGGACCCTGGTCTCTCTGGCCTCCTCATTCACCCTGCAGGTCTCTCGACCAGCAATGCATTTTCTGTAGCTCCTGGGACACATGGCTGCTTCTACAGCAGTAGTGCAAGGAGCAAGATTTCAGATGAGGGACATCCAGTTCCATTTGAGAGCCTTTTGGTCTTAAAGAAAGGGCCCTCTAACCAAGCTGATCCCAGTAACTCGAACCCTGATCCAAGCCCTACAGTGGTGGCAGGATCAGAGCAACCTGAGACAAGGGGTTCCCTTTGTCACTCAGTCTCACTCTTTAATCCTTACTACAGATGCATCCCTCTTGGGGTGGGGAGCTCACATGCGCGACCGCACTACCCAGGGACTGTGGTCCCCTCAGGAATCTCTGCTCCACATCAACCTGTTGGAGCTCAGAGCAGTTTTTCTAGCACTTCAAGCTTTTTCCAAATCTGTTCAGAACAAAATTGTACAGGTCAGAACAGACAACACCACTACAATGTGGTACATCAACAAGCAAGGAGGCACTCGGCCCACGCCTTGTGCAGCAATCAAGCAATGAAGCTGTGGTCTCTGGCTTACCCCGAACACCTCCTTATGCAGTTCACCTCCCAGGCAAGGACAATGTTCTGGCAGATGCTCTCAGCAGGATTTCCCAGGGCCATCACGAATGGTCACTGGATCCCCTGGTCCTGGGGGTAATATCTGCCAGATGGGGCACCCTGCAGATAGATCTTTTTGCAGCCCCAGACAATCACCAACTTCACCTTTTTTGCTGCAGGCCCCCAGTGTTGGGCTCAGTCCCTCTGGATGCTTAGTTCTCAATTGGGAAGGGAAGTTTCTTTATGCCTTTCCCCCCTTCCCTCTCCTGTTCAAAGTGTTAGTCAAAATCAGATCTCAATCCTGCAAAGTGATTCTGATTGCTCCAGATTGGGCCAGACAACCCTGGTATCCTCTCCTACTGTCCTTAGCAGTCCATCTTCCCCTGTGTCTTCCCAGGAATCACAATCTGTTAACCTGTGCTCAGGGTAGGGTTTGGTACCCGAACCTCAAATCTCTCAATCTCAAGGCCTGGCTCTTGAAGAGTTAGAGTTTGCTGATCTACACCTCTCCCAAGGTGTAATGGATATATTGAAGGCTTCTAGGAAGCCTTCCGCCAGGGCTACTTACAATTCCAAATGGAAGAGGTTTTCCATGTGGTGCTCTGGGAAGCATATTTCCCCAGAATCTGCTGATTTACCCACAGTCCTGGATTATATGGTCCATTTAAACACTTTGGGGCCGAGACCAGCTACCCTAAAGGTGCATTTGGCAGCTGTGTCTGCTTTTATTTCAGCAGGTAAGCCCTCTTCTCTTTCAGCTCATCCTGTATGCTCTAAGTTTTTTTTAAGGGATTGCTTCACACCAACCCTTCACTCAGGGACCCTGCCCCTGCCTGGGATCTTAATGTTTGCACTGCTCAGTTTATGCAACCTCCCTTTGAGCCCTTGTCTTCAGCAGAGCTTAAGTATTTGACTTGGAAGACTGTGTTTCTGGTAGCCATCACTTCTGCCAGATGCATAAGTGAATTACAAGCCTCGTCAGTGGAGCCTGATTTTATCTCCTTTCTTAGAGATAAGGTGGCCCTCAGGACTAACAGGAAGTTCTTGCCTAAGGTGGTTTCAGATTTCTACCTTAATCAATCTATTTCTCTTCCAGTGTACTTCACTGACCATTTCTCCTCTGGCGAGAGGAGGTTGCACAGCTTAGATGTGAAGAGAGCCCTTAGTTACTACACTGAGTGTACCAAGGGTCACAGGTTTGACTCCCTCCAACTGTTCCTCACTTATGGTGAGGTTGGTAAAGGGAAACCTGCCACCAAGAGATCCATTGCCAGGTGGATTGTCTCTTGTATCCAATTCTGTTATGAAAAGCTGAGTAAGGTTCCTCCCTCAAGCCTGAGGGCTCACTCTACCAGAGGTACAGCTGCTTCCGTGGCTACTGCCAGGGACATCCCCATTCTAGAGATTTGTCAAGCAGCTACCTGGAAAATAGTTCACACTTTTACCAAGCATTACTCTCTAGACATCCAGGCTAGGAGTGATGCTCGGTTTGGCACAGCTGTGCTTCAGAGCCTATTTCCTAAGTAGGTTCAGTCCCTCCTCCATGGAGGCACTGCTGTGTAGTCTGCATATGTCATAATATAGCAAGACTTCATGTTGTTTGAAGAAAAAATTACTCACCTTAGTAATGTTGTTTCTTCTAATGGAGTCTTGCTATATTATGACTCCTCCCCTGCCTGCCCCTCTCAGAACCTCTGTTTTTGGGATGTGGGTGGGCAGTGCAGTGTTGGCACTTAGTAGATGCCCACCTTGTTGTTTCACCCATCCTTTTGGGGTGAATTGGTGTTGTGTTTTTCATTTTTTGGGTCTCCTGACTTGAGTCTTTGTTTTGGGACCAAAAAAATTTGTTCTTATGTTTAGTAGCCAGTTGGCTAGTATAGGTTTACTGCTTCCACACAGGACCTTAGTGAGTTTAGCTCATAAAGATCTGACAGTTTGAGTTTGAAGAACAACAGACAGAGTTTTCAACCGAACTCGAGCTCAGCGTTCCATGCCTGGCATGGAAAGTTAACTCTTTCACCTCCGGAGCAGTTCGAAGGTTGGGACTCACTGCATATGTCATAATATAACAAGACTCCATTAGAAGAAACAACATTACTAAGGTGAGTAGTTTTTTCTTCTCAGACATGGGTTATTGCAGGATATACCATGGTCATGTGATGTGTTTTGATCAATGAGGTTACAAGACTTTCAAACCCCACTGTAGAACACAAATTCAGGATCATGAGACTTCAGGACAAGAAAAGCCCCAGAAGCACAGACCAGGTCTATGTGGCAAGGAGTCAATTTTGTATTGTAATACTGCCACCGAGAACACTCATCTAGTTGAAAGAATGGTCTCATGTGCATTCTTAGGGTACAAGAACCGCAAACTGAAGGATGACTGGTCCCGATACCCCAAGGATGAAAGTGAGGCCACTCTTACAAACCTAAGAGTGGACTCAGCAGCAGTATTACTATATTACTGCTTGAAGGGACCGATGACATATGAACATTTTAAAAAACCTGTCTTGAGCATGCCCATTTTCAAGGCAGCTGCGCATGACACACTCTTCACAGAACAGGAGTGTCTCACTCGCAGAGGAAAGGAGTGTTACAATTAGCCAGCAGCGCTCCCAAAATTTATGATCATGCAAAAATGTCTTTAGTAACAACAAATGGAATATCCTGAAATTCAGTTGCCTTTTTGAATGTTACAAGACTGGAATCCAGCCAGTGCCAACTACCTGTTTTGCAGGAAAATGGGAAAACATGTTGCGCTTCTATTTGAATACAACACTGACAAATGTGATTTATTGCGCGGTACTTCATATCTGATTAAAGACACCTTTGTGTGTCCCTCATCTGCTTGGCCCACCTGCTTAGCAATCACACAATAGTTTGCTTCTAGCTGCACTACTGTTCACCTCTGCTGAAGCAATACTGTTGCACGCTATGTAGTTGTTACATATTTATATTCATACCTGACTCAGATCTCTCCCTAACAGCCCTCCTTCAGAGGAGCACCTCAGCCCCATCACCTTGATGTCCACTGGGACTTACCTACCGGCTGTCTTCCCCAAGGCTTGCCCCCAGCCCCTCCCCAAGCACGGATCCAGTTCGGGCTGGCATGCCCAGCTGGTCAGGTGTGGGGCCTGTGGTTGTTCCCCACTCCCGCAATGCAGCTGGAAATGAGCTGCTATTAGCCAAGGTGCTCTCCAAGCCAAAACCTATGAAATTATACCCCCTTGCATCACTGTTCTCTGTAGAACCCCCAAACAAAGCCCCCTTATGTTGCCACTCCTCTAATGCCTATCCCTTGTTGCTGCTCCTCAAATTACACTCTCCCAGGTGTTACCCCTAAACTCCTCCATTGCAGCTGTAATCCAGAAATGCCTCTACTCTGCTAGCTACCCCAAAATGCCCCAACTGGGTTGCTAACCATTAATACCCTTCATTAATATGCTTGCTCCCAAGAAGCACCTATTCTGCTACCCTTCTAACCCCCTTCCGCCAGCTGCCACCTCACCTTGACAACTTTCTTTTGTCCCAACTGGGGCTTCCCGTTGGGGCCGATCGGGTCCAAGATGACGCAGTACTGGCGGCTGTTCAGGGTGGTGATCTCGATGATGCCCAGCACCTCCTCATACACGTTCGGGATGTGTGCCTCCGTATCCTTCATGGTGACAAGCCACTCCTCCCCAGTCTTCCGCACGATCCCTTTTTCATCACGAAATGTTTTGGTAGCACGAATGTGCAAAGCATTCTGCAAGAAAGAAGCCAGTCTGTGAAGGATCTCTAGATTTCTGATCACTGTATATCTGCAGGAAATCCAGTAAACCACCTTGGGCTACGTAAAGTGTTACTGCAATTGGTCACACTTCAAGTGTTTGTTTCAATGTAACTGCGGGGTAGGTAATCAATTAAATGCAGCAGTGGTAATTACACTGTAGTTACATATTTGTTATATGTAACTACATTGTAATAGTTCTTTTTTTTATTTTTATTTTTTTTATTTTATTTTATTGAATTTTGTTGATGCGGTAGGCCCACAGACTAGAAGTCCCTTTTTCAGGGGCGACTGGGGGAGGAGGAATACAGATGGTAACCAACTGAAATTGAACCAGATTAAGCTGTTGGTTGTATTTTTAGTGAAATTACAATGTAACTACAGTGTACTTAAGGAAACTTAAAATAGTTACCCTGCAATTCTTACACGTTGCAAAAATGTATAAATAGTGTTAAAATGTAATAACAGTAGCCAGAAAATACAGGTTACTCACCTGTAACAGGAGTTCTAGGAATGGTATATGTTGTTCATCCACACTTATTGGCAGGTATCCTTGCCGCTTTAAATCTTGCCGGAAGGTCTTCAAGCTGGCTCCTCCCACCCACCCAGGTGGTATAACTCTCGGCTCTGCCCCATGAGGCCAGATCTGGCCCGCTGGAAGCTCAGGTTGTGCGTCGAAGCCGGGGAGGTCGGGTGGGTCGTGTGGATGAACCACATATACCATTCCTAGAACTCCTGTTACAGGTGAGTAACCTGTATTTCTAGGGACATGGATATGTTGTTCATCCACACTCATTGGCAGACTCCTAGCAGTTCTCCGGGAGGAGGGAGGCAAGACGACACCCCAATACTTACTTGGGAAAGAGAGACTGAGAACTGAGGCCCCAAAACCAGCATCCCGGCGTGACTCAAGGTCGATGTGGTAATGGGTAATGAAGGTGTGTGCTGACTTCCAGGTAGCAGCCCTGCAGATTTCCTGGATAGGGCGTCCCTGGAAGCAGCCACCGATGCAGCAGTATGGCGGGTAGAATGAGCTCTTATCCTCTGGAGGCTCCATGCCCGCCAACTTATAGCAGAGATCTATGCAGGAGGTGACCCACCTGCTTATCGTCCGCTGGCTGCAGGTCTGCCAGATGCGCTTCAGTGTAGGTGACAAACAGCTGGCGAACCTCTCCGAATTTCAGCCGCGCTCTTTGTAATAGGCGCCCCTTCTAGGGTCAAAGTATGGAGCCTATATTCGGCCTCCGAGGTGTGATTGGGGTAGAACACCGCAGAGTCAACACCTGGTTAAGGTGAAACTCCGACACCACCTTCGGAAGGAATTTCGGTGAAGCTGAGGACAACTCTTGTCCCTGTGGAAGACCAGGTAAGGAGACTCGATGGAAAGCACCTGGAGCTCTCCCATCCTTCTGGCTGACGTGATAGCCACCAAGAAGGCGGTCTTCCACGACAGGTGAGAGAGCACACCTGTGCATAGGTTCGAATGGCTTGCCCATGAGCTTTGCCAGTACCAGCAGTAGATCCACGGAGGTGGAGGTTCTCGCACCGAGGGAAATGTGATCAAGGCCTTTGAAAAGCGCCAGACCACCTTCTCCTGCGCCACTCGACTGCTTCCCGGCCCGCGCCTGCAAGCAGAGATGGCTGCCAGGTGCACCCTTAGGTCGACCTAAGCTCTTGATTAGAAAGGGACCATAAATAGTCCAAGATGCTTGCCAAGGAACAGGAGGAAGGGTCCAAGCCCTTGCCCTGACACCAAATGGAAAACCTTTTCCATTTGAAGGCATAGCATTTTCTGGTCGACTCCTTACGGGACGCCTCAACTACATTGAGGACCTCGTCGGAAAGACCCAAGGCCTGGAACTCTAGCCGCTCAGGAACCAGGCCGTCAGGTGCAGGGATTGAAGGTCCGGATGGAACACCTTCCCCTGATTGACAGAAATCAGGTCCGGGCGAGCTGGAAGCTGCCTCGGGAGCCTGGAGCTGAGGCTGAGGAGATCTGGGTACCAGAACTGGCGGAGGCCAGTCTGGGGCTATCAGAATCACCTGCGCCTTGTCCCTCCTGCTTGAGAAGCACCTTGTGGATCAAGGGAAATGGGAGAAAGGCGAGAAGAGGACCGCCACTGCCTCGAGAAGGCATCCCCTGCAGCGAGCCCTGCTGAGGGGGCGGGCATGGAACAGCCTCAGCTTCACGCTCTCCCTGGAGGCAAACAGGTCCACCTGAGGTGTGCCCCAATGGGAGAACAGATGCTGTACTACCTCCGGCAGGAGAGACCACTCGTGGGATGCAGCCCCTATCCGGCTTAGGGCATCGGCCAGGGTGTTGGAGGCTCCTGCCACATGAATGGCTAGGAGATCCGCCTCCAGGCTGCGCACGAGTGACCAAATGCGGAGAGCTTCCTTGCATAGAAGCATGGCGCGCGTCCCGCCCTGGCGGTTTAGATAGTATATGGTCGTGGTGTTGTCCGTCTGGACTCGGACCACTTGACCCCGGAGGAACGGAGCAAAGGCGGTGAGAGCTAGGTGGACCGCTCGGAGCTCCAGCAGGTTGATGTGGCATCGGGACTCCCTCGGGGACCAGAGGCCATGAGCCCGGTGTTCCCCCAGATGGGCACCCCAACCCATCAGAGAGGCATCGGTCGATAGACCGTCAGCTCGGGCGGACGAACGGGATGCCCTCCTGCAAATGACCTGAACCATCCACCACTGGAGAGCGCCCATATCCCCTGTGTCACCACACAAGCTGGTCCAAAGGATCGCAGCTGCAGGACCACTGACTGGCCAGTCCCCATTGAAGGGGACGATGTTCCAGCGGGCCCAGCGGACCACGCTGGTGCAGGCCGCCATGAGACCCAGGAGGCGCAGGAAGTCCCGGGCAGGGCGCAGTGCCCAACCAGAAATGATTGGGCAAGGAGGAAAGAATCGGCCCTGTCCGCGGGGCCGTGCTCTGGCTCGAAGAGAGTCGAGCTGCTCCCGATGAACAGAATCACCTGCTTGCTCGAGTTCTGACTTGGCCTCGTGATAAGGAGGCCCAGTTGAGAGCAGACCTGGAGGCCAGATCTCTGGACCGCTCCACCTCCTGCCTGGAGGGAGCTGCTATCAGCCAGTCGTCCAGGTAAGGGTACACCCGGACCCCTCGGCGCCAAGAGGGAATGCTGTCACCACTGCCATGCATTTGGTGAAGACCCTGGGAGCTGGAGACAAGTCAAGGCATGGCTCTGAACTCGGAAAAGGGATCCTTCCGCTCGGAAGCGAAGGAATCTCTGGTGAGACGGACGGATAGGGACGTGAAAAAACGCGTCCTGCAAGTCCAGAGAGCAGAACCACATGCCGCGTTCCAAGGATGGTATTATCTGAGCCAGAGTGACCATCCTGAAGGTTCGAGACCTTAGGAACTTGTTTAGGTCGTGTAGGTCGAGAATGGGGCGCCAGCCCCCCGTCCGTTTCGGAACCAGGAAGTACCTGGACACAAACCCTGGGTCTGAGGGGGGGTCCGCTACCACCCTGATCACCTCCTTTCAGAAGAGGAGAGCGACGTCGGCTCGACGAGCCGACAGTGAGGCTACGGACCCCGAGGCCCCCCGAGGTGCGACGGCTCTGAAGGGTGGGGCCTGCTCGAATTCCAGAGGCAGGCCTTTTCCCACCACCTCAGAACCCACCTGTCCGAGGTAATAATGGACCAGGCGGAAGGAAGTGTCGGAGCCGTCCCCACGGGGAACCAGGGTGAGGTGATGGGGTGGGGGTGACACCCTCAGTCTGGCCACTGGGCAGGTTAGAGGAGGGACCGCCGAGGGACCTCCTGGGCCTTTTCCTCCCTGCCTCCTGTTAGAGGAAGCCGCGGCTTGGGTTTGGGATGCCAAGGCCGAGCCTGCTGGCCCCGACGCTGTACTGGCGCTGGGGCTTAGAAGGACGAAAGGGCTAGGCTGTGGTCTTAGGCCTTTGTCCTTCTGAGCGGAAGAGACCGAGTCCAAGGTAGCATTGGACTTCTCGATCCTCTGCAGGTGACCTTCCACCCCAGGGCCGAAGAGGTCAGTCCCCAAAAAGGGAACATCCGCCAACTTGTGCTGGGTATCCGACGTAAAGGTGGATATCCTCAGCCAAGCCCGCCGACGCATAGCCACTGCGGCTGCCACCGACCTGGCACATGAGTCCCCAATATCTAAAGCAGTCTGGAGCTGCTGTTTGGCCACTGCCCTGCCCTGGTCCCGCACCTGCTTGACCGTAGTCTGCAGATCCGTGGGAAGATGAGGGATGACCTCATCCAGGGAGCCCAACAGGGCATGAGAAAAATGTGCCATGAGGACGGCCGAACTGGCCTGACGAAGGCCGAGAGAGGACGCAGCATAGACTTTTCCCTCGACATAATCCAATTTCTGATTCCTTGTCGGGAGGTTTGTCCAATCCTCGCGCTAGCCGGGCGCCACGAAAACGCTGTCGGTAACCAACCCCTCAGCAAGAGGGGTGCTCCAAAACCGGACAGGGAACCGGTAGGGACCTGACACTTCCTGGCCATCCTGGCCGAGGCGAGGGCAGGAAGCAGGTGCTGCCAAAGCTCCAAGGCCGGACCCACTATGGCCTTGGCCACCGGAAAGGCCTCCGTTGGAGAATCCCCTCGGTCCAGAATCTCCGTGAGGGGATACCTGGCCCGTTTGGAAACGGGTTCGAGCTTCATCCCGGTGGACTCCGAGATGAGCCGAAGCAGTCCTAGGAAGGACGACGGGCTATCGTCCATTGACTGTCCTCCTGAGGACTCCAAGTCCACTCGCTTGGAGAAAAAGGAGGAATTATCCTCGGACTCGGACGAGTCCTCGAAGAGCTGCCTCTGGCCTGAGCCACCCTCTACCTGCCAAGGCCGGTCGGGAGTGAGGGTAACAGACAGCCTATGGGGTAGACCCTTAGCAGACAGAGAATCCCTGGTCGGAGCCCCAAATAGTGGCTGTGGAGGCGGAGGTTCCACCGGAATCGGTGGAGCAGCTGGTTTTGGCCGAACAACCAGCCTGGGTACAGGCTCCTCGGTAAGTCGAGGGTTGTGTCAGCCTCCCGTGACAGCCACTTAATGGTCGGGAAGATGCATTGCGCCGCTTATTCCCCGGTCAGGAGGAGCTGTTGTTACATGATGTCCTCGCACCATCGACATAACTTACGCCAAGCCTCCCCGTCCGAGGAGGGAGGACGAACGCGCGACGCCAGCTATCAGGGTGCCGAGATCCAGACCGCCTATGACGGCGGGATCGGCTGGACTGACTAAGAGGTCCGAGACCGAGCCTCGGCTTTTCCGAGGTCGGTGCGGGAAGTGTCGGCAGGAACCGCACTCCTTCGCTCGGAGGTTCATCCGAGGGCTCCGGAACCGAGGCACAGGCAAGCCCACGGGATCTCAACTCCGGGGAACTGGGAGGGAGTCTCGCTTCTATAGCGACAACCCGCCCAACGGATCGAGAAAAATCTCGACCGCGCCGACGGGAGTCTCAGTCAACTGACCTGACGGAACACCCGCGAGACCAGTGGCCGAGCCAGGCGTCGATCAAGTCGACTGCCCACCCACTCGGGAGAGGGACCTTTCTGCCTCCCCCAAGAGCGCCGACGGAGGGATTTACCTTGTCCTTCTTGACCAAGAAAAAGGTCCAGCAGACGTTGGCCCTTCTCCCTTAGTGGAGAGGGACAGACAAAGCTCCTTAAAGGAAGCTGAGTAGGAAGAACCCAGAGAGAGCGGAATAAATGCCGCGGCCGAGGAAGATACGGCCTGCGCCGCCTCCTCTTCGAGGGCGATCATCTGCTCGAGCTGATCCGCCGAGCCCGCCGCCGCGGACACCACCGACCGGGCCTCCTTAGACTTCACCGGAGGAAAACGCTTCTCGGGACGGCCCAGTTGCAATCGGGCAGCACGGTCTTCGAGGACGTAGGCCGAAAAGGAAGAGCACAAGTCGCAGTCCTGCGGGTCGTGCTCAAGGCCTAAACAGTAGACACACGTGGAGTGTGGATCCGTCCGAGACATCTTCTGCCCGCAGGGGCATCTCCGAAAACCGGGAGTCGATTTGTCCATCGCAGCCGCGAGGGATCGAAGACTGAAGTCTTTTTAGCAAAAACTTTCAAATTCGCAAAAGGAAGAAATAGGAACCAGTCTCAAACGCAGAGCGTTAAGGAGGGAACCTGAGCTTCCAAGCGGTAAGGAAGATCTGGCGTCATGGGGCGGAGCCGAGAGTTATACCACCCGGGTGGGTGGGAGGAGCCAGCTTGAAGACCTTCCGGCAAGATTTAAAGCGGCAAGGATACCTGCCAATAAGTGTGGATGAACAACATATCCATGTCCCTAGAATGGTTATTCCGCTTACAATGTTTGGTGTGTTCTGTATGCCCAATAAATGGATAAATTCGAGCCATGTTGTTTTTCCACCTACATTTTGGTAAAACTAACAAAAATATTGCTCAGCAAAAGAAAGGTTGTAACTATTTTCTGATAATCATATTCACCTTCTCCGTGAGTACAACTGCATCCACAATGTCGAGGACCTCCTCGTAAACGCCGGGAAGGTAAGCACCGACTTTCTTAACCAGCCACTCCTCACCTGAGGGACAAAACATTTCATTACTGACATGTTACACAAGTGTTTGTGAAGGGGTCAACTGGCTCAAAGCCGCCATGGTGTACAATGTCCAAGAGAGCATAGAAAATTCAGTTACCCAATCTTAGCTTTTAAAGAGCAGCTGACGCCTATGGGGAAAACTGTGGACAACATAGAGCATAATGGATATGGAAGTGTGAGTTATGAATATTTTTTTCACACCTGAGGTGTGTGAAAAAAATATTCATACACACACATTTCCATGTCTTTTATTTTATATAATTACTGGTGCATGGACTTTGTGTGTAGAAGAACTTAGGCGGGAGAGAGAGAGAACGGAGTGGTGTCTGCTTTGGTAAATGACATGCCCCAACCACAAAGAAAGAAGTGCTCTTGTATAAAAATTGTTACCTGTGGGTGCTCAGTTACTTTATCTCAGTTTTGAAAACAGAAGCCGATGAGTGTAGACTGAGAGAATCGGTGGCTCGGCGGCCTCAGAAGGCGAGTCAAGCATGAACGAAAGTGTTGCATAGCAACGCCTCCTTCACGCTTTGAATCTCAGCTCTGAAGTCAGCCGAGTCACTCGCTGTCCTCAGTCTACACTCAAGCGGCTTCTGTTTTTCAAAACTTAGAGAAAAATTAGCTGAGCACCCGCAGGTTACAATTTTTTTTATACAAAGCACTTCTCTTTTTGAGGATTTGGGGGCATGTAATTGATCAAAGCGAACACCAATCGGAAATGCTGCTGTGTTGAAGAAATGTAAAGGACAGTGTAAGTGAGCAGTGACTCAGAGCTACTCAGACGCCGTAATAACCCGATTTCAGGTTATTACGGAGTTTGAAGCGTATCTGAAAATCAGGTTGATAAAGGGGGTCACCAGTAATTATATGCTATTTAGATACAATTCAGCTTGCATTTCACAGATCTTCTATAGATTTCTCGTTTGCATCATTTAATACTTACGTAATTCCCACAAAAACAAGACCTTTACCCCTTCGAGTCGATCTGCCTCTGACCCTTTTACTGTACTTGAAATTATAATGCTCAGTTGTGACATCAAGTCTGGTACTACAAGAATAACGGATGTCACAAGCACAGTATTATGACACTGCGTTGGGAAGAAGCAACAGGAACTGTGGAATCCCTTAAGGAAAAACATCTGGGACTGGGACCTTATACTATTTTCATGCAAATAACCCCAGTAAGAAATAATGCGGGTGAGAAATGCAGAGCTAATGGGAAATACTTCTGTCCAAATATTCTGTCTTTAAGGTTCTATTCAAGGTGTCAGTGGTTCTTCACACTCACTGTATTAAGGTCAAATAACTCATATCGTTATATTGTCAGGACAAAACTGAAATCTTACCCCACATGGGACCTTATCCAGTGCAACACCCCCTTTTGGCCTGCCTAGCAATTTTTTTCCTGACAATGAGGAAAAAATTGCTAGGCAGGCATAAGGGGGAATAAGACTTATTTGTTTATTTATTTACTTTTACGTATTTAGGGGAAAGGAGAAAGGTGATGCAGGAGACAGTTCAGTTGAGAGGGGGGTAATACAACTAGAGGGGGGATTTCGAGAAAGCAGAGATACTAAATAGCTATTTCTGATCGGTATTCATGGAGGAGGGGAGGGGGACCCAAGCAGAGAGGGAGAGGCAGGGAAGACAAAAAGGTGGATCCTAGCCCATTCAGTGAAGCAGGATAAGGGAAGAACTAGGCAATTTAAAAGTGGAGAAGGCAATGAGGCCGGATGGCTTACACCAGAGGGTTCTCCATGAACTGAGGGAGGAGCTGACAGCCCCATTGATGAAGCTGTTTTACTTGCCCCTGGATGCAGGATGTGTGATAAGAGACTGGAGGAGGGTGGATGTGGTGCCACTGCACTAGGGAGGCAGTAAGGAGGTGGCGGAGAATTATCGCCTGGTCAGTCTCACCTCAGTGGTGGGCAAAGTGTTGGAGGGACTTATAAAAGAAAGGGTGGTAAACTACCTGGTGGACAGCGGACTGCAGGACCACAAGCGCACGACTTCACAAATGAAAGGTCATGTCAGATGAACCTAACAGAGTTCTTCAACTGGGTGACACAGGTGGTTGACCAGGGAGGGGTGAAGGACGTAGCCTACCTGGACTTCAGTAAGGTCTCCAACACCGTCTCTCAATGAACCCCAGTAAATAAGCTGGAAAGCTTGGGGGTGGGACAGAAAATAACTAGGTGGGTGGAAAACTGGCCGATGGGCAGAAGCCAGTCAGTGATATAGGGGACAAGCTAGAGGGGAGGGGAGGATGTGCCTATTTGCTGATGATATGAAGCTCTGAAATAGGGTGGACACTTGGGAGGGGAGGTAGAAGCCATGACACAGGACCTGAAGAGACTGGAAGGATAGTCAGAAACTTGGCAGCCAAATTTCAATGCCAAAACATGTGCGGTGATGCGTATGGGGCATAAAAACCCGCAAGCTGTTCACACTCTGGGCAGAGAGGAAATTAAGACAACTAAGCAGTAGAGGGATCTGTGCATTATTACAGCAAGTATCCTCAAGGTAGGTAACCAGCGCAGCAAACTGGTAGGGAAAGCAAACGGAATGTTGGCGTGCATCAGAAGGGGCATAACCAGCAGGAGGAGGGAGGCATGGATACCTTTTTATAAAGCTATGGTGAGGCTACACCTGGAATATGGGGTCCAGTTCTGGAGACCACATCTACGTAAAGACAGAGGGGGATAGACAAGGTAGGGTACAGAGAATGGCAACCAAGATGGTGCACGGCATGAAGGGGAAGTCATATGAGCAGAGGGCGAGGGAACTGGATCTGTACCCACTGGAGACTAGAAGGGGGAGCATGATTGAAACTTTTAAGTACATAAGAAGGGGGCTAAAACTAGAGGGCATAGTCTAAAATTAGAAGGAGGAAGATATAGGGGTACTGTAAGGGGGCGTTTCTTCACAGAGAGGGTGGTGGAAGCCTGGAATAAATTATCAGAGGAAGTGGTAAGAGCTGAAATGGTGGAGGGATTCCAGAAGGCATGGGACAGACATAAGGGGTTGGTAGGTGGGGGGAGCCCATGGCAGAGGTGATGAGTAAAGGGGGGGGGGGCAACAGGGCAGACTAGATGAGCCTGTGGATCCTTTTCTGCTGACAGATTTCTGTTTTTCTGAGGCTGTTGCACTCACTGTATTACACTCAGACACTGATGAGGTAAAGTAAAAAAGTAAAAGTTTGTCTGTGGCGCTCCCATTCCATGGGTCTGAGAGCACTGTACGACAAACTACAATACACATAAACAAATAAATGGCTACAATTATCAATAAAACCAATAACATCATAAATAAGTGCTAATTCACAGTAACCCATAAAATAACTTGGGCAGCATCAGATCGGGAGCTTACTAGCAGAACTATTAGCTTCCTGAAAGAGGAAGGACTTTAAGGTCCCTCTTAAGGGCCTCCACTGGGGGCCTCCTAAGGGCATCAAGGGAGCCATTCCACAAGATAGGTCCCGTAAGCACAAACACTCGATCACCACAGCATTTAAGCCTAGCCCTAGGAACAGCCAGGTGGCCCACCTCGAAGGACAGGAGGGGGCCGAGAAGTGTGATAGGGAGGCAGAAGGTCACTCAAGTAACCAGAGCCTAGTCCATACAGGATCTTGTAGATCAGCAAGCCAGCCTTGGAGGACTTCACCGGCAGCCAGTGCAGCTCATGCAGGAGCTGCGTTACACGAAAGGACCTCAGAAGGCCTATCAGCAACCTGACCGCCATGTTCTACACCAGCTGCAGGCATTGTAACACACTTCCTCTCACCTCGAGCTACAAAGTGTTACAATAATTGATTCTGGATGTGACAAAAGCATGTACCAGTGATGGCAAGTCTTCCAGGGGATCAAGGCTTTGATTCAGGTAATGTTTCTGAGATGGTAAAAACCACTCCAGTCTACAGAGAACACTTAAGACTCAACCGCCAGCTTCTCATCCAGAACGACCCCCAGATTCTTCGCCATAGTAGAGGCTACCAAACGAGGAGCCAAGCACTACACTCACTGACACTTTGGTGGCCTCCACACCCCACCGTTGACCAAGCTCAATTACTAGTACTTCTTATCTGAGTTAAGTCTTGGCCAGTTTGATGGTAGCAAGTCCTGGATCTCTGCTAGGCACAAATTTAGCACCTTGATTACATCTGGTGCCCTGGGTGCAAAAGACAAATACAAATGGGTATCATCGGCGTAGCAATGAAAACCCAATCGAACGATCCTTCCTAGGGATAGAATACACACCATGGCTGAGAGGATCGATTCCAGAGTAACGCAGCAGAGTAGGGGCTTTGGGAGTGAGAAGAAATTCCCCATCACCACCCTCTGCACCTTATCCCTAACTAAGGACTCAAACCAGCAGATGGCCATACCAACAAGTCCACAGTGCTCCCTGAGATGATCCAACAGCAACCCACGGTCCGTAGTGTCAAAAGCTGAAGAAAGATTGAGAACGATAACTGACCATTCTCCTCTATCTCTCACCCTAAGAAGGTCACTGTGCACCCTGAACAATGCAGTCTCAGTGCCATGCCTTGAACTAAACCCAGACTGGAGAAGTTCACAGATACCAAAAGCCATAAGGTGTTCCTCAGGCTGTAGCACTACCATCTTCTCGATAACCTTCCCCAAAAAGGGGAGGTTAGAGTCTGGTCTATAATTTGCCAGTTTGGGTCGAAAGATTGTTTCTTAAGGAATGGCCTAATGACGTATTTTTCAATGCACTTAGAAAGACCCCCCTCACAAAGGAACCACTGGACTAGCTCAGTGAACACTAAACACTGAAACCCAATACACCTCACTCACCACAAGGCGCATTGGGCCCAGGCCCAGTTCACAAAAGGTGGGCCACAGCTGCAAGACCACACCGTAGACCTTATCCAACAAAACTGGCCTAAACTGTTCCCAAACTTGCGAGACCATTGTTCATTACCAGCTCGGCTGTGCCAAACTGCGACAAGGTGACAGCATAAAGAGAGGACAAAACTGGAATTTTATCCAATATGGGACCTTAACCAGTGTGAGTTACATTCACTGTATTACAGTCAAACCCTGATAAGGTCACAACAACAGAACAGGACAAGACTGGGACCTTATCTAGTGTAGGCTGATACATTCAGTGTACTACAGTCCAGCCCTGATATGGTCACACTGTCAGGACAGGACAAAACTGGGATATCATTCAATATGGGATCTTACCTGGCGTGGTCACACTGTCAGGACAGGACAAAACTGGGATATCATTCAATATGGGATCTTATCCGGCGTGGTCACACTGTCAGGACAGGACAAAACTGGGATCTTATTTGTTACAATCACATGAAATGAATGTGGAACTGTTTCCAATTTCAAGACCCCCACACCCTGAAAATAGAGTTCTGCAACTGTGGGGGCCGAATGCATGGGACCCTCCCCACCATGACCTCATTCATGGCCAAGTCTGCAATCAACATTTATTTATTTATATAGCTATTGTTAACCAGGTAGGTACACTAGACAATCTGTATGCCTATTTTCAGGTACAACCCAGGAAAGTACAATGAAAATACAGGTACATAACAACAAGAGGGGCAATGTACAGAGTTACAAGAGAACAAGATAAACACAGAGTCTACAGTGAGCAGTAATGGGTAAAACACACATATACATACAGGATAAACAGACTAACACATTCAGTCGTAATTACATTGCATGAGTGACCCCATTTACCAGGGCCACTTAATACAGAAGCAGATGGAGATCAGTCACATGCTACCCAGAGATTGAAGGACAGTAGGCAGTGGGGCAGAATGGGACTAATTTGGAGACCTGGTTAGGGTGGCCTGGGACACCCACACAACGAGGACAGTTTCAAGTGTTCCCACAGGGAATTCTGAAGACACAGTTGGGAGGGGGAGGAACATACATGGTCACGAAGGGAGTTTCATAGCCTCGGAGCACATGTAGCAAAGTCCCTATCCCCCATTAGGGTTCGAGTATATGGAACTTTGAGCACTGCCGGACCCCGAGACCTGAGGGAGTAGGAGGAGGATACAGCAGGCATGAGAAGCTGCACAAGCCCTGGTGGGGTGCCAGTTCTAAGCATCTTTCCTACGAAGCAGCCTAACCCGTATTTCAAGTGATTGTCCGGGGAAAGCCGGCTCAGTTTGTCGTATAATTTACAATGGTGGATGACGTGGGACGGCCAGGGCAAAGCGACAGATGTTGTTATAGGTCTGTTCCACCTGGCAAGGTGGACCTTGGAGGTGCCAGCGAATAGGAGATGGCCATAGCTTAGTGAAGGGAGCAGCACACCTCTTGCCAGTGCCAAGCAGCTGCAGACGTCAAATATTTCTTTGCCCTGTAGGCAAGACCCAGTTTGCAGTTTACGGTTCTACAGACATCTAGGATGAGACTCCCCAGGTCGAGTTGAGGGTCAAGTGTAACCCCAAGGTATTTTATTGAAACATTGGTTAGGAGGGGGAGCCATCCACACTGACACATAGAGGGACAGGGGAGGTCTTGATCTTGGCTGCTGCCCCAAAAAGAATGGCCTGAGTTTTTTTCAGATTAAGGACCAGCATGTGGGATGTTACCCAGGCTTGAGTATTTTTAAAGGCCTCACTCAGCAGAAGGTTAAGAACCCCAGTGTCTCGGGAATGTGCAAGGATGACAAGGTCATCTGCATAAAGGGTGGCACTACAGTTGGGAGCAGCAGCAGAGAGGTTGTTAACAAATGTGGAAAAGAGAAGGGGCCCTAAAACTGATCCCTGTGGGACACCAGACGTCACCGGAGTGGGGTCAGAGAGGACCTTGTTGAATTTAGTCTGCTGTGTTCTGCCCTGGAGGTAGTTTCTCAGCCAACTCAAGGCGGGGTTGGGGGCACAGGCCTAAGGACTGCATCTGTGAGCAGAGTAATGCATGGTCTACAAGGTCAAAGGCCTTGGATAAGTCAATGAATATAGCCCCAGAGAGTTCACCCTGGTCCATGGCCGTCCTGCTGCTGGAAGAGACACAGACAAGGGCAGTGGTCATGCCGTACCCTTTACGATATCCATGCTGTGCAGGGGACAGCAACTTATGAGTCTGAATATACTCTGTAAGCTGTTTAAGCTGTTCAGCCACAGTTTTCTCTAAGAGTTTACTAATGGCCGACAGGATGGCAACTGGACGATAGTTGTCCAGGACTTTGAGGTTACCTTGCTTTGGAACGGGGACAATCCTTGCTACTTTCCAAATACCAGGGATAATACCAGTGACAAGGGACAGATTGAAGATATGGGGCACTGGGATGGCAATGTAGGGAGCACCCAGGTTCAGAAGCTTGGGCTCCATGTTATCACGGCCAGCGTTGGAGTGTAGGGAGAGACCAGAGAGAAGTTTCCGCGTCTCCTTGACAGACACAGCCCTGAGATAAAATAATGGGCGATGGTGGTATAGTGTGGAGGATTCAGGAACCACTCACCAGTGAATCGACTATTTCCGTCTCGGTCCTTTGTTTCTTTCCGTGCCCGTAGCCGGATGGCCTGGTTGTGCCGGATCACAGTGGCCTGGATGGTTTCAACCACCTCCACCTCCTTCTGAGGGATGTAGGTGCCTACAGATTGAGAGGAAAAAACTAAAATTATTTTGCATGTTTTTTGAAAACCAACAAGCAATTCAGCCTTAGGCAACTGTTCGGCAGGGAGATCACAATGATAGATCCTCAGTCCAGATGCAAGTTCCAGAGGGACCTTGCCCCCGTCAACAGACCACTTAAAATTCTACTGATTGGGAGCCAGCTGTGCAGTGGTAGATTTGGTGGGAGGGGGGTGATAGGTGTGGCCACCCCTCTCCCTTTGGACACTCAACATAACTTGCTGATACCCTGCCCTACTGGCAGGTTCCCAATCCATCCCAAAACTGCATGATTTGTTTATTTCTACAGAACATGTAATAACAAGGTAACTGGTTATAAAAAAGGATTTTAAAACGTTAAAAAAAAAATATATATGCATACCAAAATCCCACCCCCCCAGTCTTAACCCCTGCACCCGCCGCCCCATTGTGAAATCCTAGATCAGCTATTGCAGAAGTGGCATGTCATGCTCTGGGGATGTTTTAACATCATTTCCATTTCTTTAGTCTGGACACTGCTGGAGCTAATCCATTCCAGAAGTGATGAGACACTGTAGCGGGGGGAGGGGCGGCTTACATGCTGCAGGCCTGTCGTCTGTCTTGTGTGGAAAGTCTCCACATGCCTAGAGTTTTTCCAGGAATGGAAAGCAGCAGTAGGAGGGAGAGGGGAGCCTGGTTGCCACAGTACGCCACAGCTCCCCCATGTGGATGTGCATGCAGTAGCTGCAGCACTTTACACCACACAGAGGAATGGAGGTGATGTGAAAACACCTCTCTTGTGTAAATATACCTTTATTTGCACAACCGTACAGTGCTGGGCGAAGACAGGTTGCGTGTTGAGATGTGGGAGGGGTCCCACTGGTTATCAGATGGGATCAGAGACCTGTTACTTTGGCACGCTTCAGAACTCAGGCTAAAACATTTATTTAGGAAAGCAAACTGAATACTGGTACGTTGGTTGTTCTGTAGAACTTCACGTTCCATCCCCTGCAACTTTTTTTTTCCCCCACTTTTCTTCCCATGTTCCTATGCATGCACTTCACAGTGCTGGACCACCCTGACTCCCACTTGCTCCCCGTTAATTACCAATCCACCTCTGTCATCTTCCAAAATCAGACCCCAACTCTCAGCATGTACCCAGAATGTCTGCTCCCTTCCAGTGTTGTATGAGCTAGCTGGGCAAGCGTCCACATGCAAAACTAAATGTGAGGTGGGTGGAGCTGGAGCAGTGGATATGGGGGGGGGGTGCGCGCAAGTAGTTACTGGGTGCCTAGAGAAGTTTTTACCCCTTGTTTCTCTTGCTTGCCACCCCTGACATTCCATCGTCTTTTCCATCATCTTCCTCACCACCATACTGACCTATGGTGAGGATGCCCATGTCACATGATCATCCATGACAGCAAATCCTAACCATCACCCACTGCAGGCATCAGTGCAGCAGAGTATGACTACATTCTCACCTGAAGCCCAACCTCCGTAGCACCCCCATGGCTCCACCAGCTTGGAGAGGCCAGGTGGCCCACATGGAGAGTGTGACGCACTAAACTGATGCCACCAAGTTGGGCCTGTGCCCCTTTTAAACTTTCTATGGCACTGTACTGTAAACAACTGCATACACTGCTCTACAGACAACACTGACGTAAGAGTAATGAGGAGGCAGACACCACCCCAGTGGCACAGTAACCGTACATCATGATGCCTCGACAACTGTGTGGAAAGCGGAATTTGCTGGTGAAAGTTGTGCTGATTGGCAAATGCCACTTCCAAAATGCTTCTCAGAGTCTCTTTTTTCAAATTCCATGGAATCCCAAAATGCATTTCTATATAAACCGAGTAAATCGAGTATAACATAATCACCAGAATATTATTCCACGGATAACGTAATCCACAGAATATTACTCCATGGATAACATAATCCTTAGAACATTACTCCATGGCTAATGTAATCCCCAGAAAATGATTCCATGGATAACGTATCCCCAGAATATTATTCCATGGATAACGTAATCCCGAAATTATTATTTCGTGGTTTGAGGAAAATAAATCTGCAGTGTACGCAAAGTGAGCATTACTATTCCACAATTTCTGTAAACCCCAAATTTAAGAAAAAAAACAAAACAAAAACTTTCCGCTTTCAGAATTCTGTGTCCAATGGAATTCTGCAGAATTTCCGAAGCTTCACAGAATTCTGACAGAAGCGGTATTTGAAAACTCTGCACAGCTTTAGGTACCTCCTAAAGGACTGGAATTTCAAAATGACCCACAGAATCCCAGACTGGGGCCCAGCATTCATGCCCTCCCCCCATGCCAGACAACCAAGGAGCAGCACTGGTGGCCATTGTGAAGGTGGCCATTCGCTCATCTGGCAAACCATAAAGGTGTAGCCACAGCAATCCGAGCAGCCAGGACACTGGAAAAATTGTGCAACAAGTTCAGAACTCAGGGATGGGAAGGAGGACCGACTGTCAATCAAGATTCTTGTTTTATATGCTTTGTTTCTGCCCCATTCTGCACAGTCACCACAGCGGACCCTTTAGTAGGACCAGGAAGGATTAACAACCACCCTGCAGCTGGACCAGAAAGGGTTGACAGCCAGTTCTCAGTCCAGCTGCAGGGTTCAGT
>JADMNL010000026.1:299727500-299977500 GCA_016271365.2 Neoceratodus forsteri
TGAAAGAAAGACCCCAACCCTTAAAAGAACAGGCATGTGAAAGGAAACACAGGAAATGTGTACCCACTCTTGATTAGGCTTCAGCCAAGAAAAATTGCTGTATTGCAACCTGCTTGCTGTAATAAAACTCTGAAATATAAACATGTCCAGTACTTCATGGCGCCATTTTATAAGCACATAGCAGCTCTATGCCACCTATCTGTGTCACTTCTGTATGAAATCAATAAGTGAGCAGAGCGGAGCAGCTCTGTACATTCAAACTGGTGCTTTGCAGTGCCAAACGTATACATTTCAGCAAACATTAAAAAACGCCATTATTATAATAACCAGTTTGTAAAGTAAATTATCATATTGGTTTAAGAATCTAATCAGCAATTTTTTCTTGGAGGGGGCAAATTTCTCTGTTTTCCTTTAACTGGCTATGCGACTATACTATCGAATATACTACAGTATCCACATGGTCATGTGACTGGATTCCACCAATCATGGTACATGATTACTCTTGTAGAGTTATGATAAGCTATGAAACAGTTAAGTGTTATCCAGGATTGATCAGGGCTTTCAGAGCTGTTTACTTTTTCATTGCTTTGAAGTACAAAAACAAAATTCCACTTAAGTGTAACCCATAAACTATTGTCCGTATGGAGATGCAATACTAAAAGCAAAGTAACCCAGTGTGAATCATACGTAGTGTCGTATCACTGATTAGTGCCCCCAACACACACTATACAATGCCACCATACCATGATTCACAAACTAATTTACCGCAACACAAAAAAAGCTGCATAGTGGCGAAATTCTGCACTTTAAGTAAGTTTTTATTATGCGATTTGTGAACTTTGCAGTTTTGCAAAGTGCAGACTTCGCAAAGCATACTGGTTCACAAACTGGCACACTTTGCAGTAAAATTCGCAAACTTCGAATTTATTTTTACTTTTCCCAAAACTAGTGCCCCCCCTTCCCTGGACAAACACAATACAAACATCACTGTGAAGTGGGCAGGACCCCATCATACAGACCTGTTTCACTGGGTCGTCTCTGAAGCACTCTGCCTTCTTCCTAGGTCTTTTCTTCAACTCCTTCTCTTTGGGTGAAGATCTGTTGGGACAGTATAAGGATCTCCAAAACTAATTTGAAAAAACAAATATTATATATATATATATATATATATATATATGTCTGAAGCAATCACAATCTGAATTTTTTTTTCTTTCTGAGAGTGGAATGGGATCTAAAAGAGTATAAAGTTATCAGAACCAGTTATTATCCCAACGTCGTACCTTGTTCCGATGTTCTACTTTGACTTCCCCAGTTAGGATTTGTTCACTGATTATGCACTGTGCTTCAGCATGCAACACTTCTCAGGCTTATATTCCATGGATAAAAAGCATTGGCATCATGTTACCCTGGCATTTAAAATCAGATTACTCTCTCTCATTCAATTTTCTGCTACTTCTCTTTCTTTAATGGCAATAATTATAACTGTACAAAGGAGGGCTGATAAAATGAAGGCAGTCTTAAAGGGACAACGTACCACCTTCCCGGAAAAAATGTCAGCTCTCCCAGAATGTGTGTAAAATCTCTCTTTGCCAGGAGATATTCTACTACTGGTGGGCAGAGGGAGGAAGAGAGTCTGAAAGGGTTACAGATAAAAAAAAAGGTGTTGATTCTCTGATGGGGTTCTAAAAGAGGGGTTACTGTACAGGTCTGCAGTGGTGGGGGGAGAAGGGAGCATGAAAGGGTTAAGGGTAGGCAATAGAGGGATGCTCAGCTAATTGGCTGACAGTAAGGGTCACTGTACAGGTCTGTAGAGGGGGAATGGAGAACATCTAGTTGGCTGACAGTAAGAGTCACAGTACAGGTCTGTAGTGGGTGATGGAGAACATCTAGTTGGCTGACAGTGAGTCACAGTACAGGTTGTAGAGGGGGAATGGAGAACATCTACTTGGCTGACAGTAAGAGTCACTGTACAGGTCTGTAGAGGGGGAATGGAGAATGTCTAGTTGGCTGACAGTAAGAGTCACTGTACAGGTTGTAGAGGGGGAATGGAGAACATCTAGTTGGCTGACAGTAAGAGTCACTGTACAGGTCTGTGGGGGGGAATGGAGAACATCTAGTTGGCTGACAGTAGGAGTCACAGTACAGGTCTGTAGAGGGGGAAATGGAGAACATCTAGTTGGCTGACAGTAAGAGTCACTGTACAGGTCTGTAGAGGGGGAATGGAGAATGTCTAGTTGGCTGACAGTAAGAGTCACTGTACAGGTTGTAGAGGGGGAATGGAGAACATCTAGTTGGCTGACAGTAAGAGTCACTGTACAGGTCTGTAGAGGGGGAATGGAGAACATCTAGTTTGCTGACAGTAAGAGTCACTGTACAGGTCTGTGGGGGGGGAATGGAGAACATCTAGTTGGTTGACAGTAAGAGTCACTGTACAGGTCTGTAGAGGGGGAATGGAGAACATCTAGTTGGCTGACAGTAAGAGTCACTGTACAGGTTGTAGGGGGGAATGGAGAACATCTAGTTGGCTGACAGTAAGAGTCACTGTACAGGTCTGTGGGGGGAGTGAGAACATCTAGTTGGCTGACAGTAAGAGTCACAGTACAGGTCTGTAGAGGGGGAAATGGAGAACATCTAGTTGGCTGACAGTAAGAGTCACTGTACAGGTCTGTAGAGGGGGAAATGGAGAACATCTAGTTGGCTGACAGTAAGAGTCACTGTACAGGTCTGTAGAGGGGGAATGGAGAATGTCTAGTTGGCTGACAGTAAGAGTCACTGTACAGGTTGTAGAGGGGGAATGGAGAACATCTAGTTGGCTGACAGTAAGAGTCACTGTACAGGTCTGTAGAGGGGAAATGGAGAATGTCTAGTTGGCTGACAGTAAGAGTCACAGAATAGGTCTGTAGAGGGGGTGCTGGAGAACATCTAGTTGGCTGAGAGTAAAGTCACTGTACAGGTCTGTAGAGGGGGAATTGAGAACATCTAGTTGGCTGACAGTAAGAGTCACTGTACAGGTCTGTAGAGGGGAAATGGAGAACATCTAGTTGGCTGACAGTAAAAGTCACTATACAGGTTGTAGAGGGGGAATGGAGAACATCTAGTTGGCTGACAGTAAGAGTCACTGTACAGGTCTGTAGAGGGGGAATGGAGAACATCTATTTGGCTGACAGTAAGAGTCACTGTACAGGTCTGTAGAGGGGGAATTGAGAACATCTAGTTGGCTGACAGTAAGAGTCACTGTACAGGTCTGTAGAGGGGAAATGGAGAACATCTAGTTGGCTGACAGTAAAAGTCACTATACAGGTTGTAGAGGGGGAATGGAGAACATCTAGTTGGCTGACAGTAAGAGTCACTGTACAGGTCTGTAGAGGGGGGAATGGAGAACATCTAGTTGGCTGACAGTAAGAGTCACAGAACAAGTATGTAGAGGGGGGAAATGGAGAATGTCTAGTTGGTTGACAGCATCCACAGGCTGCACCAATGCTACAAGGTTGGCCAGCTCTGCATCACACTAATTGAGTGCCTGTACCTAACTGCCCCTGCATGTGCCATTGGTCAATACAGTGTTTTTTTTTTTTTCAATTGTTTAATCAGGAGTGGCACACTAAGCTGAAAGCTTGTTTACAGGTGCAACCTGGGAGCACAGGGAAGTTAAGTGACTTGCTCAGGGTCACACACTATACATGTGGCGGCTGTTGGATTCAAACCAAGGTCTCCAGATTTGCAGCTCAGAGCCTTAAACCACTGCACTATACTGCCTCCTCAGTGTGCCAACTGACAGTCTCTCTCTTTCAGCATACAGCACTGCAAGCCATATGGCTTGCTCATGACTGATGCATGACAGGCATACATGTGACAGCCTACGCAGCACACAGATGTGCAATGTCCATGCACGATATAAAGTCTATTATGCAATACTGCACATACATGGTGCTGCAATGCTGGGCAGGAGGATGGGGTCATGTCATCGTGCACTGTGCATGTGCGGTCTGACTGGCCGCCATCTTGGGAAGGTCACAACACGCCACACATCAGCCAACGGAATCACGCATCAACATTGACATGCAGCGTGCAACATCACAGTGCATGCATGCATGGCATGCGTGCTGCATATAATCTCGCATACATGACGATGCACTGTGCCATGATGCGCAATGCATTGCAAGGAAATGGCTAGTTGTGCTACCACGCATGGTGGGTACGTGCCAGCAGACTGCACATGCGCAGAGTTATGCAACGCGGAAGTATGCAGTTCAAATATATGCACGGAGTAAACTGAGATGGGCTGGGCTCAAATCTGCTATATTCAGCCAGGATATGCAGATTGCCCTATTGCCCAATCAAAGCACAAGTCCCCACATTAGCATCTCATTACAGGCTGCACAGACCCTCATTTGCATGTGCTGAGCCATCAATGGACTGCTCTGCGCCACCACACACCACTGGTGACCAGCAGGCACTGCACCTTGGAAGTTTGTTTACCACAGCGGCACTGTTGATGAACCTCTGGCCAGGAAGACTCCATGCATATGAGCAGTGCAGTATGACTGTGTGCTGGTTTTATTTATTTATTTATTTATTTCAATCTAGGATTACAATACCTTTGAGCCGAGGCTCTTTTACAAAGGTTCTACGTCAGCATGTGCAACAGTCGTCATTTTTAGTTACAAACATAACGTCACTGACTTACAGACATGCAATAACCAGTACAAAGACTTGAGCTATGAGCAAGACAAGGGGAGGAGGGGGGGTCGATGGGTGGAGAAGTGAGGGTAGGAGATCGAGGGGGTGTAGGAGGTGCAGGGGGTAAGGGGGAGTACGGGAGGTGGGGGCAGGGGCAGGAGTGGAGATATGGGGGGAGAGGTAGGTGAGGGTGGGAGACAGTGCAGCCAGGGGGCCTTGTCAAGGGAATATGCCAGGAAAGGTGTTGGGATGCAAAGACTAATTGTAAGTGCTGGGTGCTGGGGCATGTGTAGCTGGAATGGTGGAAATGTTAAGATGGGCAATTGCAGGATGCAAGCAGTGAGAGGCACAGCCTGAACTTGAAAAGGCTGAGTGTTGGAGCGGTCACTATGTCGCTGCCAAGAGAGTTGAGCCAGTTGGATGCCTGATAGGCGAATGATCTTTGCCCTTGGGTTGTGCGATATTGTGGGAGATGTAGTAGATGGGAATTGGATCTCCTTGTAGTGACATTCCTATGTCTAGGCTTAAGGAGGACACAGACACCAGGTGGGGCAAGTCTCATTATGATTTTCTTGGCCGTGATGCAGGTTTGGTATTTTATGCGTTTGTCCAGTTGAAGCCATCCAGATTGGGAATAAAGGTCACATGTGTGGGTATGGTGATGTGAGCCAGTGATGAGACGACAGGCCTTATTCAGGGAGGTCGTGATACATTTGAGAGCAGTGGTAGTTGCAGACCCATATATGATAAGACCATAGTCTATGGTGCTGACAATGGAGCTTTGGACGGCCACTGACAGTGCCTCTGGGGTTAGGTGTTTCCTGTGCCGGAATAATATGCCTAACCACGCATTGGCAGACTTTGCCACATTGCTAATATGGACAGCGTATGAGAGGTGGGGATCAAGGGTGATGCCAATGCACTTGAATGATTGAGTTTGCTCTAGGATGGCTCCTTGTTTGGTTGCAATGGAGAGGTGGAGTTGTTTGTTTTTGTTGTGGGGGCTGCAAAAGACCATAGACTTTTTTTTTTTTCTGATTGAGAAGCAGTTTATGATTTAGGAACAAGGATTCGATGGAGGAGAAGGCCCGCTGAAGTTTATTTTGTAACTGGTTTGGATCAGGATCTGAGGTGAGGATCACAGCATCGTTGGTATAGAGAATTATTTGTTCTGGGCAGCTGTCCGGTAGTGAGTTTAAGAATAGGTTGAAGAGGAGGGGTCCCAGAATGGAGCCCTGGGGGACTCCCGAGAGGACTGGTCCAGGGTCTGAGAGTGTATCAGCGATTCTTACTGTTTGGGACCGTTCTTCAAGGTACATAGATACATAGACAGTGTCGGCAGATAAGGGCCTATGGCCCACCCAGTCTGCCCATTTGAGCTTGTAAGTTCAGTTTGTTTTCCTAGAAGTCTGTTGCCCCTTACCCCTGACCTCTAGAATTCCTTTATGTCTATCCCATGCATTCTTAAATCCCGTGATTGTTTCAGCCCCCACCACTTCCTCTGGCAGGGTGTTCCACTTGTCCACCACCCGTTCTGTGAAGAAATTCTTCCTCATGTTTCCCCTGAATTGTCCTCCCTCCAACTTCATCCCATGCCTCTAGTTCTGGAACATCTTTTCGCTTAAAAATAGTGTATTCCTGCACCCTGTTCCTCCCTGTAAGATACTTGTATGTCTCGATCATATCCCCTCTCTCCCTCCTCTCCTCCAGGGAGTACATGTTCAGTTCCTTCAACCTGTCTTCATAGGACTTGTGATGCAATCCATGCACCATCTTTGTTGCCCTCCTCTGAACCTTCTCTACCCTGTCTATGTCCTTACGTAGGTATGGTCTCCAGAACTGTACACTGTACTCCAGGTGGGGCCTCACTAGTGTCTTGTATAGCGGAATTATGACCTCCCTTTTCCTGCTGGTGATGCCCCTGCCTATACATCCCAGCATCCTATTTGCTTTACCTGCTGCCTTGTCACACTATTTCCCTACCTTGAGGTCATCAGAGATGACAATCCCAAGATCCGTTTCCTGCTTGGTGCATGCTATATCCTCACCCCCACCAACTGATATATTGTGCCAGGGTTTTGTGCCCCATATGCATTATCTTGCACTTCTTTGCATTGAATTTCAACTGCCAAACCCTGACCATTCTTCAAGTTTCTGCAGGTCGCTTCTCATTCTGTCTACACCCTCTGGTGTGTCTACTCTGTTACAGAGCTTTGTGTCATCGTGAACAGTGAAATTCTGCCTTCTAGATCCTGCACAATGTCACTGATGAAGATGTTGAATAGGACCGGTCCCAGCACTGATCCCTGTGGTACCCCATTGGTCACTCTTCCTCTGTGGAGTGACAGCCATTTACCACCACCTCTGTGTCCTGCCACCCAGCCAGTTACCTACCCAGCACACTACTGTCCTGCCCACACCCATATTCCCCAGTTTGTGTAATAGTCTTCTATGTGGCACAGTGTCAGGCCTTGCTGAAGTCCAGATAGGCCATGTCCACTGCCCTCCCCGATCCACCTCCCTAGTCACCCAGTCAAAAAATTCAACGAGGTTGGTCTGACATGACCTCCCCTGGTGAAACTATGCTGTCTTGGGTCCTGTAGTCCATTGATAACCAGATGTTCCACCAATCTCTCCTTCAGTAGTGCTTCCATGATCTTCCCACTACCGGTGAGGCTGACTGGTCTGTAGTTCCCTGCTTCCTCTTTGTTCCCACTTTTGTATAAGGGGACTACATCTGCTGTCCTCCAGTCTTTGGGTACTCCCTGTTTCCAGTGATCGGCTAAACAGGATACCCAGAGGTTCAGCCACCACCTCTCTTAGTTCTTTAGGACCCTGGGGTGCACCCGTCTGGCCCTATTGCTTTATCAACTCTTGCTACTTCCAGTTCCTTCAAGGACCCTTTCGTGTAACAGGACTGTGTCCATTTCTGCACCATTCTCACCCTTGTACTCCTTCAGACCCATTACCCTCCTCTTCCTCAGTAAAGACTGAGCAGAAATACCTGTTCAATATGTCAGCTTTACTGTTGTCATCCTCCAGCGGCTCCATCCTCCCCCTTCAGTCTCACTATCCCTCCCTTTGTCTTTCTTTTTCACTTATGTACCTGTAAAGGTTTTGTCCTCTACCCACTGATTTTGCAATGTGTTCTTCTGTCTGAGCTTTGGCTTCCTTACTGATCTCCTGCCTCCCTTTGCTTCTCCTGGTACTTCTCCCTATCCCCTTCTGCCTGTGTCTTTTTGTATTGCCTGAATGCAATCTTTTTGGCTTTCACTTTCTTTGCTACCTCTTTGGAAAACCATAATGGTCTCCTCTTCCTTTTCCTCTTGCTAACCTGCTTAATGCATAATTCTGTTGTTCTTGTAATCCCCATTTTAAATACTGCCCACTGTTCCTCAACCCCTGATTCCTGTCCCATTCCCCTTAATGCCTCTTTCAAGTATCTCCCCATTTTCCCAAAGTCTGCCCCCCTAAAATCCAGGATACGTGTTTTTGTGTGGTTTGGTTCTGCTCTGTGATTTCAAACCACAATGACTGGTGGTCACTGTTCCCCAGGTGCTCCCCCACTGTTACCCCCATCACACTGTCCCTGTTTGTGAGCACAAGGTCCAGTATTGCCTTCTGCCGAGTTGGTTCCATGACCAGTGCTTGAGGAAGGCACCCTGAAGGGAGTCCAGGATAAATCTGCTCCTAGTTGATGCTGCTGCTGGGATGCTCCAGTCCACGTCTGGAATATTGAAGTCTCCAACCAGTACTACCTCACCCTTGTCTGCCATCCTTTGGATGGCTAGCATCAGCTCCCTATGTTTCTTCCTCCTGGGCTGGTGGTCTATAGACCACACCTGTGTGGATGGCTGTCCCCATTTTCCTTTCCAGCTTAACCCACAGTATCTCTCCCCATTTTGTTCCTCCTGGATCTCTGTGGCCCTTATGTCATTTTCACATACAGTGCCCTCCTCCTCCCTTCTGCCTGCTCTGTCTCTTCTGAATATGTTGTAGCCAGGTATGGCCATCTCCCAGTCATGGTTATCATTACACCAGGTTTCAGTGATGGCCACAATGTCCAGGTCTGACTGTACCATGACAGCCTCCAGATCTTCCATCTTGTTGCTAAGGCTCCTGGCATTTGCACACATGGCTTTCCATGATTTGACCTCCCTAGACTGCTTCACTGTTCTACTCCAGCCCTTCCTTGGTTGTCATTTATCCTGGTTCTCCTTGCTTTCTGCCCTTCTGCTGAATTTTTGCCCTTTTCTGCTTATCCACCTCTTGGGTACTAATCTCCATCTTTTGCACACTGCTTTGCAGAGATAGCCACTCCTCTGGTTCACTGGTTCCACTGCTAGCTGCGGGGGGTGAGCAAGTAGGTACCCTCCTTGCTGGCCTGCCACCCCCCTTTGCTAGGTTAAATGCTTGTCAATGTAGCATTTAAACTTATCATTGAGTGCTTGGATTCCCCTCCAGGATGGATGCAGGCCGTCAGGCTTGAACAAACCTCCATCCTCCAGGTGGGTCCCCAGTCACCAATGAATCCAAACCCTTCCTCACAGCACCAGTTCTTCAACCATGAGTTAAATTTCCTGGTGCATGCTCTCCTATGCTCTCCCTTGCCTCTCACAGGTAGTACTTCTGAGAAAGTGACAGAAGTAGCTACTTGCTTGAGACCCCTCCCCAGTTTCCTAAACTCTTCCTGAACTTCCTTTGGCTCCCCATTTGCCAGGTCATTAGTACCTAGGTGGATAATGACATCCAGCTCACCTCCTCCTGCCTTCCCAGTGATCCCCAGGATCTTCCTTCCATCCCTCCATGCCGTGGCACCTGGTAGGCACCTCACCTCCCTGTCCTCCCCCTCCTGTGTTCCTAGCTGGATCCCTCTTAAGATGGAGTCCCCCACCAGGATTCGCTTCCTCCTCCTCTGGGGTCCACTGCTTTCCCCGCTGAGGTCACCTCCTTGGCTAACCTCCACATCCTTTCCTTCCACTTCTCTGGGTACCTCTATTTGGTTGTCCTCATTTGCTAGTGTGGCATATGAGTTCTTGAGTGGAATAGGATCTGGGATGTGCCTCTGCCTGACTGCTCTAACCCTCCCTGAGCCCACTGTCATCCAAGTGCTCCTGTTCTCGGCATCCTTTGAGGCAGTTGCATTGGACTGGGTGGTCCCTGGATAGGGGTGATGGTACTCCTGACCCAGTTTACTTCCGCTCTGAGTCTGGCTACCTCATCCCGCAGTCCAGAGAGATGCATGCAGATAGGGCAGCACCTCAGTGTCCAGAAGGTCTGCCTGAATATGGCTGCCCCACAGCCACTGCATTGTACCTCCCCACATTATACTGCAATTCCACTACTTGTCTGCTACTGAAGCTCTCCTAGATCCCTTTTATTAATTTACTGTACTAAAATCCTGTCACTGATCCTCAGATAATTTTTTTTTTAAAGAAAAGAAACCAATAAATAAATAAATGAGTCAAAACACTTGTGCTGAGGTGGGCTTCTTCCCTTATGCCCCTCCTACTTACACCCTTACTATACCCTGTGTTTAGCTCCTGTCAATCAGATTTATCAGGGCATATAATTAAGAGTTGGGGAAGGGGCGAAAATTTGCAGCAATTAAAGACAGCACAGAATTACACCACCACTATGTTTTAAATTTTCAACAGCCCAAAAACAATTATAAGTAAAGACAACAAAGAAAGTATAGTGTCACTAAAAGCCCACAATCTAAGTTTAAAAGAAAAATAGCAATTACCAGTTACTCTAAAGCACTGAATTGAATATGTTTCCTTCCTTCCCCTTCTGGCTTCTTCTGAGAAAATAAACCTCTGCTTGCTACTTTAACTCTGACTTAGCCCCACCTCCAGTTATCACGTAGCTGAGGTCAGAGGCCAGACAATTAACACCTTCACCCAACTACAGGGCAGTCAGACAAGCCAAGATAAAATTTGCAGCAATTAAAGACAGCACAGAATTACACCACCACTATGTTTTAAATTTTCAACAGCCCAAAAACAATTATAAGTAAAGACAACAAAGAAAGTATAGTGTCACTAAAAGCCCACAATCTAAGTTTAAAAGAAAAATAGCAATTACCAGTTACTCTAAAGCACTGAATTGAATATGTTTCCTTCCTTCCCCTTCTGGCTTCTTCTAGCTCTTAAACCAGCTAGTGGTGTCAGTTAACAGCCCAGTGTTCTGAAGCTGGACAAGTAGGAGGCAGTGATTGACTGTGTCGAAGGCTTTAGTTAAGTCAATGTAGATTGAGCCTAGTAGTTCACCAGAATCAAGTGCGTTGTGGATTGCGCCAGTGAATTCAAGTAGGGCTGTGGAGGTGCTGTGACCTTTTCGGAACCCGTCTTGTTGCTTGCACAGGAAGTTGTACGTATCCAGGTATTCTGTGAGCTGGTCCGAGACGATGCGCTCTACTGCCTTGGAGAGTGGGGGTAGTGAGATAGGTCTGTAGTTATCGTGGGCAGTTTTGTCACCACTTTTATGGACTGGGGTGACAGTGGCAGATTTCCTTCTGTCCGGGAACTGGCTGAGGGAGAGGTTGAAAATTCTGGTCAGAGGACTAAGCACTTCATCAAGTGTGAGAGACAGGATTTTGAGATTGAGGGAGTCATTACTGAATCTTGATTTACCAAGGGCTATGGTAACGTATTTGCATACTTGGTGAGCCTTGACTGCTTTGAAGTAGAAGCAGGGGAGCTGGTGGGAGTAGTGTTCATTCCAGACAGGGGCTACACCATCTTTGAAGTAGTCCTGAGGTAGGACAGCTGAGGTCGGTAAAGGCTTTGTTAAAGGTATCCGCAATGGTTTTTGGGTTGAGGGTTGTGATTCCGTTGATGTTGAGTATTTTGGATGTCGTTTTGCTTTCCAGAGTTTCTGGCCAGCTCCCATAGGTGGTCTCTTGTTTTTAGCATCCTGAGGAGGTCACCTGTGAGCCAAGGGTTACTCAGTGATTTGACTTTGCGTTTCTTAATAGGAGCATACGTGTCACAGGCCACAGTGAAGATGTTTATGAAGTGGTCAAGGGCAGTGTTTACGTTGGTTGCATTAAAGATAGGGGACCAGTCTTGGTGGAGGAGGTGGGATTTGAGTCGAGGAAGGTGACCACTGGGTAGAACCCTGCTGGTGATTGTTTTTGGTCGTTGTTTGATGAATTTACTTGACCAGGTGCAGCTAACAGGGGAGTGGTCGCTGAGAGAGTCAGGGAGGACATTACATAGATACATAGACAGTGTCGGCAGATAAGGGCCTATGGCCCACCCAGTCTGCCCATTTGAGCTTGTAAGTTCAGTTTGTTTTCCTAGAAGTCTGTTGCCCCTTACCCCTGACCTCTAGAATTCCTTTATGTCTATCCCATGCATTCTTAAATCCCGTGATTGTTTCAGCCCCCACCACTTCCTCTGGCAGGGTGTTCCACTTGTCCACCACCCGTTCTGTGAAGAAATTCTTTCTCATGTTTCCTCTGAATCGTCCTCCCTCCAACTTCATCCCATGCCCTCTAGTCCTGGAACATCTTTTTTCGCTTAAAAATAGTGTTTTCCTGCACCCTGTTCCTCCCTGTAAGATACTTGTATGTCTCTATCATATCCCCTCTCTCCCTCCTCTCCTCCAGGGAGTACATGTTCAGTTCCTTCAACCTGTCTTCATAGGACTTGTGATGCAATCCATGCACCATCTTTGTTGCCCTCCTCTGAACCTTCTCTACCCGTCTGTGTTCTTACGTGAGTATGGTCTCCAGAACTGTACACTGTACTCAGGTGGGAGCCTCACTAGTATCTTGTATAGTGGAATTATGACCTCCCTTTTCCTGCTGGTGATGCCCCTGCCTATACATCCCAGCATCCTATTTGCTTTACCTGCTGCCTTGTCACACTGTTTCCTCATCTTGAGGTCACTCAGGAGATGACAACCCCAAGATCCCTTCCTGCTTGGTGCATGCATATCCTCACCCCCCAACTGATATATTGTGCCAGGTTTTTGTGCCCCATATGCATTATCTTGCACTTCTTTGCATTGAATTTCAACTGCCAAACCCTGACCATTCTTCAAGTTTCTGCAGGTCGCTTCTCATTCTGTCTACAGAATTAGTGTTAGATATCTGCGATGGGTGACTGGTAAGGATCCAGTCCAAGAGTGTGCTGGTGCCAGTCCTGTAATTTTTCCTGGTTGGTGAGTCAACCATTTGTGTGAGGTTCGCCGCAGCAACGGTATCCCTGTGTGCACCAGCATCAGCCGCAGGCCAGTTGATGTTGAAGTCGCCTAGGAGGATGGATTCCACTGTGCTAATACCTGTCACACTTCCACCCCACAGGCACTAGTATGTCAGCAGAGGAGGAAAGATGGAGGAGATGTCTGAGCTTCACAGATGATGCGCTGGGGGTCCTAGTCGAGGCCTATGTCTGGATGGAGGACCTCCTGTAAGGAAAGAGAGGGACATGGCATGAGCGGTCACAGGGATGGGATGTGGTGGCACAGGCTGTGAATGCCCATGAGGCATACAAGTGCACCTCCCAGGAGTGCATTAAGCACATGAACAGCGAAAAGACCAGGACCAGGGAGTGCCTGGCCACCACGTGGGCATCCCTGCATGCCACTGGGAGTGGGCCATGCACCATGCCACCACTAACATCACATGAGGAGGTGCTCACATCCACCCTGTCCCGTGCATCTGTGGAGTGTGTCCCTGGAGGTGGGTTCCAGACAGGTGGAGGCCTGCACACACTGTGAGCATGCATGTGTCACAATGTCTGTATGGCTTTGTGCTATGATCCTGGGTGTGCAGGGCATGTCACACGTGGATGCACACTGTGTCACCCTACCATTGTTCAGTGCATCCACCCTTGAACTCCCCCCCATGAGCGTGCAGTCTCCCCCTTGCAGCCCATGTGTGCTGTTGTGTCATGCTGACTCACCGGGCACTCTGCTGAGGTGGGGTGGCCATTGGTGGTCACTGCCCACCTGTGTACATGTGCCATGTCTGTGTATGTCCACCACACATGATGATGCAATGCATCATAGTGGCCTGTCACTGTTGCCAGTATGCCCACAAGCAGGCGGCAGTGCCTCTTGCTGGGGTGGGGCCTGTGCACAGCCATGGCTCAGTGGCTGTCCACATTGCTGAACTGTGCATGCATTGCCCTGCGGCATGCAATGCACACAACACACGGCAGTGTGGCTGACACAGGTCACAGTGCTAGTGCATGCCATGTGTGGCAGTGTCCACACAACTGTGCTTCATGGCACACGGCCCCATGTACACCTGTCAGTGGACATACAATCTTGACCATGCATACCTGTCTGCCTTACAGTGCCATCATTCCTCAGGGGAGCTACAGGGCACATCCCGCAGGTGGAAGGCCCAGTGGAGGAAGTGGAGTAGGAACCCAGGCCATCAACATCAGTCAGGATCATGCCCAGTGCAGGCAGGGAACACATGTTCCAGGATCTGCTGAGTTCTGAAGGTCTGAACACCCTGCCTGACACAGAGTTGCCTGGTGCCCTCACAGTGCTGGCATTGATCACAGAGGATGATGATGCCACACAGCTTGAAGTGATGGCACACAGCGGTGCCATCACCACAGTGCAGGTGGTCACATGGATAGCGATGGACAGGGTGGGGCACCCTGCACGCATGCACATCCCCAGCCAAGTTGCCCCACTGATGACCGCTCCTGCGGCAGTTGTGGATGGCCAGGTCTGGGGTGTGGCTGTTCGGACTGAGGCTATCACCCTGGTATAGCAGGGTGTTGTGCAGCAGCAACGTGCTGCCCGTGCACATGATGTGACTGCACAGGGACCCACTGTGTCTGCCCATGCACAGTCCCCACCCGAACAGCATTTGGCTATACAGCGTCCACAGGCTGTGGATGTTGCACTGCAGGCCAGTACACCACTCGCCCATCAGTGTCCCCCACTGGACAGGTCCCCTGCTGATGGGCTTGATGAGGACACCCAGCTCCTGCGGGCCTTTGTGGAGCATCAGGGTGTGCTCAGGGAGGCGTGTCAGGGCCTGTGTGTGCAGGTGGGCATCGTGGATGACCATGCATCTACAGGGCACTCCTGATTGGTTGGTGAGATATGCCAACTCTGGGTTGACATGGTTAGTGAGATTCACCAACTGCTGGAGGACGTGACCGCAGGCTTTGAGGGAACAGTACAGGCAATCAAGGTGGGCTGTGCTACCCTTGTACCTCATGAATGTAGAAGTGCCCACCACACACCGTGTAGTGACACCAGCACTCCTACCTGAAGATGTAGTGTGGCCCCATTGCTTCTGATGCCATGCCCTGCCTCAGGTGCTCCCAACACCCCTGGGTCCCATCTGGACTTCAGGAATGAGACACCCATGAACACACGGTCATGGTCTCATGGGTTTACCCCTACTAGTACGGTTGGGTCCCCTGCCAAGGTGGTTGCTGTCACAAATTCACTCAGCAGGTCAGGCCCTGTACTCCCCAAGTGCCAACCTCTGAGCACAGTCTTGTGAACAGTGTAACAGACAAGGTAACCCTTTTGTCTGTTTTTGTGAGTTCGGATCAACCTTTGGTCTCAGTTCTGGAGGGATTCAAACTGTTAACTCCTTGCTAGCATACCCAATGCACAGGCTCAGATATATCTGTCTTTGGGGGGGCCAGATATCTTTGCCTATGGGCACCTAACCAGGTAGGCAGAAATGAACCCTTTAAAACTTTAATAAAGACCTCAGACTTAAAACACTTCTCTTTCCAGTTTGGTACCACCATACAAGCTTATATCTGCTGTCGGCTATAACCATAAATATTTCTTGGCAAAAGAAAGCAATTCAAAGACAGACCAGGTTTGCTCTAAAATTAGAGTTTTACTAAAATATATAATAATACATCAAACATACAATACAGAACTCTTATATCACAAGACATACATATCTTTAAACAAAACTAGGTTTAAAACAGTGCAATTCCAACAACAATATTTAGATTTTGTCTAGCTTTCTAAATACCTGTTTTCAGTGCTCAGATGTTACCTTGGTCAGAGTCAGATAAACGTTTCTCTGTAGTGAAAAAGAATAATCTTTACAAGCTGTATTTGCCAACCCCTTTTGGATGAGGTCATCTAGCTCCTCCTCTGTCAAAAATATCTAAAAAATATATATTTCTATACAACCACAGGATGTAATTTCAAAGTATTAATTCTGCAACCTTAGCATAACTCAAGTTTCAAATGGCACCTCTTTTGATTCATGCTGCATCCTCCTCACACAGGCTTCGTATGAGCATTTACAACCTCGCACCTCTGTGTAATAACCTGCGTTTTCTCTTCAACATCATAAACCTTTTTTATGATTTCCCTCTTAAAGTTAACTTAAACAACTCTGTAATTAACTCAGAGAAACAGGATGCTTGATTAAAGTCTTCCATGTAACAAATTGCCTCTAAAAACTGTGTGTGTGTGATACATGCTGTCAGCAGTTCTCTTGGCCTGCAGCTGTGAGCTGAAATCGGGGGTGGAGTCAGTGAGATCATTCCTAGAGCATTTGATTTTTCAGCAGAGACAGTCATTAATCAGGGGTCAACCTTAACTTTTTTTTGCACTAGCCAGCCGGACGAGTGGATTAAAAATTGCACTAGCCCTCAAATGGTTGCATTAGCCGGCAGTAATAATGGTCAGGAAAAATGCAAGCCAAGAAATACTCTGATTACTGCATATTTATCCTGCTCCAACATTGCATCCTGCCCCAGCAGTGTGTAACCCCATTGTTTTTTGTTTTTTTTTACCATGCGCCCTTGCTTGCTCTTTCTTCACCCCCTCCCAGACAAACCAGTGAATACCATAACAGCAAATGTTCAACCAGGCAGTTCTAGCTCTGCACACACAATAGCCAACATCATCATGTACCTCACCACAGTCCCGCCCTGACCTGCAGGGCAATGTATAGAATCTGGCAGAGAAAGACACTGTCATCCTCCACCCTGTGATTAACCAGAACTGCACTTCTGGATGTTTTCTTACACTGCAAAGTGAGCTGGGGCAGTTCTAGAATTTCTTTGGAGAGAGTTAAGCAAACACAAGGTGCTGGGATGTAAGAAACTTTGACATATCTGTTTATATATACTAGGCACAAAAATATTGATTTTAACATGCTCTGCTCTAACCATACCTCTTAACCTTTTATCATGCAAATGTGTGACACAAAGTGTGACAACTAGACAAAATGTGTGACACATCATCAAACATGACATTGCAAGAATACTGTGGAAATAAGTGCACTAATGTTTATAATGTTGCTGATAACCTAGCATCTTATATTATTTCACATTTCTACTTAGTCTCAGTGATCAGTGTGAAATGTCACCTTCTGAATGTGGGACAGAAGGTTTCTGAGGGGTAAAATGAGTGATGTACCTCGTAATGTGTGACAGTTGTGAGGTATGGCCCTAACAAAAACAGATTTTTCATAACGGTGTCCTTTCATCAGTCAAAGGGGAGCAGTATACAGGCATGATGCTGTACTACCTCTCTCTTTCTATATAGGATGATCTGTGCACACCAGGAATACCTATTTTAACTTTTCAGATTATTTATTTTACTAAGTTTTTGCTTTGTACCATACATAGAAACATAGAATTTGACAGCAGATAAGGACTGCTTGGCCCACCCAGTCTGCCCATTTCCCTACCTGATGGATAAGCTGCAGATCCTAGTTAACCAGCAGCCTACTTCTTCCTACCCCCCCCTAGAATTGCCTTATAACTGTCCCATGCATGCTTGAATTCCACCACTGTTTGTGACTCACAGCCTCCTCTGGAGGCCGTTCCATACATCCACCACCCTCTCTGTGAAAATATACTTCCTTAAATTACCTCTGAGCTGCCCCCTTCTATCTTCAAATTGTGCCCCTTGTTTCTTGCACACCTCTTTCTTTGAAAGATGCTACCCTCTTGGACTTTGTTGATTCCTTGAGGTACTTGAAAGTTTCTATCATGTCCCCTCTCCTCCTTTCCTCGAGGCTATACATAAGCTCCTTAAGTCTCTCTTCATACATCTTCGGTGCAGACCCTGCACCATTTAGTGCCCTCCTCTGGACAGTTTCCATCCTGTCTGTGTCTTTGCGGAGATTGGGTCTCCAGAACTGCACACAGTACTCCAGATGGGGTCTCACTAGCTGTCTGTACAGAAGGATAATAACTTCCTGTTTTCTACTGGTGATGCCTCTCCCTATGCATCCCAGTATCCCCCAACCCTCCTTGCTGCCCTCTCACATTGCTTGCCCACCTTTAGGTAATCTGATATGACTACCCCCAGGTCCCTTTCCGTTTTTGTTGTTGTTAGTATCTGACCCCCCATTGTGTACTCTTCCCTTGGGTTTTTGTTTCCCAGGTGCATTACCTTGCACTTCTTAGCATTGAATCTAAGCTGCCATACATCTGACCATTCCTCTAACCTGCCAAGTGTCCCTTCTCATCCTTTCCACCCCCACCCTGTGCATCAACTCTGTTGCAGATCTTGTGTCATCTGCAAAGAGACATACTTTTCCTTCAGTCCTCTGCAATGTCACTTATAAAGACATTGAAGAAGACTGAGTCCTAATCTGAACCCTGTGATGCCCACTACTAACCCCCCTTTTTCAGAGTGGACTCCATTTACTATTACTCTCTGTGTCCTATTCTCCAGCCAATTCTTTACCAGGCTGTCATCTTGGGACCCACTCCCAGGCTGGCTAACTATATTAATCTTTTGTGTGGGACTGTGTCAAATGCCTTGCTAAAGTCTAGGTGGCCATGTCTAAAGCCCCTCCTGATCAACTACTTTGGTCACCCAGTCAAAGAAATCTATCAGATTTGTCTAGCATGACCTTCCTGCTGAATCCATGCTGCCTTGGGCCCTGTGCCCCTCTGGCCTCTAGATATTTAACAATTCTTTCCTTCAGAGTGATTCCATCATTTTCCCTACCACTGAGGTTAAACTAACAGGTATGTAGTTTCCTGCTTCTGCCTTGCTCCCACTTTTGTGAAGGGGAATCACATCTGCCCTCCTCCAGTCCTCAGTACCACCCCATCCTCCCATGATTTGTTAAACAGGGTAGTCAGTGGTGTCACTAGTTCTACCCTTAGTTCTTTTAGAATTCTGGGATGAATCCCATCAGGCCCCATTGCTTTGTCCACCTTCAGTTTTAAGAGTTCTTTCAGGACCCTTTCTTCTGTAAATGGGCTGGTATCAACTTCTGTATCCAGAGTGTTTCTACTGTTTGTTTTAGTACCTCCCCCTCTTCATTTGTAAATACTGCTCAAAAATATTTGTTTAGTATCTCTGCCTTTTCACAGTCACCCTCTGCCCACCTCCCTCCCTTTATTAAGCCTCACTATCCCTCCCTTGGTCTTCCTTCACTCCCTGATGTACCTATAAAAGGTTTTATCCCCCTTCTTAACTGAGTTGGCTATCTTTTCCTCAGTTTGGGCCTTTGCTGTTCTGACTGCCTTCCCAGCTTCCTTTTGCTTTAACTGATACAGTTCTCTGTCCTGTTCCTTCTGTGATTCCTTGTACTTCCTGAATGCTTTCTTTTTCTCTTGAACCTTCACTGTCACTTCCTTTGAGAACCATAGTGGTTTCTTACCTCATTTGGTTTTGTTTATTTGCTTTACACAAAGGCTTGATACCTCTGTGATGGCAGTTTTTATTATTCCCCATTGTTCTTTTACTCCTCCTTCCTGCCCATTTGCTAGTGCATTCCTTAGGCACTCACCCATTTTGACAAAGTCAGCCCTCCTAAAATCCAGTACCTTTGTCTTTGTATGACTTGACTCTATTGCTGTGTTTATTGTGAACCATACTGTTCGATGGTTGCTAGTTCCCAGATGGCTACCCACTTGTACATCTGTGATCTTCTCTTCATCTCCATTTGAGAGAACCAGGTCTAAGATTGCTCCCTCTCGAGTGGGCTCCAATACTAGTTGTCTAAGGCATGCCCCCGTAGGGCATCTAGAATAACCCCACTCTTAGAAGTGGCTGCTGCAACTGCACTCCAGTTAACATCTGGCATATTCAGATCACCCATCAGCAATATCTCCCCCTTATCTGCCATTCTAAGTATACTTTCTATCATTTCCTTGTCCATTTCCTCCCACTGAGAAGGGGGTCTGTATACAACCACATACATGCTGCAAAGCATTGTTTTTAGGATGAAATGACATGCTGGGTGGTACTGCATTGATGGCATTGATGGGTGTGTTCCATTAAGAGGAGCTGTGAACCCTACACCAGTCAGTAATGGCAGCTATGGTCTATGGATGGCCACTTCAGAGCCTAGTCAGCAGTGGTGTCCAGAGAAAGTATAGAGTGGACAGATCACCTGGCTGGGCAGACCATGTTTACATGATAGCATTCTGTCACTGCAGTGTTGGATACAGGCACTCAAAAGGTTGGGAAATGAGGCACACTGGTTTTAATATTGTGGGACAAATCAAGGACAAGTTCAGCAAACTGGAAGCTAATTACTTAACAGCACTCTGCCCTTGATCACAGCATGCACACTAGCTGAATGTCCTAACAATTGAGTGATAATGACTCACATTGAGTCTTTTGTTGGATCCCCCTCTTAAACCGCCAGATAATTGCAGCTCTTAATGAGCTGTTAATCACATCAGGCCACCTGGAACACTGAAGGAAATTAGCAAAAAGGACTACAGCCTGCTAAGGTAGGGACTTTTTCAACTTCATTAACAGCCATGAAAAAACTGCACTAGTCCAGATGGACAAGTAGAGGGTTAGCTGCACTAGCCCTGGCCAATTTGCACTAGGTTCAGGGCTAGTAAAACAATGTTAAGGTCAAACCCTGTCATTAATACATTTTATATAAAAAAATATTATACAGCACTCAAAACGGGCTGTCTACATCACAGTTGCTACCCCAGAGGGGGGCACCCATCACGGGCATGGCCATTCATGTGTCTGTGGCAGCTGTGGTAGATCACTATGATTCCACCTGTGTGCAGTTGTCATGGCACTGTCACCAACCAGGCATTGTTTGCCCACGCACCCTGCTGTCTGTGCCCAGGTCTGCATGCGGGGTCACACATGTGGGCCTGTGGCTCGCATGTCCATGCTGTCTGTGTGGTATTCTGGACTTGTGCTGAGGCACTGCTGCTGTGTTGTCTGGCATGGGCATGATGAGAGCAGCCTTGTGTGTCCGCTGTGCATATGTGCAGGCATTGTCCACAGATCCAAGCCATACACCGCAGTGCCCCACGTAGGCCTGGACAAGACTGTACCACTGTGGCCACACCTGCATGGGTGTGTACCTCCACCACTGTGGACCTGTCAGCCATGTTGCATCTGCCAACCTTCGCATGTTGTCCCCTTCCCACATGACGTTGCTCAACGAACCCCCCCCATTATCCCACTCTGTTACCCACCTTTGGTCTCCAAAGTGCTCCTCCACAATCGTGTCCCTGTGCTGCCGTGCCCTGGTGACCAGCCATAGGTCCCTGTAGTTGTGGTGGTCCTGCACTCTCCCAGCCTGTGGCCCCTCATCTTCAGAGCTGTCATCCGGCTCAGCCTGGATGTGGATTCCATGGTCTGTGACCATGTTGTGTAGCATACAACAAGCCAGGAATATGCCACAGGCCTTCTCTGGGTTGTGCTGTAGGGCACCGCCAGACCTGTCCAGGCATCTGAATCTCATTTTAAGGATGCCGAACACACACCCTATGATACTGCGTGTAGTGCTGCGTGACTCGTTGTAATGGTTCTCTGCCACGGATGAGGGCTGGCATGTGGGGGTGAGCAGCCATGGCCTTAGGGTGCATGCACAGTCACCTGTGGAAGAGAAGAAGTGTTAAGTGTTCATCATGCATTCACAGGTGTGCTACAGCCCTGTCTTACTGCATGTCTGCCATTGATCTGTGTGCTGTCCCACCTCGTGCCACACGAGCTATGCATGCAACATCATGTCAGTGGGTGCACTGTAAGTATGTTGCATGCAGAGCACTTGCCTGGCATGCTGTAGCCTCCCATGGCCATGCTCTGCTGTTCACATGTCCTGCCCCTGCTGGTGCACAGCCACTGCCCTGTCCAGCCGTGGTTCTCTAAAGCACCACAGCACCTGTGTCTGGCCCAGTCCCTGTACCACTGCATGCCTGGAAGTATGTGTAGGCTGTGTGTGTGTCCCCAGCCATGCCCCCCTGAGCCCAGCACACCCCTGCTGCATGTGGTTCACAATGCCATGGGCACATGTGGGCCGTGGCACTGCATGCCTGTTGGGCATGGCGACCCCTGTCTGTTTCCCACAACAGCGGTTCCACACACTGTATTGTGTGCCACTGTGTGCTGTGTGGGTACATTAGCACAGGGCTGATTGGTGTCAGATGTTAGCATCATGTGCACTTCCAGGGTGCATGGCACACACATTGGTACTGCGTCCCATGGCACTGCACACCACCTGGCAGTTTACGGAGTGGTAGTCCTTTCTGTTGATGTATGGCACTCCCTCTGGACTACGTGGTGTGCATATTGCCACATGGGTGCAGTCTATGGCCCCTAGCATGCCTGGCATACGTGCCACCTTGTGGAAGTGCTGCATAGTTTCTGTCCTCTCTGCCTATGTGCTTGGGAATTTGATGTACTCTGAAGCATGTGGCAGCAGAGCAGGGAGGAACTGGGTGAGAAGGCAGGACATGGCGGACTGTGTGATGCCACTGGTGTCACCCACTGGTGTCTGGAAGGTGCCCGTGGTGAGCAGGCACATTGCTGCTGTCACCTTTGTCTCCACCATCGTGGCATGACTCCTGTGTGTTGGTGCCTGCAGGTCATCATGGAGCAGCTCACAGAGCTGTCTCAGTAGTGCCCTGATGAGTCTGTACCAACCCACAATCTCTGTATCTCTCAGGTGGTCGACTGTGACACAGGCATGGTACCATCTCTGCTGGGCATACCACCTATGGGCCCTTCCATGTCCACGCTGTGGTTTCTCCCATCTCCTCATTCCCCTCGTAGCTGCTGCCATCAGGAGTGCTGTTCCACCCATGGCTGCTATGCTGCTCTCTGCCTGTGGGCGGACTGGACGCAGGCATGCTTTTTATATGCCTATCTTTGCGCAGCACATTTGCACGATGCACCATAAATGCACAGCACATCTTGGCTGAATATGTGGCTGCACAGCACATTCATGGGAACGTCACCTCCACATGTGCTGCATACACTATATTTGCACTTTGGTGCATCCGGTTTTGTGCCGTGCATCTGTGTCCTTTTAGTATTGCACCACGGTGCATCTTCTGGTTTGCTCTGGCACATCTCGGGTTGTGCAGCACATCTGCTTTGAATATCTAGGCCCATAAGTTTTCTTTTAAGTGAATTCAGTACTAATCTATGTGTATCAAGCCAAATATGCATTGAGCCAAAATCCTTTCAGAGGTTTTTCTCAAAATTTGAAATAACACTACCCGAACAGAACAAAACAGCATCATCGGCATACAATATTAATTCAGTACTATTGCAAATTTCAGAAGGGGAATTAATAAAAAGTGAAAATATAAGGGAGCGAAGACTGGACCCCTGAGGGACTCCACATCTCATTAAACATTCATTTGAAAAGGTGTTATTGATCAAGGTTTTTTGTGTCCTGTCTTGATGATAATTAGCAAACCATGAAATTACATCATCAGAAAAATTTACCTTAGACAATATCTTTAAAAACTCCTTATGGTCCACCAAATGAAAGTCCACGAAAGTCGAAACTACATATTTGCCCTCATCAACGGCTTTGTAAGTTTGGCTGGTGAACCTCACCAAGGCAGTTCTGATATTATGGTTGGTTTTAAAACCATGTTGAGAGTCAGACCACAGATTACACTTCTCAAGGTGTTCAGAAATCTGGTCTGAAACGACTTTCTCTAATATTTTAGATAATGGGGCTAAAAGATAGGCTGATAAATTATTTTGATTTGCCCTTGGAACAGATTTATAGATTCGCCTGACAATAGAGCATTTCTGCTTTGTGAGAAAAACACAATGACATAACAAATGATTAAGTAACTTTGTTAGCAGAATAACAAAGAACTGATTGTTTTGAGCAGTGTTGGGTAAGTTACTTTTTCTATTTAAACAAACATAGACCCTCAACATATGCTTCTACCACTGTCCCAATTGATATGCATGCTGTAGGCGATGATAAACTCCACACTAAATTATTGGCTTCAGGTGTAACAAAATTCTATTTTTTTTTGCCCTTTCCCCTAACGATGTACATCAATATATTGTTAAGATGGATCCCAGACAATGCATATGCCTTGACAATATCAATTATAGCATACTCAAAAGCAGTATTGTTTAAGTTAATTTTTCTATTACTTTTGGAAACTTGTTCCAGAAAGCACTGTGCAGTCACTAGCAAGGATGGAGAAGTACTAGAAAAAGTAATCCGCCTTACAGTTACAATTACTTATGTCTTTTTATACAAAAGAAATACGTAACTGTAACTGGTTACATTTATTTGAAAGTAACTAGTAACTAACCTATTACTTTCAAAAAATGTAATCTGTTACAGTTATTTATTATTTTTGTATTGTTTTTGTATAAAAAGAAATAAGTAACTATAACTGTAAGGTGTATTACTTTTTCTAGTACTTCTCCGTCCTTGCTAGTGACTGCACAGTGCTTCCTGGAAGAAGTTTCCAAACGTAATAGAAAAATTAACTTAAACAATACTGCTTTTGAGTATGCGATAATTGATATTGTCAAGGCATATGCATTGTCTGGGATCCATCTTAACAATATATTGATGTACATCGTTAGGGGAATGGGCAAAAAAAAATAGAATTTTGTTACACCTGAAGCCAATAATTTAGTGTGGAGTTTATCATCGCCTACAGCATGCATATCAATTGGGACAGTGGTAGAAGCATATGTTGAGGGTCTATGTTTGTTTAAATTAGAAAAATGAAAATTAAAGATATTAGCAACTTTAATGGGGGTCATTAATAAAAAAAAAAACCTTCAGATCTGTTAGAAAATGCTCCAGCTTTTCTAGATCTTCCCATTAGAGAATTTAAGCCGTTCCAAGTTAATTTAGAGTTAACTCTTTCAACAATCAGTTTCCTGTTAAAAAATTTGCTTTAGTTGTTCCAATTGCTGACTTACATTTATTACATAAGCGTTTATAATCCTGCAAATGAGCATGCGTTTTAGACTTTCTATATTTAGCCCATAATTTGTTTCTGGATCTAATTAATTTAAGTAAATTGGGTATAACCCATTGATTGATCTCCTCTCTAACTCTCACTTTTTTAAAAGGTAATTTATCACATATGGCAAGAAAATGTGTACAAAAGAAGTCAAAAGCATCATCTGTATTACATATCCTATGTAAAAAAAGACCAATCAATGTAATTTCATTAGAAAATTCCTGAACATCCAAATCCTTTTTTTTTTTTAAACTATTTTTATGCTCTCGGAGGTGCCTACTCAACTCTGCTCCTGCTACTCCCCACTGTGACTCCTCTCAGCCATCCCCTCCCACAGAGCAACTTCCCAGCCCCCGGATCACTCCTCCGGGGGAGGATCCGCCACTCCGACCTTGGCAGCATCTGTCTGAAATTAGAGGGTCCATCTCTCTGCGGAAGGTGGTTTAGGGATCGCTGTTGGGGATGTAAGGGTTAGTCCCTGAGGCCCTAGTCGGCTCCTCGGTGCACTGGGGATTTTTCTTGTTATGCCCTCGTGGTGCAGTGTGCAATGGTGTCAGTGCAGGCCCTCTCACAGACAGCCTGCCATCACCAGCTCCCAACTGCTGTTCCTTGCTACTGGGCGAGCGCCCCCAGCCTCCACTAGGTGCCACTGTTGAGCGCGGAGTTCCCCTGAGCCCACCTCAGGAGAAGAGAGCAGTCCTCCAGATGCTCGATCTTCTCCTTCTCCTGCTGACCCCCAGTGGCCCAGGTTTGTTCCCAAACCTGGGTCACCGGCATGGCGCGTAGTGTGGCGTCCTGCACCTCAACCCTCAGTGTTACCAGGCTGACCACATCCAAATCCTTTAAATTAGAGTAAGTAATTGTCTTGGGTACCTCTTTACCAAATTTAGCCTGTCAGTTACAAAACACAGCACAATGATCACTGAGATAGTTTGTTAGTACTCCTGAGGAAACAACATGTAAGGGGTTGTTAGTAATTACCCAATCAAGGATTCATGTCCAGCTCTGTAACTGGCACGAGTAGTATTGGTAATAATCAGTTGATGAAAACCTAAACCAGAAATTAAATTCCTGGCTTCCATAGCATACATTAAACTGGCCCACGGTTTCTTCACCTCACCCAGCTCATCCCCCACCATCAGGTTATCCCTGAGTCATTCACCCACCTTTTTAAAATCTTCCCTCCTGAAGTCCACGACCTTCACCCTTTTGTGGTTTAATTCCACAGCCATCCTTATGTTGAACCAGACTCTATGGTGATCGTTGTTTCCCAGGTGGCCTCCTACCTTGATGTCTGCAACACTGTCACTGTTCGTGAGTACCAGGTCCACTTTTGCCTCATAATGAGTGGGTTCACTGACTACTTGCTAGAGGAACGCCCACTGTAGGGAGTCCAGAATGTTCCTGCTTCTACCTGAAGCTGCAGCTGAGAGATTCTAGTCTACATCTGGCAGATTGAAGTCCCCCACCAGCAGCACCTCCCCTTGTTCTGCCATCTTGCTAATAGCTTCCATCAGTACCTTATCTAACTTCTCCCCCTGTGTTGGAAGTCTGTAATTTGCACCAGTTCAAACAGAGGCTCCATTCCTCATCTCTAGGGTGACCCATAGTCCTTCTGCTCCCCCGATATTCCTTATATCTCCATTACTTGTATGCCTTCCCTCACATAAAGCACCACACCCCCTCCTTTCCTTCCCATCCTGTCCCTCCTGAACAGAGTATAGCCTAGTATGCACATGTCCCAGTCATGGTTTGCAGTGCACTATGACTCGGTAATGGCCACAATCTCCAGGCTGCCTATTTCCTTATGCCTTCTAGGTCCTGAATCTTATTTTTTAGACTTCTAGGATTTGTACACGTGGGCTTCCAGATTTTGTTACCAATCTGCTTAGTATACCCCTTCTTTCCTTTTTGCCCTCTCTCCTTCCTCCCTCTCTTTCTAATGCTTATGTTCCCATCCGCCTTCATTTCTACTGCCTTACTTACTTTATTAATTTCCACCCTGGGGGATTCCATTGCCCTCAGGTTCTCCATACTTTATGCTTTAACCTGTGGGGATGGACAGTTACTGCCTCCTCAATTTCTCCACCCCCCCACTTGGCCAATTTAAATGTTCATCAAAATAACGTCTAAACCATCCACTAAGGACTGCAGTTCCCCTCCCAGATGGATGCAAGCCATCCCCCCTGTAAAGATCCTTGTCTCTCCAGGTGGCTCTCCCATCCCCAGTGTAGCCGAACCCCTCTTCTCTGCACAGTTTCTTAAACCATGAATTGTAGGTCTTAGTGCAGAGATCCCTCTCCTATTGTAGACAGCAGCACCTCAGTGAAAGCCAATGAGTGTGCTAAGGCCCTTCCCCAACTCTTTAACTTCCCCCTGTACCATCCCAGACTCATCTCTAGTTAGATCATTTGTCCCCAGGTGGACAATGACATCCAGCTCCCTCCCCCATCCTGCTGCCTTAGCAATCCTCTGGATCCGCTTCCTATGGCACCATGAAGCAACTAACTTCCTCTCCCACTTTCCTATTCCCAAATCTCTCGCCAACACAATCAACAGTTCACTCTTGTCTGTTTCACTGTTTTTGTTTGTTTAGCTGTTTCTATCTGTTTTAGCTGTTTCTGTCTGTTTAGCTGTTTTTGTCTGTTTTAGCTGTTTCCATTTGTTTAGTTGTTTTTGCCTGTTTTAGCTTTCTCTGTCAGTTTGAGTTGCTTTTGTCTGTTTTGGCTGTTACTGCCATTTTAAGCCATTGATATTTGAGTTGATTTATTAATTTCATTAGCTTTTTTCAAATATTTAACTCCAAAAGACATACTGACCTGATAACCGCTTGTTTCAAGATATTTCTGTTGGGGGGAGGAAAAAAATAAAGCACTGTATCTAAATCCTGCGATAGAAAACAGCGCAGGCAAAAACCACACTGTGCAGTTCATGTAATCTAGCACTGTCCAAAACTGTGCTAGATTATTTAAACAAACTCCAAGACCACACACGCGTTTATGCCTGCGTGGTTTTTGAACACACACATATGTGCGGTCGGGGTTTTGACCGGATACCAGAAAATACAACAGATAAAAGAATAAAAAGTACATTAACAGAATACATCATTACATAAAGGAGAAGCAATACATCGCGTCAGCACAGAAGTGACATATAGTACAGTATATATGTGTATATTATTATTCAAGGTACAGTAATGGAAAAAATGCATTGGTACACTTCTTCTGTACGCACTTTACATCTTGCCATTAATCAGTCATCCAGAAATATGGTTTCCTCACATGATGCCCCCTTGCCTTAGCTGGCTCTTTGCACAAGACTGTGCACACCTGTGCTTTTATTATTGATAACAATTTGCATATGGATAATTTTCTATGCTACAAGGTATTTCCCTTTGCCTGTTTACCTCTCTCTGTAACACCCTCCTTCCTGGATCACACCTGGAAATTAGCCTTAGATCAATGTGTCTTACCTGGCTAGAAATGTTTAAATAACTAAATAAATTAAATCTATGCTCGCTGACTCCTCCTAGGGACCCATAGTCCCCTGGGTTCTATGAATTTCAGCCAGACTGTAATACTCCTTTAATATGTCTCCTTACTCAGGGGGCTGGAATGAAGTGATGCAACAAGGGAGTGGGAAATGAGTTGTAACATCATCCTCCCTCCACTATGGGGAGGGCAGTCATTAAAGACTTCCTTGGGGCTTCATGTGAACTAGGTAGGCAATGATTTAAGGGTTAATGCCAGAGGTCCAGGCTTCCAAGGTGAGAGGAGCCTTGCTGTGGACCCCAGAGGAGGAGGAAGCGAATCCTGGTGGGGGACTCCATCATAAGAGGGATCCAGCTAGGAACACCGGAGGGAGAGGACAGGGAGGTGAGGTGCCTACCAGGTGCCACGGCATGGAGGGATGGAAGGAAGATCCTGGGGATCACTGGGAAGGCAAGACGAGAGGGTGAGCTGGATGTCATTATCCACCTAGGTACTAATGACCTGGCAAATGGGGAGCCAAGGAAGTTCAGGAAGAGTTTAGGAAACTGGGGAGGGTCTCAAGCAAGTAGCTACTTCTGTCACTTTCTCAAAGTACTACCTGTGAGGGGCAAGGGACAGCATAGAGTGCATGCACCAGGAACTTTAACTCATGGTTGAAGAACTGGTGCTGTGAGGAAGGTTTGGATTCATTGGTGACTGGGGACCCACCTGGAGGGATGGAGGTTTGTTCAAGCCTGACGGCCTGCATCCCTCCTGGAGGGGAATCCAAGCACTCAATGATAAGTTTAAATGCTACATTGACAAGCATTTAAACTAGCAAAGGGGTGGCAGGCCAGCAAGGAGGGTACCTACTTGCTCACCCCCCACAGCTAGCAGTGGAACCAGTGAACCAGAGGAGTGGCTATCTCTGCAAAGCAGTGTGCAAAAGATGGAGATTAGTGCCCAAGAGGTGGATAAGCAGAAAAGGGAAAAATTCAGCAGAAGGGCAGACAGAAAGGAGAACCAGGGATAAATGACAACCAAGGAAGGGCTGAGTAGAACAGTGAAACAGTCTAGGGAGGCCAAATCATGGAAAGCCATGTGTGCAAATGCCAGGAGCCTTAGCAACAAGATGGAAGATCTGGAGGCTGTCATGGTACAGTCAGACCCTAGACATTGTGGCCATCACTGAAACCTGGTGTAATGATAACCACGACTGGGAGATGGCCATACCTGGCTACAACATATTCAGAAGAGACAGAGCGGGCAGGAAGGGAGGAGGAGTGGCACTGTATGTGAAAAATGACATAAGGGCCACAGAGATCCAGGAGGAACAAAAGGAGGAGAGATACTGTGGGTTAAGCTGGAAAGGAAAATGGGGACAGCCATCCGCACAGGTGGGTCTATAGACCACCAGCCCAGGAGGAAGAAACAGATAGGGAGCTGATGCTAGCCATCCAAAGGATGGCAGACAAAAGTGAGGTAGTACTGGTTGGAGACTTCAATATTCAGACGTGGACTGGAGCATCCCAGCAACAGCATCAACTAGGAGCAGATTTATCCTGGACTCCTTCAGGGTGCCTTCTTCAAGCAACTGGTCATGGAACCAACTCGGCAGAAGGCAATACTGGACCTTGTGCTCACAAACAGGGACAGTGTGATGGGGTAACAGTGGGGGAGCACCTGGAAACAGTGACCACCAGTCATTGTGGTTTGAAATCACAGAAAGAGCAGAACCAAACCACACAAAAACACGTATCCTGGATTTTAGGGGGCAGATATTGGAAAATGGGGAGATACTTGAAAGAGGCATTAAGGGAATGGGACAGGAATCAGGGGTTGAGGAACAGTGGGCAGTATTTAAAATGGGATTACAAGAACAACAGAATTATGCATTAAGCAGGTTAGCAAGAGGAAAAGGAAGAGGAGACCATTATGGTTTTCCAAAGAGGTAACAAAGAAAGTGAAAGCCAAAAGATTGCATTCAGGCAATACAAAAGACACAGGCAGAAGGGGATAGGGAGAAGTACCAGGAGAAGCAAAGGGAGGCAGGGAGGTCAGTAAGGGAAGCCAAAGCTCAGACAGAAGAACACATTGCAAAATCAGTGGGTAGAGGGGACAAAACCTTTTACATGTACATAAGTGAAAAAAGAAAGACAAAGGGAGGGATAGTGAGACTGAAGCGGAGGATGGGGGCCACGTGGAGGATGACAACAGTAAAGCTGACATATTGAACAGGTATTTCTGCTCAGTCTTTACTGAGGAAGAGGAGGGTAATGGGTCTGAAGGGAGTACAAGGTGAGAATGGTGCAGAAATGGACACAAGTCCCTTACCGAAAGGGTCCTGAAGGAACTGGAAGTAATAAGAGCTGATAAAGCAATGGGGCCAGATGGGTGCACCCCAGGGTTCTTAAAGAACTAAGAGAGGTGGTGGCTGAACCTCTGACTATCCTGTTTAGCCAATCACTGGAAACAGGGAGGTACCCAAGACTGGAGGACAGCAGATGTAGTCCCCTTATACAAAGTGGGAACAAAGAGGAAGCAGGGAACTACAGACCAGTCAGCCTCACCTCGGTAGTGGGAAGATCATGCACACTGAAGGAGAGAGAGATTGTTAGGAACATCTGGTTGTCAATGGACTACAGGACCCAAAGCAGCATGGTTTCACCAGGGGAGGTCATGTCAGACCAACCTCATTGAATTTTTGACTGGGTGACTAGGGAGGTAGATCAGGGGAGGGCAGTGGACATGGCCTATCTGGACTTCAGCAAGGCCTTGACACTGTGCCACATAGAAGACTATTACACAAACTGGGGAATATGGGTGTGGGCAGGACAGTAGTGTGGTGGGTAGGTAACTGGCTGGGTGGCAGGACACAGAGGGTGGTGGTAAATGGCTGTCACTCCACAGAGGGAAGAGTGACCAGTGGGGTACCACAGGGATCAGTGCTGGGACCGGTCCTATTCAACATCTTCATCAGTGACATTGTGCAGGACCTAGAAGGTAGAATTTCACTGTTCGCTGATGACACAAAGCTCTGTAACAGAGTAGACACACCAGAGGGTGTAGACAGAATGAGAAACGACCTGCAGAAACTTGAAGAATGGTCAGGGGTTTGGCAGTTGAAATTCAATGCAAAGAAGTGCAAGATAATGCATATGGGCACAAAACCCTGGCACAATATATCAGTTGGGGGTGAGGATATAGCATGCACCAAGCAGGAAAGGGATCTTGGGGTTATCATCTCTGATGACCTCAAGGTAGGGAAACAGTGTGACAAATAGGATGCTGGGATGTATAGGCAGGGGCATCACCAGCAGGAAAAGGGAGGTCATAATTCCGCTATACAAGACACTAGTGAGGCCCCACCTGGAGTACAGTGTACAGTTCTGGAGACCATACCCACGTAAGGACATAGACAGGGTAGAGAAGGTTCAGAGGAGGGCAACAAAGATGGTGCATGGATTGCATCACAAGTCCTATGAAGTCAGGTTGAAGGAACTGAACATGTACTCCCTGGAGGAGAGAGGGGATATGATAGAGACATACAAGTATCTTACAGGGAGGAACAGGGTGCAGGAAAACACTATTTTTAAGCGAAAAAAGATGTTCCAGGACAAGAGGGCATGGGATGAAGTTGGAGGGAGGACGATTCAGAGGAAACATGAGAAGAATTTCTTCACAGAGCGGGTGGTGGACAAGTGGAACACCCTGCCAGAGGAAGTGGTGGGGGCTGAAACAATCACGGGATTTAAGAATGCATGGGATAGACATAAAGGAATTCTGGAGGTCAGGGGTAAGGGGCAACAGACTTCTAGGAAACCAGACTGAACTTACAAGCTCAAATGGGCAGACTAGGTGGGCCATAGGCCCTTATCTGCCGACACTGTTTATGTATCTATGTTCACATAAGAAGTGCTCTGACACACTTTCATCTCCCTCCTGGAGTGGATGATAATGACAGTGGAAATGTCGGTACCGTGGTGGGGGGGGGGGAGGCTAGGCCTCAGTGTCCATGATGGGGCCCCATAGTTCCAAGGCTTTTATTGTTGGAGGGCATCTGAGTTTCTCTGCGCAGAGAGTCTGAAGACATAGAATTAGTAGAACACCTTCTCAGAGATCTGCCGGAACCGAAGGTGGGTTGTATGTTCTATAGTGGGGACCAGAGTTTCACAGGCTAGATGCAGAGGCCACAGAGGAGCAGGAGGTGAACCACATACCTACTGGGGCCTGTGAGTTGCAGCCAGGAACACTGGAGGATAATAATAATTGTGACGCTTATGAACTCTACAAGATTACGTACAGTACACTTCTGGTTATCCGAACTGCATGGGGGACAAGAATCATTCGGTTAAATGGGCATTCAGATAACTGGAATTTTGTTGAAAAACAGAACAGATGAAAACAAATAAGTGAGTGAATTTGTGATTCAATCTTTATTAGACACAAAAGTAAGTGATTAAAAAAGCTCTCTCTTTCAGGTGCATAGTGCAATAAAACCTATTCACCCCCTTTGTTAAAAAATTGATTTATTGTTGTTTGACGCTTTCTCACGTTTCTCTTCCGCACTGCCTTTGTCAGAGCTGCCGCAACAACAAAATCTGAAGCCCATCTGGGTCAGTCTGGTTCTCTAACCAGATTAGAGCCTTGTCAAGGCAGTCCACTGCTTCACTGTTAGTGGGGAAAGCTACTGTATCCTCCTCAGTGGTGTCTTCGGGCGTTTCATTTTCATTCTATTCTGGCTGAGGTTGAACAGAACTGACAATGTTGAAGTCATAAAGCTCACTGCAGCCTTCTTCATTTTCATCTGCCAGTACCCAAGTCTCTACCTCACTTGGGTCGAAAGACAGCTGCTGTGCGACTTCGTACAGGTTAGTGATAACCTGCTGTTCCTGATCAGGAGTGTCAGTGTCTCAGCTGTTTGCATCGCCGGCATCAGAAAGCAGCTTTGACTTTGCCCAGCACTTAGTGACTGTGCTCTGCTGAACTTCTTTTCATGCCTCTGCTATCATGTAAACAGCATCCTTAATGGAAACTGATTTGATAATGTCAGTCAGAGTCATTTGATCATTTTCTACGCTCAGCACAAAGCTGAGTAGTTTGCCGTGGCACAGTCCCTTGAGTGTGGCCAGAACACCCTGGTCCAGAGGTCGAATTTTAGCTGTGGTGTTCGGTGGTAGAAACTCACATCTGACTGATCCATCAGATGTGCGAAGAGTTTTTGTACCAGGGTGAGCCCCAGTATTATCGAACAACAGGATCGCACAGATTGGGAGACCTTTCACTCGTAGATAGGCACGAACCGTGGGCACAAACTGATCCTTGAACCAGGATGAAAAAATTTCACTCTTCATGCACACACTCCTCTGTGATTTGTACAGCAACGGGAGAGTGGATAAGTTGATATGCTTAAAGCATCTGGGGCTTGCTGACGTTCCGATCACAAGGAGAGGTAACTTGTGGTCGCCTGTAGTGTTACAGCAAGCAAGGATGGTTAGGCGCTCCATATTTTTTTTGTAGCCAGGAGCACATTACTCATCAGAAGATGCAAGTGTTTTTTTTGGGCAGTAGCCACCAATAAGACCCAGTCTCATCAGCATTGTACAGCTGATGTTCTGTCAGACCTTCCACTTCCATTAGCAGCCTTAGTTTGCTTCTGAATGGGGCTATGGATTTATCTGACGTGCTGAGCGATTCGCCAGCAACACTGAGCTGCCGTATGCCATGATGATGTTTGAATCGGTTTAGCCAGCCTTCGCTGGCAGTGAAAACCACTTCATCACCATGGAGCTGATGATGAAATTGCTTGGCTTTTTCGTTAATGATGGGCCCTGACACTGGTGTACCTTTCATGTGGGTTTGCACAAACCACATGTACACAGCCTTGTCAAGGGCCTCATCTCGGCAGGATGCATGTTTTTTCTTTCCTCGACTCGAATACTGCTGTCCATTGAAGCTGCAAAATCACGTAGCTTCTCGCTGTATTCATTTTTTATAATTCTCTTTTTATTCAAATATACCAAAGCACTGCCATACGTACAAATTCCTCCACAGTCAGTATGACAGAAATACAACAAATCTGAACAAAAGTATTCCTTCAACCTGTAAACACAAAGAAAAGAAATGCATGAACTCCAGGTTCCTATAATACTGCAATCAGGAAAATAATAAATACATGAACCAAATGGCATGACATCTGCTCATCAACTTTCCTGACTGTGCAAAGAAGAGAGCATAGGCCAGCACTGGACATGTCCCTGGTATACCCCCAAATCTAGCAAATTATAAATATTTGTTTTGGTGCTCAGTCCCATTGAAGCATCCGAATCGCACCCTTGGTAGAAGGAAAGGCTGCACATATATAGGAATATTCTATTATGGCAGTTCAGTTAGGGGGAGCTTCTTCAGTAGCTTTGTGGTAGAGTCTTGGGTTTAAAGACAGAGATTCATGGGTTCAAATCCTGGGTCCCCTGGTTTGATATTTTTATAAAATTTGTGTGCTATGTTATCTGTTGTTTGTTGTACTACTGTTGCATTACTTATGTTTGTCCTTCTTTTGTATTTGTAATTGGGTGTCTGTGAAAAGACACATTTATGCTCTCAGATTTTTCAGTATAAAAATAAAAATGAAATGAAATGAAGAGAGATGCTGTAATACCAGGAAATGCCTAGCAGGTGTGAAAAAGCTGGTAGCCCTCACCAAGATGTTTCTTTATCCACTGTCCATTCTTTCCTTAATAACTTGGCCTCTCCTCCCTTCTCTACGTTAGCACGGCTTTGCCCTGTGCTGGCATGGTCTCCATGGTGATCATTACTGCTTTAGATTCCTGTTTGTCTTAATGTTTTCTCTGTGGTAAGGTCTCCAGAAGAACTAGACACCTGTAATTACAGGGTTAATGTATGCTGCCTTGAAGGGATTGCAACTATGGAAAGAATGACAGATGTAACCTGCCTAATTTTTTTTTCACGTTACTTCTGTGCACCATATTATTTATTTATTTAGTTTTTGTTGACCGGATAAGCACACTAAACAAAGAATGATATTTTCAGGTGCGACACGGGTTTTTACAAGGAAAGTGTACAAACAGTATAACAATAACAAGGAAGCGATGTGCAGGCAGTGAATCACATAAACAAGAACATATGCACCATGGTAAGGAAAATCAAACAGTAAACGTTAATAAACATTTAATGGAAAAAACATACAGTCTGCTCAGTGGTAAGGACAATTCAATCTACATCTTCATGATAGGAATGCTAGAGCTCTAGAGGAGAGATGTCCTTCATATTACCCTCAGAACCCTCTTGTCCCACATGGAGATGGTGCTATCCCATATTATACGCTGGGATTTATAACTCTCAATTGTCCTACATTAGGAGGGATGTCCCTCGCTTAACTCCTCAGAACCCTTCTGTCCCCACATGGACACGGGACTGTCCCACATTATACACTGGGATTCATACCTCTCAACTGTCCCACATTAGGAGGGATGTCCCTCATTTAACCCCTCAGAACCCCTCTGTCCCACATGGAGAAGGTGCTGACCCACATTATACACTAGGATTCATACCTCTCAACTGTCCCACATTAGGAGGGATGTCCCTCATTGTACCCCTCAGAACCCCTCTGTCCCACATGGAGAAGGTGCTGTCCCACACTGTACACCGAGATTCATACCTCTCAACTGTCCCACATTAGGAGGGACGTCCCTCATTATACCCCTCAGAACCCCTCTGTCCCACATGGAGAAGGTGCTGTCCCACATTATACACTAGGATTCATACCTCTCAACTGTCCCACATTAGGAGGGATGTCCCTCATTTTACTTCTCATAACCGCTCTGTCCCACATGGAGAAGGTGCTGTCCCACATTGTACACTGGGATTCTTATCTCTCAACTGTCCCACATTAGGAGAGATGCCCCTCATTTAACCCCCCATAACTCCTCTATCCCACATGGAGAAGGTGCTGTCCCACATTGTACACTGGAATTCATATCTCTCAACTGTCCCACATTAGGAGAGATGCCCCTCATTTAACCCCCTCAGAACCCCTCTGTCCCACATGGAGAAGGTGCTGTCCCACACTGTACACTGGGATTCATACCTCTCAACTGTCCCACATTAGGAGGGACGTCCCTCATTTTACCCCCAGAACCCCTCTGTCCCACATGGGGAAGGTGCTGTCCCACATTGTACACTGGGATTCATACCTCTCAACTGTCCCACATTAGGAGGGACGTCCCTCATTTTACCCCTCAGAACCCCTCTGTCCCACATGGAGAAGGTGCTGTCCCACATTGTACACTGAATTCATACCTCTCAACTGTCCCACATTAGGAGAGATGCCCCTCATTTTACCCCTCAGAACCCCTCTGTCCCACATGGAGAAGGTGCTGTCCCACATTGTACACTGGAATTCATACCTCTCAACTGTCCCACATTAGGAGAGATGCCCCTCATTTTACCCCTCAGCACCCCTCTGTCCCACATGGAGAAGGTGCTGTCCCACACTGTACACTGGGATTCATATCTCTCAACTGTCCCATATTAGGAAGGGGGCCCCTCATTTTACCCCTCAAAACCCCTCTGTCCCACATGGAGAAGGTGCTGTCCCGCACTTTACACTGGAATTCATACCTCTCAACTGTCCCACATTAGGAGGGACGTCCCTCACTTTACCCCTCAGAACCCCTCTGTCCCACATGGAGAAGGTGCTGTCCCATACTGTACACTGGGATTCATAACTCTCAACTGTCCCACATTAGGAGGGACGTCCCTCATTTTACCTCTCAGAACCCCTCTGTCCCACATGGAGAAGGTGCCGTCCCACATTGTACACTGGGATTCATACCTCTCAACTGTACCACATTAGGAGGGGCGTCCCTCATTTAACCCCTCAGAACTCCTCTGTCCCACATGGAGAAGGTGCTGTCCCACACTGTACACTGGGATTCATACCTCTCAACTGTCCCACATTAGGAGAGATGCCCCTCATTTTACCTCTCAGAACCCCTCTGTCACACATGGAGAAGGTGCTGCCCCACATTGTACACTGGGATTCATACCTCTCAACTGTCCCACATTAGGAGGGATGTCCCTCATTTAACCCCTCAAAACCCCTCTGTCCCACATGGAGAGGGTGCTGTCCCGCACGTTACACTGGGATTCATACCTCTCAACTGTCCCACATTAGAAGGGACGTCCCTCATTTTACCTCTCAGAACCCCTCTGTCCCACATGGAGAAGGTGCTGTCCCACATTGTGCACTGGGATTCATACCTCTCAGCTGTCCCACATTAGGAGGGACGTCCCTCATTTTACCCCTCAGAACCCCTCTGTCCCACATGGAGAAGGTGCTGTCCCACATTGTACACTGGAATTCATATCTCTCAACTGTCCCACATTAGGAGAGACACCCCTCATTTTACCCCTCAGAACCCCTCTGTCCCACATGGAGAAGGTGCTGTCCCACATTGCACACTGGGATTCATACCTCTCAGCTGTCCCACATTAGGAGGGACGTCCCTCATTGTACCCCTCAGAACCCCTCTGTCCCACATGGAGAAGGTGCTGTCCCACATTGTACACTGGAATTCATACCTCTTAACTGTCCCACATTAGGAGAGATGCCCCTCATTTTACCCCTCAGGACCCCTCTGTCCCACATGGAGAAGGTGCTGTCCCACACTTTACACTGGGATTCATACCTCTCAACTGTCCCACATTAGGAGGGACGTCCCTCACTTAACCCCTCAGAACCCCTCTGTCCCACATGGAGAGGTGCTGTCCCACATTGTACACTGGGATTCATGCCTCTCAACTGTCCCACATTAGGAGGGACGTGCCTCATTTACCTCTCAGAACCCTCTGTCCCACATGGAGAAGGTGCTGTACCACACTGTACACTGGGATTCATATCTCAACTGTCCCATATAGGGGCGCCCTCATTTACCCTCAAAACCCTCTGTCCCACATGGAGAAGGTGCTGTCCGCACTTTACACTGGGATTCATATCTCTCAACTGTCCCATATTGGAGGGGCCCTCATTTACCCTCAAAACCCCTCTGTCCCACATGGAGAAGGTGCTGTCCGCGCACTTTACTGGGATTCATACCTCTCAACTGTCCCACATTGGGAGGACGTCCTCACATTACCCCTCAGAACCCCTCTGTCCCACATGGAGAAGGTGCTGTCCCACACTGTACACTGGGATTCATACCTCTCAACTGTCCCACATTAGGAGGGACGTCCCTCACTTTACCCCTCTGTCCCACATGGAGAAGGTGCTCTCCCACATTGTGCACTGGGATTCATACCTCTCAACTGTCCCACATTAGGAGGGACGTCCCTCATTTTACCCCTCAGAACCCCTCTGTCCCACATGGAGAAGGTGCTGTCCCACACTTTACACTGGGATTCATACCTCTCAACTGTCCCACATTAGGAGGGATGTCCCTCATTTTACCCCTCAGGACCCCTCTGTCCCACATGGAGGAGGTGCTGTCCCACACTGTACACTGGGATTCATATCTCTGAACTGTCCCATATTAGGAGGGGCGCCCCTCATTTTACCCCTCAAAACCCCTCTGTCCCACATGGAGAAGGTGCTGTCCCACACTTTACACTGGGATTCATACCTCTCAACTGTCCCACATTAGGAGGGACGTCCCTCACTTTACCCCTCAGAACCCCTCTGTCCCACATGGAGAAGGTGCTGTCCCACATTGTACACTAGGATTCATACCTCTCAGCTGTCCCACATTAGGAGGGATGTCCCTCATTTTACCCCTCAGAACCCCTCTGTCCCACATGGAGAAGGTGCTGTCCCACATTGTACACTGGAATTCATACCTCTTAACTGTCCCACATTAGGAGAGATGCCCTTCATTTTACCCCTCAGGACCCCTCTGTCCCACATGGAGAAGGTGCTGTCCCACACTTTACACTGGGATTCATACCTCTCAACTGTCCCACATTAGGAGGGATGTCCCTCATTTTACCCCTCAGGACCCCGCTGTCCCACATGAAGAAGGTGCTGTCCCACACTGTACACTGGGATTCATATCTCTCAACTGTCCCATATTAGAAGGGGCGCCCCTCATTTTACCCCTCAAAACCCCTCTGTCCCACATGGAGAAGGTGCTGTCCCACACTTTACAGTGGGATTCATACCTCTCAACTGTCCCACATTAGGAGGGACGTCCCTCACTTTACCCCTCAGAACCCCTCTGTCCCACATGGAGAAGGTGCTGTCCCACACTGTACACTGGGATTCATACCTCTCAACTGTCCCACATTAGGAGGGACGTGCCTCATTTTACCTCTCAGAACCCCTCTGTCCCACATGGCGAAGGTGCTGTCCCACACTGTACACTGGGATTCATATCTCTCAACTGTCCCGTATTAGGAGGGGCGCCCCTCATTTTACCCCTCAAAACCCCTCTGTCCCACATGGAGAAGGTGCTGTCCCACACTTTACACTGGGATTCATACCTCTCAACTGTCCCACATTAGGAGGGACGTCCCTCACTTAACCCCTCAGAGCCCCTCTGTCCCACATGGAGAAGGTGCTGTCCCACACTGTACACTGGGATTCATACCTCTCAACTGTCCCACATTAGGAGGGACGTGCCTCATTTTACCTCTCAGAACCCCTCTGTCCCACATGGAGAAGGTGCCGTCCCACATTGTACACTGGGATTCATACCTCTCAACTGTCCCACATTAGGAGGGGCGTCCCTCATTTAACCCCTCAGAACCCCTCTGTCCCACATGGAGAAGGTGCTGTCCCACACTGTACACTGGGATTCATACCTCTCAACTGTCCCACATTAGGAGAGATGCCCCTCATTTTACCTCTCAGAACCCCTCTGTCCCACATGGAGAACGTGCTGTCCCACATTGTACACTGGGATTCATACCTCTCAACTGTCCCACATTAGGAGGGACGTCCCTCATTATACCCCTCAGAACCCCTCTGTCCCACATGGAGAAGGTGCTGTCCCACATTGTACACTAGAATTCATACCTCTCAACTGTCCCACATTAGGAGAGATGCCCCTCATTTTATCCCTCAGAAACCCTCTGTCCCACATGGAGAAGGTGCTGTCCCACACTGTACACTGGGATTCATACCTCTCAGCTGTCCCACATCCGGAGGGATGTCCCTCATTTTACCCCTCAGAACCCCTTTGTTCCTTCCTAGAAATGAACGGTCACTGCTCAAGATACCTTTTCTGGTCACAAACCTAAATTTATACTTAAATAAAATCATGTCCATTGCATAGCCATCATTTTTGTCAAAATTAGAGTTTGACCCCTGAGCTTGCCCTCCACTAGGATCTCAGAGCCTATAATCCTGGCATTCCTTGAACTGCACTGGTTACATGGTGGAGGATTGTGTTAAAAGTATTGGAGTTCATTCTACGTAGGTTGTGTTCTCTTCCATGAACAAACATCTTCCCCCATCACAACAGCCACAACTGGTGACCCTCCTCACAGTGTCGACAAACACTGCTTAGCAGATTGTGTGGTGATTGGCTCAGGGATACTAGCGGCTAACTTTCAGATGGATGCTGTGATTCTGTTACCCACTTGTTCCACTCCGCCCCACCGCCAGTCTCACTGTGCCCCTGTAGTAACACTAATTATCAGTCTATTTATGAGGCAAATATCCAGGGACAACATGAGCCTTAGACCAGGGCAACAATCATAACAGAGCCTGGTGTACTACCGGAAGAACTGCTTTCCCCCTCCTTGGATGCCTTAGTGTGAGTTTGTAAATGATCTTTGGAAGATGTGCGGGTGCTAAAGTTAGAGACCATGCTTGTATGAGTGACCCAGTAAGTATGTAAGTGCTGATTTGAATGAACTTTTGTAAGGCTAGCTACCTTGATGTGGTACAGAGGCTTAGCACAATGTATCCTAACCAGTGTAACTAAACGCCAGCCAACTTCTGTCTAATACAGTGTGTGTGTGTGTGTGTGTGTGTTAGATAACATAAAATGTTGTGACTGATGGGTAGTGTGTGTGTTAGATAAAATAAAATGTTGTGACTGTCTGATAGGTAGTGTGTGTGTTAGATAAAATGAATTGTTGTGACTCTCTGGTAGGTAGTGTGTGTGTTAGATAAAATAAAATGTCGTCACTGTCTGATAGATAGTGTGTGTGTGTTAGATAAAATTAAATGTTGTGACTCTCTGATAGGTAGTGTGTGTGTTAGATACAATAAAATGTGACTCTCAGGTAGTGTGTGTGTTAGATAAAATAAAATGTTGTGACTGTCTAATAGGTAATGTGTGTGTTAGATAAAATGTTGTGACTGTCTGATAGGTAGTGTGTGTGTTAGATAAAATGAATTTTTGCTACTCTCTGGTAGGTAGTGTGTATGTTAAATACAATAAAATGTGACTATCTGATAGGTAGTGTGTGTGTTAGATACAATGAATTGTTGTGACTCTCTGGTAGGTTGTGTGTGTTAGATACAATAAAATGTTGTGACTGTCTAGTAGGTAGTGCGTGTGTTAGATAAAATAAAATGTGACGATTAGGATCATTGGCTTACTACATATTGTCGAATGAAATGGGAGTGGAGCAATGTCTGTGTGGTGGGGCAACATGTGCTTTGGTTTGTGTTTACGGGGGTGGGGGCCAACAGTTCCATCATCTCTCTAGTACAAGTTTAAAATTCCTGGCTACACCCCTGACTGGGATTAGTTTTGTAATTGCAATAATAACGTTATAGCCTGTCATTTCCTGTGGATTAATGACTGGATTGCAGGGATGGGGTGAGGTGGCCTTCAGCTACACTTTGGGCCACCCTTCCCTGCCAGCCAATCATAAATCCTCGGCAAATGACAGTCATTATTGCTTAAATTGTCACTCAAGTGTTAGTATAGGTCACTGGGTAACACGCACATCTCTGAGCTGGAAGGTCTCATCCAGGCTCCCACACCAGGACTTTGGCTCATACCCCAAATGTTGGCACTCAACTGCAGTATTAGGGGAATGCTGTATTGTTGGGGTGTGCTGTCATTTAGGCAAGACTTGCAAATCAAGCTCCCTTCTGCCCATATTTGGTGCTGTCCTGTTGGTAGCCCAAGTGGAAGTAAAATAACTCATGGCACTGTTTTTGCAAGAGTAGGGGATATTCTTGGTCAACCAGTCCCACTGCACATCTTTCAAATCCAAACAGTGGTTTGGGTCCCTTCCTTCATACTTTGTCTGTCTCCTCTCTCCCATCCCCCCTCCACCCTTACACTGCCTCACTCTGCTTCAGGGATCATCAGATCTTCTCCATTCCCCATTGCTGCTCCTCTGCTGGGCAATCTACCTTTTCCTATCATCTTCCCTCACTCTGGAACATGCTCGCCTCCTCCCTCTGTCTCTCCACCTCATCTGGCTACCTTAGGCATCATTTGAAGCTTCTCTCCCACTGGGTCATAGCCTCTTGAGGTTCTTCCAGTCCCTACCTTTTAATGGTCCCACATTTCAGTGATTTCTTCTTCTTTAACGATTTTGAGCCGGGTTTAGCAACTTTTGTGAATCCAGATGTTCTCTAAGTTGGATGTTGACAATTTTTCCATGTAATTTAGAGAGAACGGATAGTATAGAAATAGGCTGGTAATTGTTCAGATCACTCGGAGGAATGATTTATTTATTATGCCTGGTTAAATAAAGTGATTTATTGATTGATTGATTCGACCAGGACACACTAGCTGAGATGCTTCATCAGTTTCCTGTGGGATTCTTGCATGCACCCATTACCACAGCTTAGTGGGCTGGAACACTTGGAAGTTAAATGACTTGTTCAAGGTCACATATGGAATTTGACTATGAGCAGGTCGAACCTATGATCACCCAGTTTTCAGGCCGGTACTCTAACCACAAGGCCACACTGCCTCAGGCCAGATTGAGGGAGGGGTTTGCTCCCCAAGCATCTGCCATGGGATAAAAACAACTGTTGTAAACAAAGGTGCACCACAGGCCTAATGAAGGCCAAAAGAAGGGTCCAACGTCCTGACTTCTCGACCATGAAATCCCAGAGGAACCATTGTTCACTGTGCTTGATCTCAAACAAAAGGGATCACAAATCCCAGCCAGAAAGCACAATTAAGTGGGCTGGAGAAAGAGAAACCAAAAGAGGGAGAGAAGGAAACCAATGCTTAGAAGCCCCTCTTGCCTGGCCCTGGTCATCACTGTGGTGGTGGAATATGGACTCCCTTCTCCACCCTGGTTAGGACACACTCCCATTGGTGAAATTTCCAGAGCCCTGGCCACTCTGAGCTAGCGACATGCATTACTTCCAGAGCATTGGCAGCCTAAACTGTTTTTATGTTGCTTGCACGCATGTGCAAGAAACATAGTGCCATCATCGGAGATTTCGGAGGTATGTCACCTCCTCCTCCAATTCAGTTAGTGTGCTGGCAGACGCGGCCCCTGTAAGCCAATGCATTTTGGAGCTGTCTATGACACGCTCCAAAATGCAGTGGCATACAGTTGAAAGGGGGAGCTATGCTTGAGTGAGCACCGATAAGATATCGGCTGCTCACGCGCAGCTCCCCCCCACACGCTGCCGTGCACGCCCCCGCACGCACTTCTCAGAAGAAGCCAGAAGGTGAAGGAAAGAAACATATTCAATTCAGTGCTTCAGAGTAACTGGTAACTGGTATTTTTCTTTTAAACTTAGATTGTAGGCTTGTAGTGACACTATACTTTCTTTCTGTGTTGTCTTTACTTATAATTGTTTTGGGCTGTTAAATTTAAAAAATAGTGGTGGTGTAATTCTGTGCTGTCTTTAATTGCTGCAAATTTTATCTTGGCTTGTCTGACTGTCCTGTAGCTGGGTGAAGGGTGTTAATTGTCTGGCCTCTGACCTCAGCTACGTGATAACTGGAGGTGGGGCATAGTCACAGTTAAAGCAGCAAACAGAAGTTCATCTTCTCAGAAGAAGCCAGAAGGTGAACGAAAGAAACATATTCAATTCAGTGCTTCAGAGTAACTGGTATTTTTCTTTTAAACTTAGATTGTAGGCTTGTAGTGACACTATACTTTCTTTCTGTGTTGTCTTTATTTATAATTGTTTTTGGGCTGTTGAAAATTTAAAAAATAGTGGTGGTGTAATTCTGTGCTGTCTTTAATTGCTGCAAATTTTCACCCCTTCCCCCAACTCTTAATTATATGCCCTGATAAATCTGATTGGCAGGAGCTAAACACAGGGTATAGTAAGAGGTGTGAAGTAGGAGGGGCACAAGGGGGAAGAAGACCACCCTCAGCACGACAAGTGTTTTGACTAATTTATTTATTTACTGGTTTCTTTTTCCTTAAAAATATATATCTGAGGATCAGTTACAGGATTTTAGTACTGTAAATAAATAAAAAGAAAGAAGAGCTTCAGTGCAGATAAGTAGTGGAATTGCAGTATAATGTGGGAGTGGTGCAATGCAGTGGCTGTGGGGCAGCCATATTCAGCGCAGACCTTCTGGACACTGAGGTGCTGCCTATCTGCACTCATCTCTCGGGACCTGGGGATGAGGTAGCCAGACTCAGGCGAGTAAACTGGGTCAGGTACCATCACCCTGTCCAGGAACCACCCAGTCCAATGCAGCTGCCTCAAAGGATGCCAGAACGAGGAGCACTTGGATGACAGTGGCTCAGGGAGGGTTAGAGCAGTCAGGCAGAGGCACATCCCAGATCCTATTCCACTCAAGAATTCATATGCCACACTGGCAAATGAGGACAACCAAATAGAGGTACCCAGGGAAGTGGAAGGAAAGGATGTGGAGGTTAGGCAAGGAGGTGACCTCAGTGGGGAAAGCAGTGGACCCCAGAGGAGGAGGAGCACTTGGTGGGGACTCCATCATAAGAGGATCCAGCTAGGAACACAGGAGGGAGGACAGGGAGGTGAGGTGCCTACCAGGTGCCACGCATGGAGGGATGGAAGGAAGATACTGGGGATCACTGGGAAGGCAAGACAGGAGGGTGAGCTGGATGTCATTATCCACCTAGGTACTAATGACTTGGCAAATGGGGAGCCAAAGGAAGTTCAGGAAGAGTTTAGGAAACTGGGGAGGGTCTCAAGCAAGTAGCTACTTCTGTCACTTTCTCAGAAGTACTACCTGTGAGGCAAGGGAGAGCATAGGAGTGCATGAACTAGGAACTTTAACTCATGGTTGAAGAACTGGTGCTGTGAGGAAGGGTTTGGATTCATTGGTGACTGGGGACCCATCTGGAGGGATGGAGGTTTGTTCAAGCCTGACGGCCTGCATCCATCCTGGAGGGGAATCCAAGCACTCAATGATAAGTTTAAATGCTACATTGACAAGCATTTAAACTAGCAAAGGGTGGCAGAGCCAGCAAGGATGGTACCTACTTGCTCACCCCACAGCTAGTAATGGAACCAGTGAACCAGAGGTGGCTATCTCTGCAAAGCAGTGTGCAAAGTTGGAGATTAGTGTCCAAAAGGTGGATAAGCAGAAAAGGGCAAAATTCAGCAGAGGGCAGACAGCAAGGAGAACCAGGGATAAATGACAACCAAGGAAGGGGCTGGAGTAGAACAGTGAAGCAGTCTAGGGAGGTCAAATCATGGAAAGCCATGTGTGCAAATGCCAGGAGCCTTAGCAACAAGATGGAAGATCTGAGGCTGTCATGGTACAGTCAGACCTGGACATTGTGGCCATCACTGAAACCTGGTGTAATGATAACCATGACTGGGAGAGGCCATACCTGGCTACAACATATTCAGAAGAGACAGAGCAGGCAGGAAGGGAGGAGGAGTGCACTGTATGTGAAAAATGACATAAGGCACACACAGATCCAGGAGGAACAAAATGGGGAGAGATACTGTGGGTTAAGCTGGAAAGGAAAATGGGGCCAGCCATCTGCACAGGTGTGGTCTATAGACCACCAGCTCAGGAGGAAGAAACAGATAGGGAGCTGATGCTAGCCATCCAAAGGATGGCAGACAAGAGATGAGTAGTACTGGTTGGAGACTTCAATATACCAGGCGTGGACTGGAGCATCCAGCAGCAGCATCAACTAGAACAGATTATCCTGGACTCCCTTCAGGGTGCCTTCCTCAAGCAACTGGTCATGGAACCAACTCGGCAGAAGGCAATACTGGACCTTGTGCTCACAAACAGGGACAGTGTGATGGGGGTAACAGTGGGGGAGCACCTGGGTAACAGTGACCACCAGTCATTGTGGTTTGAAATCACAGAAAGAGCAGAAGCAAACCACACAAAAACACGTATCCTGGATTTTAGGGGGGCAGACTTTGGGAAAATGGGGAGATGCTTGAAAGAGGCATTAAGGGGAATGGGACAGGAATCAGGGATTGAGGAACAGTGGGCAGTATTTAAAATGGGGATTATAAGAACAACAGAATTATGCATTAAGCAGGTTAGCAAGAGGGAAAAGAAAGAGGAGACCATTATGGTTTTCAAAGAGGTAAAAGAAAGTGAAAGCCAAAAGATTGCATTCAGGCAATACAAAAGACACAGGCAGAAGGGGATAGGGAGAAGTACCAGGAGAAACAAAGGGAGGCAGGGAAGTCAGTAAGGGAAGCCAAAGCTCAGACAGAAGAACACATTGCAAAATCAGTGGTTAAGGGACAAAACCTTTTACAGGTACATAAGTGAAAAAGAAGGACAAAGGGAGGATAGTGAGACTGAAGGGGAGGATGGGATCGCGTGGAGGATGACAACAGTAAAGCTGACATATTGAACAGGTATTTCTGCTCAGTCTTTACTAAGGAAGAGGGGTAATGGGTCTGAAGGGAGTACAAAGGGTGAGAATGGTACAGAAATGGACACAAGTCCCTTTACGAGAAAGGGTCCTGAAGGAACTGGAAGTAATAAAAGCTGATAAAGCAATGGGGCCAGATGGGGTGCACCCAGGGTCCTTAAAGAACTAAGAGAGGTGGTGGCTGAACCTCTGGCTATCCTGTTCAGCCAATCACTGGAAACAGGGAGGTACCAAAGACTGGAGGACAGCAGATGTAGTCCCCTTATACAAAAGTGGGAACAAAGAGGAAGCAGGGAACTACAGACCAGTCAGCCTCACCTCGGTAGTGGAAAGATCATGGAAGCACTACTGAAGGAGAGATTGGTGGAACATCTGGTTGTCAATGGACTACAGGACCCAAGGCAGCATGGTTTCACCAGGGGAGGTCATGTCAGACCAACCTCATTGAATTTTTGACTGGGTGACTAGGAGGTGGATCGGGAGGGCAGTGGACATGGCCTATCTGGACTTCAGCAAGGCCTTTGACACTGTGCCACATAGAGACTATTACACAAACTGGGGAATATGGGTGTGGGCAGGACAGTAGTGTGGTGGGTAGGTAACTGGCTGGGTGGCAGTACACAGAGGGTGGTGGTAAATGGCTGTCACTCCACAGAGGAAGAGTGACCAGTGGGGTACCACAGGGATCAGTGCTGGGACTGGTCCTATTCAACATCTTCATCAGTGACATTGCACAGGATCTAGAAGGCAGAATTTCACTGTTAGCTGATGACAAAAGCTCTGTAACAGAGTAGACACACCAGAGGTGTAGACAGAATGAGAAGGGACCTGCAGAAACTTGAAGAATGGTCAAGGGTTTGGCAGTTGAAATTCAATGCAAAGAAGTGCAAGATAATGCATATGGGGCACAAAACCCTGGCACAATATATCAGTTGGGGGTGAGGATATAGCATGCACCAAGCAGGAAAGGGATCTTGGGGTTGTCATCTCTGATGACCTCAATGAGGAAACAGTGTGACAAGGCATCAGGTAAAGCAAATAGGATGCTGGGATGTATAGGCAGGGGCATCACCAGCAGGAAAAGGAGGTCATAATTCCGCTATACAAGACACTAGTGAGGCCCCACCTGGAGTACAGTGTACAGTTCTGGAGACCATACCTACGTAAGGACATAGACAGGGTAGAGAAGGTTCAGAGGAGGGCAACAAAGATGGTGCATGGGTTGCATCACAAGTCCTATGAAGACAGGTTGAAGGAACTGAACATGTACTCCCTGGAGGAGAGGAGGAGAGAGGGATATGATAGAGACATACAAGTATCTTACAGGGAGGAACAGGGTGCAGGAAAACACTATTTTAAGCGAAAAAGATGTTTCAGGACTAGAGGGCATGGGATGAAGTTGGAGGGAGGACGATTCAGAGGAAACATGAGAAGAATTTCTTCACAGAACGGGTGGTGGACAAGTGGAACACCCTGCCAGAGGAAGTGGTGGGGGCTGAAACAATCACGGAATTTAAGAATGCATGGGATAGACATAAAGGAATTCTAGAGGTCAGGGGTAAGGGGAAATAGACTTCTAGGAAAACAAACTGAACTTACAAGCTCAAATGGGCAGACTAGGTGGGCCATAGGCCCTTATCTGCCGACACTGTCTATGTATCTATGTATCTATGTATCACTGTATAGCCGACGGGGTGCCCAATCCCCGTCAGCTGAGCTGCGTCCCTGTCCCCCTCAGTAGCAGGTGCCATGCTGGGAGCCCACCCAGCGTGGCAAGCAGTCCTTTGCCGTGAGTGCCCAATCCCCCCATCGGCTGAACGCCCGTCCTTGTGCCACGCTGGGGCCACCCAAGCGTGGCAGCCTCCATGGCCGACAGGGGTGCCCAGTCCCCGTCGGCCGCAGCACGTCCTTGTGCCGCGCTGGGAGCCCATCCCAGCATGGCAAGCAGTCCAGACGTCTTTTTTTCCTGAAAAACAAAAGCGGTCGGTGGCGTCTCGACCCCCTCCCACAACCCACACCACGCCTCCCCACCCCCATACTTACCTTTGGACTCCGGCCGACGATCTTGGTGGACCGGGAACACGTCTGCACTCTTCAAAGCGACGCGAACTGAGGAAATGCGGTAAGCTCTATAATGGGCTAGATAGGGGTTTCAACTTTGTCATATCTCAGGCATTTTGGAATTTTTACACCAAATTTTCAACATGGGGTTTTGGGACCCCTTCTCATGAATGATGTCACTGTCATGGCGTTATTGGGCCCAAAGGGTGATTTCGGCGCAGTGACTGTGAAATCACCCTCGGGCCTGAATACCGCCATGACAGTGACATCATTCATGAGAAGGGTCCCAAAACTCCATGTTGAAAATTTGGTAAAATTCCAAAAATGACTTTTTTCTGGCGTCGTGCTATGCGGTTCCTAATAGGCTCGTAAGTTCGTGAAATTTCAATATTTTCCTACCCAGATTTTCAACATTGCCATTTTATCACACCTTCCTATGAGTAGTACAGCTGTCATTTTCACATCTCACCCAAAATGTGTTTCCGCCTATGTAGCGCCAGAATGGCGCAGTCGGTTATCTTGAAATCAATGTATGTGACAAATTAAGAAAATCACAGTGACACTGTTCATGAGCAGAGGTCTTAAAATGGCTATGTTGAAAATCTGGTGAAAAATTCCTAAAATGACTGTTTCTGGCGTGCGTTCGCGCAGTTCCTACGAAGGCTCGTAAGTTCGCAAATTTTCAATATTTTCACTCCAGATTTTCAACATTGCCATTTTACCACACCTCCTTATGAGCAGTACAGCTGTCATTTTTCACATCCTGCCCAAAACATGTTTCCGCCCATGTAGCGCACAATGGCACAGTCGGTATGCAAAATCAATGTATGAGACACAGTAAGAAAATCACAGTGTCACTATTCAGTTAACAGAGGTCTTAAAATGGCTATGTTGAAAATTTGGTGAAAAAATTCCTAAAAATGACTGTTTTACGAGTGTGCGTTGCACAGTTCCCACGCACACTCGTAGGTTTGCGAATTTTCAATATTTGCACTACAGATTTTCAACATTGCCATTTTACCACACTTCCTTATGAGCAGTACAGCTGTCATTTTTCACATCCTGCCCAAAACGTGTTTCCATCCATGTAGCACAATAGCGCAGTCGGTGTGCAAACTCAATGTATGGGACACATTAACAAAATCACAGTGACACTGTTCATGAGCAGAGGTCTTAAAATGGCTATGTTGAAAATTTGGTGAAAATTCCTAAAAATGACACATTTTACGGCGTCGTTCTACGCGGATTCTTCTGCTTGCACTTCGTAGAGTTCGCAAATTTTCAATATTTGCACTCCAATGACTTCCAAATACCTAAACAGCACATAGAAGCAAGCAACATTCGGCCTTGACAAATGCTTGTTTTATCTGTTTCTCTCTTTCTGGCCAGCTATCTGGCTTACAACTGAGTGCCATTGGTCACCTTTACTGTGACAGACTTTGACTTCCACTGATTTCCTGAACTTACTGTTTTTAACAGCTACACATAGAAACATAAAAACATATAATCTGATAGCAGATAAGGACTGCTTAGCTCACCTAGTCTTTCCATTTTCCCTACCAACTGTAACACAGCAGTCGCTACTTGATCTCTGGCTTTACCTCCTCTTTCCTTACCACTAAGGTTCCCTTATGCCTGTCCCATGCATTCCTGAATCCCCTTACCATTTTTACCTCCTCCATCTCCGCTGGTAGGCTATTCCAGGCATCCACCACTCTTTCAGTGAAGAAGTACTTCCTCACATCTCCCCTGAGTCTACCCCCATTCAGCTTCATAGTATGTCCCCTTATTCTTGAGCAAATTTCTTTTGAAAAAATTTATAGTTGATACATTTTTGTGTGTGTATTGTATCACGCTGCTGTTGCCAAGTTCCTTATTTGGCACTCATGTACATAATGTAATTGTATAGTGTCATTGTATCATCATCTGATCTGTAATCTCTCAGATCTTGCCAGAAAATAGGCAATTGTTTATCTAGTTCTACTAGGCAGTAAACAAAAAGTAAATCAATTAATCAGTAATTCACAAGAGCATTGCTTGTTTCCTCTAAGGCTGGCTGAACATAGCAGGGCTTGTGGGGGGGGGGGGTTACACGATCCCCCTCCAAAAAACTCATTTGGCCAAGGGCCTTTGATCCATAATCTACCCCTCTGAACATACTTCAACCAAACTGGTTGGTTCAAGATAGAAGGGAGGGCATTCAAAGCAAAACTGGACATGGAATTTGTTCAGGTAGGTTTCTTTGATAAACTAAACCATTTGCTACATGCTGTGGATCAGCTGTGTACACTGACTGTATGTGTATGCCTTCACAAAGCAGGACTTTTAGTCCCCATTATTAATTATGTCCATGCTGTTGTGTATTGGCTGTGTTGTTGTTTTTTTGTTGCCATTGCATAACCATGTAAATCCCGTTTTGCTACTAAGCAACACTTGGCAACACAGATCAACTCAATGGAATAGAGTAACATGCCTCTCTCCTTCTACCGCTTTCATCTTATCAGCAGGGGATTGAGTAACCATTTCTAGATCAGATATCTTGACTGACGGTCCTTGCACACAACTTTCAGGGCATCCAGAATATGACTGAACATAGAAATAGTATGTTGGATTTTTGCTAACCTTCAATCACATTTTGTTAAGTTCATCACCGTGTTTACTGCTATGGAATTGGAATCATGAATTAGTAAGACACTAAACAAAGGTCCAAGCCAGGAGCAATTGATTCCTGCATTTTTTTTTTTTACAAAATATGTTTTGCAAAAAATGCCAAAATTGCACGAAGAAATTATTATGAGAAAAGCTGCATTTTTGCTCAAACTATTGCAATTTTTTATCACAAATCAGCATTTTCACACGCAAAAAATCATGCGGTTTTATACAATTTGCATGCACTTTTCAAGCAGTTTATAAAAATGGCTAAATTCTTCCAGTGTTCCTGGAAAACTCTCCCCGGTCAAGAATTATCTAATGTGATAGGGAAGCAGTGTGTGACATCACACCAGAGGCCCATGGGTTGAGAAACAACATGTAATACACGATCAGCCTGTTTCATCAGTGTTTTCAGAGACCAATATGCCACACTCTGGAATGTTCGGAGAAATAAACTAAACTTAAACTTGAATCCGAATCCTTACATCTCCCCCCTGACCCCTGCTATGTTGTCTATTCTCTGATCTCTACCAGGTCTCCTCCCTCACCCCACACTTTTCCATGTCCCACACCATCTCCCCTTCTTCATGCACCCCCTCTAAACCCTCCTCTCCCTGCCTTCCCTACCTGCTATTTGTGAGGCCAACTTGCCCCAAGCCCACTCACGCTGTGCCTTCCTTGCTTCTCACACCACTTCCTTCTCCAAAGAGAAGGCCTTAGGCATGAGTCTGCTCCTGTTAATTACCCTTTGTCTCCCCCTTTGCCGGGGTGGCTCTCCTGAATTTCATCTGTTTTAATATCCCTTCAACAACTGTTTGCTATAAATAATTAAGTCTGATGTATATTTAATTAAGCCCAGATGTATATTTTTTTATTTTATATCTGTGCATTGTGCTGTGTTTCATGACATGGAACCTTTGTAAAAGAGCTCCTGCTCAAATGTTGTTTCTGAATTAATAAATAAATAAAAGAGTCATTCTCCAGCCATTTAAAAAACGTTGGAGCATGAGCTGATTAAGGTAGCTAAAAGTAAGATAATTTCATGAGTGCTTTCTCAAAATGGCAAAACAGCACTAGAACAACAAAAATAACAATAACAACAACAACAGCAACAACAAAACACACTACATGCAAAGAGCCTTCATCACACAAAAAGAACATTTATGAAACAGGCTGGTTTAATATTATATACAATAAAAAATCTACCTTTGTAAAGAACTCAGAGGTAACTTCGCAACTTGTTAGTGAGAGCTTCACTCTCACGACCATGATGTAAGCACACTAACTTGGTGCAAAGTTAGCGGCTTATTCGTCACCGGGGGGGTAGTTATTCTCTGTCTTGAGAGACTGCCCCAACAGTGCAGCTATACCATGTTATGCTTCTGGAAGGGTGACCTGCATTTTGGAGGTGGCCCTGAGGTGCTTGGCCCTCTAGCAGTCTGGCCTCGTTCTTGAACCTGGGTTGCCAGCTATGCAAACAGCAGCACCACCAGTATGTCATCTGGCCAGCTATAAAACGTGTTTTTCAGAAAAGACACTATTTCAACCAGAGTTGCACATTTCAAACACAATGTTCAAGTTCACAACAGTGTGGGAAATCATGAGAAATTGGCACAATTTCACAAAAAGTGCTTAAACAGGTTTTCCTAATTCTGCCCAGCCTGAGTAAAAATTTGTCGGGTCACAGATTGGCTCTTTTGGGTTACAAGCACTGTGACAGTCCATGAGGACACAACGCTGATGATGTATAGGGAGGAACAGAACTGACAGTGTCAGCCTCCAGGTAGCATGCTGTCCCACACATCACATCTAGTACTCTTACGCAGAACATCTTCTGATTTGTTAAAACAGAAAAGAAAATAGTTCAGATAGTAGAAGGGACAGCTGACTACTTTGAAAAGTTACTATTAGGGCTAGGTATGTGGGTTGATTTTTAATATTGGTATTTACATGGTATTTGTATCTGTATCTGAATTTGTGTCTCTGGTATTTGTATCTGTTTCTGTATTTGTGTCTCTGGTATTTGTATCTGTATCTGTGTTTGTGTCTCTGGTATTTGAATCTGTATTTGTGTCTCTGGTATTTGTATCTGTATTTGTGTCTCTGGTATTTGTATCAGTTTCTGTGTTTGTATCTCTGGTATTTGTATCTGAATTTGTGTCTCTGGTATTTGTGCCTCTGATATTTGTATCTCTTTCTGTATTTGTGTCTCTGGTATCTGTATCTGTATTTGTGTCTCTGGTATCTGTATCTGTATTTGTGTCTCTGGTATTTGTATCTGTACTACTGTATTTATATTTATGTGTGTGTCCCTAGTATCTGTATTTGTGTCTCTGGTATTCGTATCTGTATTTGTGTTTCTGGTATTTGTATCTGGATCTTTATTTGTGTCTCTTTTTTTATATCTTTTTCTGTATTCTGTGTCTCTGGTATTTGTGTCTGTATCTGTATTTATATATCAGATCTGCAGCATGTAGGCAACCTAAGTCAGAATACTACAAATCAAAGGTCCAAGCAGTTACAGTGTAATCGTGTAAGAGCTGCAGCTCTTTGCACACAATCTCCTGGCTAATCATGCAGCTATATGTGATTGGGAGGTGTCTGGGGCGTGCCCTCACTACCCACCATGCAATAAGGTGCAGAGTGCCAGGCGAAGGGGTGCAGGATATGGCAGCGGGACTCTGACACATTTTTTGTGTCCTTGGATGCCCACGTATGTCCCTTGATCCACCCCGGCGTAGCTGTGCACTGGGGCCACTGACATGTACCCTGCAGGGGTGCACGGTTTTGCATACTGTGCACCCTGCACCTGTCCCCAGCTGTGTAGCTACATGAGCTGAGTACATGCAAATCACCTGTACCTGGCCTACAATTAACCATAGCTCCCCATTATAAACAGTGGTAGTCACATGTGTGTCATATCAGCCTAATACCACTTCATATGGCCTGACTTTAACACAAACATTTTCATATGATTTCTGTATTTGTTAAAAGTGCAGTGTTTGGGGATATTTGTCCAAAATAGTATTTGCTTTGTCCTGACAGGGCATCACTTGCTGGTCAGTGGTGCTACTTGGCATTAATCTGTCACTGGCCATGCTCTCCTGATCACCCACCCTGGAGCCCTGCAGGATCACTGCCCCCTGATGGGGCATTATTTGCTGGTTTGCAGCATGGCTTGGTGTTAATCTGCCACTGGCCATGCTCTCCTGCTCACCCATCCCAGAGGTCTACAAGATTACTAACCCTGACAAGGCATCACCTGCTGGTTGGCAGCACGGCTAGGCATTAATCTGCTGCCTGCCATGCTCTTCTGATCACCCACCCTGGAGCCCTGCAAGACCACTGCCCCTGAAAGAGCATCACCTGCTTGTCGGTGGCACTAACCTGCCACTAGGGTGCTCTCCTGATCATCCAGCATGGAGCCCTGCAAGATCACTGCCCCTGACAGGGCATCGTCTGCTGGTCAGTGGCATGGCTTGGCATTAATTTCCCATGGGACACACACTCCTGATCTCCCACCTCCGAGTCCTGCAAGATCACTGCCCCTGACAGGGCATCATCTGCTGGTCAGTGGCATGGCTTGGCATTAATTTGCCATGGGACACACACTCCTGATCTCCCACCTCCGAGTCCTGCAAGATCACTGCCCCTGACAGGGCATTGTCTGCTGGTTAGTGGTGCGGCTTGAAATTAATCTGCTGTGGCCTTGCTCTCCTGATCACCCACTCCAGAGCCCTGCAAGGTACAGTGTACTGAAAGCCCTTAGACCTGCTCTCTCTACATCGGCACCCAAGGCCGCCAATTCCATTGGGTGAAGCCATTCTGCTGAAGCCACCTATTGGCTGCCAACTTTTCTATGCTTCTCTGCTTCTTCTAAGCTTTCTTTGCTCCCTGTTTCTCTCTCTAAGCCTCTCTGCAACTCTGAAATGTTCTGCCCGCTTTACTACCTGTTTTTTTGGCTACTGAAAATATTTACTTTTCTGGCCATATGCTCTGATCACAGAGCATTACTGTTTTGCACTAGTTCATATTGTTTATGCTAAAATGTCATTTTTTAAACCCCAGGAAATCTTACTGTATTCTGACTTATGCAGTATGACCTCACCATAGGACTCCCCCGAGCCGAAATGGTTAATAGAACCTATGCAAATGATGGCATGCTAGGTTTGAGCTCCGTTTTCAAATAACTGTCCCTGCTAAACAGTTCTAAACAGTTAGATTCTTTACTGTGCTTGCCTCAGTAAGACATCTCCAGAGAGCGCTCCTTCATCGTCTGAAGAAACTTTATTTTTCTTACTTTATTCTCCATTACTTTGTTTCTATTTTGTATTCTTTGCACTGTCCTTAGTTTTCAGGTGGTAATTGTTTAGATTTTAGTGTGTAGGGTAAGTAGTCACTTTCCTCCCAGGTGTTTCTAACCGAGGGTAAACTGACAGTCTCCCTTTTTGTTTTACCGCAGTTTTATAGGGAACTACAGACCAGTCAGCCTCACCTCGGTAGTGGGGAAGATCATGGAAGCACTACTGAAGGAGAAATTGTTGGAACATCTGGTTGTCAATGGACTACAGGACCCAAGGCAGCATGGTTTCACCAGGGGGAGGTCATGTCAGACCAACCTCATTGAATTTTTTGACTGGGTGACTAGGGAGGTGGATCAGGGGAGGGCAGTGGACATGGCCTATCTGGACTTCAGCAAGGCCTTTGACACTGTGCCACATAGAAGACTATTACAAACTGGGGAATATGGGTGTGGGCAGGACAGTAGTGTGGTGGGTAGGTAACTGGCTGGGTGGCAGGACACAGAGGGTGGTGGTAAATGGCTGTCACTCCACAGAGGGAAGAGTGACCAGTGGGTACCACAGGGATCAGTGCTGGACCGGTCCTATTCCATCTTCATCAGTGACATTGCGCAGGACCTAGAAGGCAGAATTTCACTGTTCGCTGATGACACAAAGCTCTGTAACAGAGTAGACACAGCAGAGGGTGTAGACAGAATGAGAAGCGACCTGCAGAAACTTGAAGAATGGTCAGGGGTTTGGCAGTTGAAATTCAATGCAAAGAAGTGCAAGATAATGCATATGGGGCACAAAAACCCTGGCACAATATATCAGTTGGGGGGTGAGGATATTGCATGCACCAAGCAGGAAAGGGATCTTGGGGTTATCATCTCTGATGACCTCAAGGTAGGGAAACAGTGTGACAAGGCAGCAGGTAAAGCAAATAGAATGCTGGGATGTATAGGCAGGGGCATCACCAGCAGGAAAAGGGAGGTCATAATTCCGCTATACAAGACACTAGTGAGGCCCCACCTGGAGTACAGTGTACAGTTCTGGAGACCATACCTATGTAAGGACATAGACAGGGTAGAGAAGGTTCAGAGGAGGGCAACAAAGATGGTGCATGGATTGCATCACAAGTCCTATGAAGACAGGCTGAAGGAACTGAACATGTACTCCTGGAGGAGGGAGGGAGGAGGGATATGATAGAGACATACAAGGACTTACAGGAGGAACAGGGTGCAGAAAACACTATTTTTAAGCGAAAAAAGATGTTCCAGGACTAGAGGGCATGGGATGAAGTTGGAGAGGAGGATGATTCAGAGGAAAACGTGAGGAAGAATTTCTTCACAGAACGGGTGGTGGACAAGTGGAACACCCTGCCAGAGGAAGTGGTGGGGGCTGAAACAATCACAGGATTTAAGAATGCATGGGATAGACATAAAGGAATTCTGGAGGTCAGGGGTAAGGGGCAACAGACTTCTAGGAAAACAAACTGAACTTACAAGCTCAAATGGGCAGACTGGGTGGGCCATAGGTCCTTATCTGCCAACACTGTCTATGTATTAGTAAAATTGTTTTCTGACTTGGTATAGTCAGTTTGTTTTAATTTGAATTTATATTGGGGCAACTCCTGATGTTTGTGGCTCATTTGCATAACCAACAACAAAAAAGTGGTGATCTGGGTTATGTCATAGAAGACAAAAAAGAAAACAGGACCCACAGGTTGCCAGCATTATACGGAGTGCAGAGAGCCTTTTGTTAAAGCTGATCCCCACTTCATCTGTTTATTCTGTCTGGGGTCTGACCACTTGTAGACATTGCGAGATTTGTGTTAACTTTCCTCCGTCTACCTTAGAAAGATGTTTGAAAAGGCTGAAGGCAAGGATGGCTGAAAAGGCTGCTAACCCAGCTGCAGAGCAACCAGGTTCTCTTCATGTTGAACCGGAGGAGCTGCCCTCTGAAAGGGGCGATAGCTCTTCATCCAAGAAATGTACTGCTGATAAAGCTGCTGAACCAGCTGTTGCAGTTAAGAGAAAGAAAAAGAAAAAGCACCAGTAACCGTAACCGAAACAAACCACGGTTCCTTCTGCTGAAGAGATCGCTAATGCGATCAGAATTATTCAGTCTCTTCAGTTCTCGGTTCCGGTTGGCAAGCAACTGTTTACTCAGTCTCCCAGTTCAAATACATCTCCTGGTTTAATAGACCAAAGTTGGGAGACCTTTGGGTATGATGACTATGGAAATGAGCCAGATGATGATGATGATAAGGAGGAGGATTATAAAGAGATGATGGACATGCCACCATCAAATAGGCTGCTGCTCCCTCTCCATAAGTCTCTGAGAAGGCAGACTACGAGAGTGTTGCCGACTCCCACTTCTGTTCCCCCCGATAGACAAGAAGGTGAACAAGAAGTATTGGGTGGCTAAGACTGGGGCTGAGTTTCTCTTTGGGCACCCTGGCCATGAAGGTGTGGTACAGGCTGCAGCTTGTGACAAAGCTGGCATCCCTCTGGCCTCTTATCCTCCAGAAAAGGATTCTAGGAGGATGGACTCTATAGCTTAGAAAGTGTACCTTGGATCCTTTCTGGCTATCAGGCAAGCTTCTTATATGTCTTACATAGCCAGGTACCAGAAGAATATGTGGTCCATGGTGCAGCAGATTGCTAAAGCCGCTCTCCCCCTCCCATGGCTACTGACCTGGAGGAAGCTGCAAAAAGGGGTATTGAAGCTTACAAGACTCAATTTAGGATGGCAGTGGATGCCAATGACACTACATCTAGGCAAATGGCATCTGCTGTGTCTCTCAGGAGGTTCTCCTGGCTTAGGACCACTAATTTAACACAAGATTGTTATTATTATTATTTGAATCTAGGATTACAAGTACCTTTGAGCCAAGGCTCTTTTACAAAGGTTCCACATCAGCTGAGTTGCAATTCAAACAAGACACTGAATAACAATATAACAGTGGGTTACAGGCAGTTGCATACAGTTTTATACATTCAATACAGTGGCAAAATACCAGAAGGAGGTCTGGTAACAGGGTTGACATGGTATAGAGGAGAGACACACTAGTGGGGTGCGGCCATAGGCATTTGTCAAATATCAAAGTGCTACAGGGGGTAGGGAAGGAGGGTGAGATGAGGGGAGGATGAATGGGTGTATGGGAGAGGGAGTTGAGAGAGGAGAGGGTTAAGTGCTAGGTGGAAAGAGCAAAGAGGAGAGGGGAGAACAATTAGGAAAGACAGTCACAGGAGCTAGATGCAGACAGGATGTGACGGAGACTGGATTTGAACGGACCAAGCTTTGGCAATGAGGCAATGTCAATGTTGAGACCATTGAACTAGCTAGGAGCTCTGTGCGCAAATTATCTTTGCCCTTGTGTGGTGCGTAAATGTGGGATATGCAGAAACTGGGATTCAGAGCCCCTGGTGATGCAAGTAGTCCGCGCTGGGCAGAAGAGAGCTTGGACACCTGGGGGTGCAAGGCCTAGTGTTATTTTCTTTGTCATAAGGCAGGTTTGGTACTTGATCCGGTTTGAAAGTTGAAGCCACCCAGTCTGAACGTAGAAATCACACGTGTGGGTGAGGCGATGGGTGTTGGTTATGAGATGGCAAGCTTTGTTTAGTGCAATGGATATGCGCCTGAGGGCGGTGGCAGAGGCAGAGCTGTAGATGATCAGGCCATAGTCGATTATTGAGATTACTGAGCTCTGTAATGCAATCCTTAAGGCATCTGAGGTAAGGCATTGCCTGTGCCTGAAGAGTAGGCCGATGCAAGTGTTGGCAGCCTTGGCAATGTTGTCAATGTGTGTAGCATATGATAGGTTACAATTGATGGTCGTACCTATATATTTAAAGGACTGAACCCATTCGAGGATTGCACCAAGGCAGTTTTTGATCGTGATGGAACTGAGTCTGTGTTTGTTGTATGGGCTGCAGAAAAGCATGGACTTGTTTTTTTGGTAGTTGAGAACCAATTTCTGTGTACTAAACCAAGTTTCAGTCAAGGTGAAGGCAAGCTGTAGGTTCTTTTCAAGGTGGCCCATATCCTTGTGAGAAGATGACGGCGTCATCAGCATGAAGGAGGATTTGTGCTGGACATGATTGTGGAAGATCATTCAGAAAGAGGCTAAAAAGAAGTGGCCCAAGAATGGAGCCTTGAAGAACTGAGTGAACAGGACGTGCATCTGAGAGAACATCGGCTATTTTTACTCTTTGGGAGCGGTTCTCCAATAGCTCTTAAACCAGGTATTGGGCTCAAGTGAGAGACCGCAGAACGTAGCTGTTTGATTATTAGATTATGATGTACAGTGTTAAAAGCCTTGGTCAGATCAGTGAGGACAGACCCGGTTAGGAGGTCGTTGTCCAACAAGCTGTGGATAGCACCGGTGAATTCAAGGGGGGGCCGATGTAGTACTGTGTCCTGTATGGAAGTCATGTTGTTGGGGGCAGAGGATGTTGTGTTTGTCCAGGTATTCCATTAGCTGGTCAGATACCATATGTTCAATGGCCTTGGGAGGGGGTATGGAGAGAGGCTGGTAGTTCACGTGTAGATCCTTTTCCCCACTTTTGTGAACCGGGGTTACTGTGGCTGATTTCCATCTGTCAGGAACTGGCTGAAGGAGAGGTTGAAAATTTTTGTTAGTGGAAGTAGCATTTTAACAAGGGTGAGGGACACCAGCTTGAGGTCGAGTGAGTCCCCACTAGTTATGGATTTGGCGATTGCATTAGAGATGTATTTATAGACCTCATGCACCCTGACTTCCTTAAAGTAGAACGGTGGGCGGTTGGAGGAAGGGGGTTGTGGGCTGGGGGTAGGAGAAGGAGAGTGGTCATCATTGAAGAAGTCTGAAGGGAGAACACTACTGAGGCCAGAGAACACAGTATTGAAAGTATTTGCAATTGTGATAGGATCGAGAGTTATGCCACCATCAATGACCAACATAGTAGGTGAGGTTTTTGACTGCTTTACAGTTATTTCTTTAAGATTGTCCCAGGAGGACTTTCCCTTACCCCAGGTGTTCATGTGGGTATCTTTGTAGTATGCATTTTTCTTCTGGTGGATTGATTTAGTGTATTTGTTTCATGCCCATTTGTAGTTCTGAATATTGGCTTGATTGCCAGTGGCCCATGCCCAAAGCCAGAGGAGGTTCCTTGCTTTCAAATCCGTAAGTAATTCAGCGGAGAGCCAAGGATCGCAAAGGCCTTTGATGTTATGCCTTTTGAAAGGGGCGTAGGTGTCACAGGCAGAATTGAAGGAGTTGATGAAAAAATCCAAGGCTGAGTTGACATCAGAAGCATTGAATACAGGAGACCAGTCAAGCTGTTGGAGGTAGGATTTGAGGTGTTTCAGCTGACCACATGGGAGGACTCTACCATTGAATAATTTGGGGGGGGGCTTGCAGAATTAATTTGACCATTCACAGATGACTGGGGAATGGTCACTTAGTGTATCTGGAAGGATGGAAACATCCGAGATGTGGGCAGGATGGCTGGTCCGTATCCAGTCCAGGAGAGTGCTTGCACCAGTTTTATAATTATGTCTGGTGGGGGAGATAAGATACCCAGAATAAAGCCATGGATTTTTCTTGTGACCCTGTGTCTCTGTTTGGAGAACAAACCTAGGCCCATATGAAAAAAATGGATGAATACAAGACTGCAGCAGCTAAGGAGAGTTTCGAACCCTCAGGAGCATTATGCTAGGGGTGGCAGAAGCAGACCTCCTTACAGGCATTTTTTCCAGCCTCATGCTTTTCCCCAGTATTATCAAAGGGGATACGTCAGAGGCAGGGGCAGAAGGGGCACTGGCCGTACTAGGCCCAGTGTTCATTCAGTGGCACAGGTTAAACAGACACCCTGAGGTGCATGCTTGGATTGCCTCCCCATTTCCAGTAGGCAGCAGGCTGGTCCACTATTGCCAGGAGTGGCAAAAGATAACCTCAGACAAGTGGGCAAGTGGGTCCTGGAAGTAGTGGGCCAGGAACTTGTTCTTAGCTTCAAGGCAATGCCAAGGCTGAGGTCTCAGCCTTAAAACCCTTTTCCCCATCAGAAACAGCACTACTGGAAGAGGACGTTTCAAGCCTTCACCTGCAAAAGGCAGTAGAACCAGTTCCCTCAAACCAGATAGGGAAGGGACTGTACTCAAGTGTTTCCTTACAATAAAGAAAACAGGGGAGTGGTGACCCATTCTAGATCTCAGACATCTAAACAAACATCTATAAAAAACAAAGTTCAAGATGGTTACTCTGGCTTCTATTTTACCTACCTTCAGGCAGGGAGCATGGCTAGCATCCCTGGATCTGAAGGATGCCTATTTTCATGTTCCAGTCAGAGGGTTACACAAAAAATACCTCAGGTTCAGGTCGCCGTCAGGCCATTACCAATTCAGACTAAGCCCTTTGGACTGACATCTGCTCCAAGGGTGTTCACAAAATGTCTGGCTGTGGTAGTGGTACACCTAAGTTGATAAGGAGTGTCAGTATTCCCCTACCTGGATGACTGGCTGATAGTACGCTAGTCACACCAGCAAGTGAGGGAGTCTCTGTCACTAACACAAGACACTCTACACTCTCTGGTGTTCCTAGTAAGTCACAAAACGTCTATTCTGGAACTAGTTTAGCTGTTCAGATTCATGGGGCAGAACTGGATATAAGAAAAGGGATGGCCTTCCTCCCTCAGGACAGGGTGGACAACCTTATCCAAGTGGCCATTTCCTTTAAGTTTCATGTCTCCAGGCCAGCAAGGCACTTTCTGCAGTTGTTAGACCATATGGCAGCTTCCACAGCAACTGTTAGGTGCCGGGTTCCAGATGAGAGACATTTAGTTCTCCACATTAACGCCTGCAGCACGCACCTGATGTGTTAGTGGTCTTGGAATCATGGCTAAAGGCTTCTACCCCCAAATCAGGCCATCAACATCCCCTCCTATAATGATTTAGAGCTGACAGGCCCTCAAGGGAAGGGGGGTTGCCATCTATGTCCTAGACAAGTACCCAGTCTCTGTTGTAGATTCTACTTCCTCTCCTAAGGAATTCAAAAGCCTCACCCTGAAAATTTCCCTACCATCAAATGAGTCCATTTTTATTTCTGGTTGTTACAGACTCCCTTCAGGAGGTCTTGGGATACTTCTACACCTCCACCAAATCATAGGAGCTACGGACTCAGAATGTATTATACTGGGAGAGTTCAACCTACATTGGAATGTACACTGTTCAGGGCCCTTAAAAAACCTTGGTGATGTACACAGGCTCGCCCAACTAATTTGCAAGGTCACTCATCGTAACAATAGAAACCCGGAGCATAGCACCCTCCTTGATCTGATCTCTACAAATAAGCCACACAAAATAGCTTACACTGGTGTCTTTCATAATAACATAAAAGACCTTAGTGCCATAGCCTGCGTGAGGCAACTCCCCAAAGTCTCGCACACATCCGATTTCACTTTTAAAAGGAACCCTCTGTAAATTCAAAGCCTCTGATTTCTTGGCTGACTTAAGCACAGTCAGGTGGCAAGATTTTTATCTGGCTACCACTGTCTCTGGAGCATGTAACCGGTTCCAGAACCTTGTCTTGGAAGTAATTAATAAGCATGCTCCTATGCTAAAAGTTGGAACCAGGAAAATAATGTGCCCTTGGTTCACCAGTATGTTAAAATCTGCCCTGCATCACAAGGACTGGCTTTGGAAAAAAGCTTGGAAGACGAAATCCGACCCTGACTGGTCTGCTTTTAGATCCGTGAGGAACCATTGCACAAGACTTATTAGGGCTGAAAAGGCCAAATACTACCAGACAGTACTGGAATCATCCAGGAACAACGCAGACACATGTTGGCATGCTTTAAGAGAAATTGACGGATACTGAGCACCCGCGTCTCTTCCTGTCAAGATAGTATCAGGTGGCAATACTTTTACAAACAGCGACAACATACTAGACCAGTTAGATAATCACTTTGCTACCGCTGGTCTGGTCTTTGACTCCTCACCTGCAAGTAAGTTACCCCCCCAGCCCGCTGCTGGAGCCTCTCCATGCCTTCCAACAAAGGCCCACCTGCGCCTCACCAAATTCAGTTTCAATCCGGTCTCCCTTGAACAAGCTGAAGACCTCCTAACTGCCCTAGATACCAAAAAAAGTGCAAGAGTAGATAAGCTGGAACCTTTTTTCCTTAAAATTAGGCTAGTATTTCAGGTCCCCACCTATCACCCATGTGTCCAACTTGTCTCTCTCCCAAGGTGCCCTACCCTCAGACTGGAAAGTCGCACACATTATCCCTCTATTCAAATCAGGTAACCCAAGTGACCTTAATAACTGCCGCCCTACATCACTACTACCGATCCTTTCCAAACTCCTTGAATAACTAGCAAACCTCCCAAGTCAGAGACCATCTTGAAGCCAAAAATCTACTGAACCCTCTGCAATCTGGTTTCAGGCTGAAACACGGTACAGTATCAGCCTTGGCAAAAGTCATGAACGACTGACAAAACACTCTTGATGCCAGAAACTACATCTGTGCCCTATTGTTAGACCTGAGTAAGGCATTTGATACTGTTGACCATCAGCTATTACTAGACAAGTTAAATAATATTGGGCTGGGTGATATCGCTCTAAAATGGTCTTCTTGCTATCTCACAGGTGGGTGGCAACAGGTAAAATGTAATGGTGTCTTCTCTCCTATAAAAACACTTCAAAGAGGAGTCCCTCAAGGGTCTATATTGGGACCATTGTTATTTGCTATATACATTAGTAACATTAATGACAAAACTACCACAGCAAGTGTCCACCTTTTTGCAGACGATAGTGTGTTGTACGTTGTGATCTCCTCCCTTCATCTCACTTGTCTTGAGCTCCACAGTGAACCAGAAACTTGTTCCACCTGAAACTACTTTTGAATGCAAAAAAAAGCTAAAGTTATGTTAATTTCTCCCTGCAACAAGGAACTTATATCCACCCCCTTGGATGCAAAATACCATATTAAGACCATATTGGGAGAGACACTCAAACTAGTAGAGAAATTTAAATATCTAGGCTTCTGGCTTGACTGTAAACTCTCCTTTATCACTTGCATAGAGGAAACAGACAAATAATATCAAAGGCTCAAGCTCTTCTACTGAATAAAGCATCTGCTTATATATGATGCAAAAACCAAGAGTGGTCCAAATGACTTCCTCCCTTTACTGGACTATGCAGACTTCCTCTACAGTCACTGTCCCAAATCTGTCTTAAGCTCCTCTTTTCCACAGAGCCCTAAGATTCATTACAAATGCCCCTTTTTACACACATTACTGTTCACTCTACCCTCCGGCTGGCTAGCCCTCAGTACCAGGAGGTTGTGAAATGCTTCTTTATGGGTATACAGAGCCATCACAATGAAACTCCCCCCGCATCTGCACACCCTTTAAATAAACTCCCTGTGCATACACTCTTACAAGACTTCCCTATGTAATCTTTGGCGCCCCTAGGATAAGAATTCAGTTCTGGTCCTCTTCCATAAACCACTCATCACCCACACTATGGAACACTCTCCAATGGACACTTGAACATATCGTTGGGATATGTACTTTCAAATCCTTGCTAGGATGTAAAAGATGATTGTAACTGTTATGCATTACCTGTCTTGCTGCATTTTCAAACCATGGCACCTGGCCATTGCCTTAGAACTTAGCCCTCATCTCCTTTCCTTAACCCTCCACGCTGTCCTCCTCGTACACCCATTCTCATCCTTCTTGCCCATCCCTCTACCTTCAGCCTATATACTACCTTGACTCCTACATTGTCCCTTCTCTAATTTTACTACCTGCGGTGCTCCCCTCTCTCCCTCCATTTGCATTTCATAGGTATAAGTTTGTTCCTACTGTAAGTTCTGAAGAGTGCGTTGATGTTAGGATATACTGGTATGCTTTTTATGTTGGCTGGCGATTGCACAGCCAACATATTGCATTAGTAGCAGATTTGAAGGTGTGGTCACTGTCAGCGAATGCAGGGCACACGTCAGTAGGCGTGTCCCTCATTCTCCAGTAAGGCAGCTGCAGGCGTTGACGCCAGCAACACGTAAACTGGCCACCAGATCAAAGAAAAGGTTCACTGCAATGAGAGTCAAGTTTCTCATGCAGCGGCGTGCCTTTCCTGATGAATCAGTTTACAAAACATGGGGGCATACCGCCGCAGAGTGCCCTGACCCACTTCATTTGCCGACTGGGGAGCCCACTCCCCATTGGCATAATGTCCCCCCCCCATTTGTTGTGTGCTGATGGGGGTGCCTAATCCCCCATCGGCTACAGAACCCCCCCAAAAAAATGCTCAGGTGCACCCCCTGCTTTCCCACACCCCCTTCACCCCATACTTATCTCCAGAGCATGGCGTGACAATCTGCATGTCTGCACTCTTCAAAGCCGACTGCAAACTGAAGAAATGCCAGTAGGCTGTATAATGGATAAATAGGCTTTTTTTCAACTTTGGTGCATATCTCAGGCATTTCTGGCAATTTTGGCACCAAATTTTCAACATGGGGTTATTGGGACCCCTCCTCATGAATTCAGTCACTGTCATGGCATTATTCGGTCCCAAAAGGTGATTTCGCAGTCACTGCACAGAATCACCTTTCGGGGCCGATTAACAAAACTACAGTGCCACTGTTCATGAAGGGGGCTCTTACAAAGCTTATGTTGCAAATTTTGTGAAAAAAGTAAAACAAATGGCTGTTTTGCGAGCGTGCATTGCGCAGTTTCCACACATGCTAGTAACTTCGTGAATTTGTAATATTTTCACTCCAGATTTTCAAAACTGACATTTTTTCACACCTCCTTATGAACAGTACAGCTGTCATTTTTCATATCCTGGCCAAAATGTGTTTTTGCACATCCAGTGCAGAATAGCGCGGTCGCTATGCGAAATCTGTTTTCAGGACAGTTTGAGAAAATGACGGTGACACTGTTCATGGGCTGAGGTCCTAAAATGCTTATTTTGAAAATTTGGTGATGAAAGTCCATAAAATGACTGTGTAACGTGCATGCATTGTGCAGTTTCCATGCACCCTTGTAACTTTGCAAATTTGCAATATTTTCCTGTCAGATTTTCAACACTGGCATTTTTTCATATCTTGTTATGAACAGTACAGCTGTCATTTTTTACATCCTGCCCAAAATGTGTTTTCGCATCTGTGGCGCACAATGGCGTGGTCACTGTGGGAAATCAACTTTTGGGACAGATTAACAAAATCACAGTCCCACTGTTCATGAGGGGAGATTCCAAAAGACCTATATTGAAAATGTGGTTAAAAATTCCCCCAAATAATTGGGTTATGGACGTGTGTTGCACAGTTTCTATGCGTGCTCATGACGTCACCAATTTTTCATATTTTCACTCCAGATTTTCAGCGTTGCCATGTTTTTACACCTCTTCATGAACAATACAGTTGTCATTTTTCACATCCTGCCCAAAATGCGTTTTCGTGCCTGTGTCGCCAAATGGCAGAGTTGCTGTGCAAAACCACCTTTCGGCTAACAAACTGATAGTGCCGCTCTTCATGAGCTGGGGTCACAAAAAGCCCATATTAAAAATTTAGAGTGAAAATACCAAAAACCACCTATGGCATTAGGGTTTCCAACTGTAACATCCCACCCTGTAGAGACTGACAGGCATCAGCGGTGTAACTTGGGATCGTTGGCTGTAATGCTGATGTCATTCTACCCCCCACCTCCCCACCCTGCAGTCACTGACAGGCACTGAGGTATGCCTTGGAGTGTTCAACCCTAAAGTTCACCCATTCTCCTATACTGCACCCATCTCAGCGTATTTTCTTATGGAATGGGGTAAGTATAATGCCCAAAGACCCCAAAGCACATCACGACACTTATCAGTGTCTACAGGGTAGGGTGACGTACAGTGGCATGGCCGTTATGCCTGACAACCCAAAGGCACACCCCAATGCCTGTCAGTATCTGCAGGGTGTGGTTGGGGTTGGTGTCAGTTCAGTACTTCACTGCCATTCCTATTATGTATCTCTAACTCCTGCACTACCAATGCCAGCGAGACAACATTCGACATTGAGAAATGCTTGTTAATATTTATAACTGTGTTTTAATATTGTCTAAATTGCCCTAGATGTGTACCCATGTTATGTATACCACTGTCCTTGATGATCATGTTTTGTACTGTTCTACTCATGTAACAAGTTCAAATGTAATCGCACTCAATTATGTTCATTATCTGTATTGCTCTACTCCTAATTTCAACTGTAGTATGTATACCTTCCTCTATTGTAACCCCCTCCCAGGTTGCACTGTGAGACGAGCATCTTTTTGGTCAGTGTGCCTTTCCTGGTGAAACATTTTCAATAAATAAATATTTATTGACTATATTCTTCACTTTTGTTATTATTGTAAGCCCTTACTCGTGTTTGGAACTCTTTATTTATTCATTTAGCTTTTTTTAACCACATAAGCACACTAGACAGTCATATGCCTATTTTCAGGTGCGACCCGGGAGGGTACATAATACATAGATTGGCAGATATAACAGTATTTCAGAGGAAGGTAAATAGTCAGATGCAGTGTGCCTTAACAGGAGGGCATGTAGAAAACATAACATACCAAGGTAGCAGTTGACAGCAGGGTGTTGTACATCACATAACAGGATAACATTTGATACCCACAACTAAAAATACACAAAACACACTGATCTCGATGCAAAGTCCAGACAGGACCATAAATTGCAGCACAGTGCAGAAGGGGTTGCTAACTTAGGAACAATGACAGGTCGATGCGAATTTCAGGACATCCCAGAGGGACTTTCTGAAGCAGGTATGGAAGGGGAGGTACAAACAAGGGCCAGAAGGGAGTTCCATAGTCTGGGTGCACAGACGGTGAAAGCCCAATCCCCCATTAAGGTGTGGGTTTTGGGAACTAAGAGTACTAGTGAGCCACTAGATCTTGGTGTGTAGGAGAGGTTCGGAGGCTGGAATAGGTCAGCTAGTACAGGGGGAGTAGCAGTTCTGATGATATTGTCAATGAAATTGCCAGCAACAACGGTTTGGTGGAGGTCAGGGGAGAGCCACTATCTGCTGTCCCTCCAGGATCGCCTCACAAATGAGTTGTCTCAATGATGTTTTTCCTGATAAAATAAGAATTGAACTGAATGCTAATTCCAGGCAGTACACTAGCTCATTAACTTGTTTCATTTTGAGAAATTAGAGTGTGTGTGTGTGCATGTGTGTGGATACTGGAATCAGTTTACAAAACCTAACCTATTTGTACCTACAAACATTCCTGCAGGGCATTGGATGAGTTGAGGCATGTTCCAGGTAACTGAGACTATTCACCAGAAGTGCCTTTATGTACTTACGACCCTCCCAGCATATTTACACCCCACGTAGCTTTTTGTGTCAGCCAGTTTGCGTCCTGTCACCATGCAACATGAGGTCAGGGATAAATATTTCCACACTGCTTTTGCCTTTCTCCTGAAAACAAAATACCTTGAGACAGTAGTTACATTTATTTTGGATCCAAGTAAGGTGTGTTAGGCAGTACTGGATGACATGTAAGCTGTCATTTGAAGTTGCCACGGTGATGTTTCCCCAGCAATGACACCAATCACATTCAGATATGTTTGCGTCCGCCGGTCATTCCATACTGTGGTTCCCATTTTCATTAAAAAGAACAGAAAACAGCTTCACATATGAAGCTGTTGGTAATTTACCTATTTTCAGAAATACTATTCATATTCCTAACCTGAAGTAATCCTTATTTATACTTAATGTAACCTGCAGACGGATTCAGGTGGGCCCACCTGGATACTGGGAAATGTCCAGGTGGCCCCCATCCTTCAGTTGGGTACCTGTCCACCTAAGCTCTGAAAGTCTGTGCATACACTGCCCATCTAAGCACTGAAACTCTGCACATTTATCTATTTTCTAATCAAAAGGTGTTTTCTAGTCACTAGAAGTACATGTAAGACACAAACAGAGCGCCAGAGTACCAAAATGTTAGCAGAATGCTGAAATGAGTGTACTTCCCCTTTGGGACTCCATTGATTTTCCAGGTGGGACCCCCAGTACCTCAGTCCAACCCTGCCCGCACAAACGTTTATGTGAAAAGCTGTGCTCTAGTGGTGTTTACATGAACAACAGTCTGTGCAGTTCTTTTGTATACTAATACTGCCCCAGAGACCACTCTTATAGAAACTTAGAACCGTATACATTGATGGCTGTATGGATCCAAAGTCCATCCTGTCTGCCCAGAATTCTTACCCACTACTCCAATGGCCTACTGCTGAATAGGGTCTTGATCTACCCCTCATTATGCCTAGTTAGAGATGTGCAATGGTGGCAATCTTCACTTTTCGAATTATGTTGGTCTGACATGTTCTTCCCACCCCATATTATTTCAATTTACTGTTCTGCCACCTGTAGTAAACACTTCACAATGTGCTCCTTAACTATGGCCTCAAAAACTTACCAACTATCGAAGGAAGGCTAACTGGCCTGTAGTTTCCCCTTGTCCTCCTTGCTACTGCCCCTGTGACGTGGTACCACATTTACAGATCTCCAGTCTCCTGGAACTACCCCCATCTCCAAGGAGCACCTGAACAGATTTCTCAAAGGTGCTGCCACTTCTGGCCACAGTGCCATCAGTGTCCTTGGATGCAAGCCATCAGGACCCAGTGCCTTGTCTACCTTAAGGCAGTATAGCACTGTGGTTTAGGGCACGGAGCTGCAAACCTGGAGACGTGGGTTTGAATCCCACAGCGCCCACCTGCATACTGTGTGACCCTGAGCAAGAAATTCCTTGTTCTCCCAAGTCACACCTAGAAACAAGCTTTGGCTTAGTGCACCTTTCCAGGTTAAACAATTTCCCCTTAAGATCAACAAGCACTTTTATAACTTTGTCCTCCATGATATGGGCTACTACAAATATTCCCACTGCCCCGGAGGATGTCCTCATGCCATGTCCGCATCCTCAACCATGAACACAGATCGGAAAAACGTGTCCAATAATGTTATAGCTAAGGTTGTAAGAGTGGCATCTTGTGCTTTCTTAGGGTATACATTTGGATACCCTAGCAATGTGAGACCACTCTTACAGCTGTAAGAGTGGTCTCCATGGTAGCATTGATGCAGTATTGATTTAAATCCATCAATAATACATTAGAAATGTCAAAAACTTACCCAAAGGCCCCTGTTTCCATGGACACTTCACATAAGGTACTGGTTACAGAGTGTCTCACATGCAGGGGAAAGGAATGCTTCTATTGGTCGGATGTACTTCCTTAATCTGTAATCATGGAATCAGTAGTTTGTTGTTGTGACCATGCCACAGTTAGTGTATGAGACACTGAACGCTGCTCCGCTAGGTCAGTAGGGGAAGTATTTATTTGTTTATCAATTAATCAATGTCACCATTTTTATTGATTTATTGCATTTTGGTAACCAGGTGAGCCCACTGAGACCAGAGGTCCCTTTTTCAGGGGCGACCCGGGGTTAATTACACACATCATTTATAAGTTCACGTAAACCAATATAGCTCAGCAGTTCATAGTATACATTTGGGGCAGAAATAGCAGCAATGGACATAGGATTCACATACAGACACTGTAAGAGCAATTAGTCACGAAGGAAGGAGACAGTCGGACAGTGGCATCCAGGGTGAACAGCAGGATAAATAATGTCCAACAGGTTCTTGTACTGTGAGGAATGTGTTCTAAGTGTCAAGACCAGCTGTAGGAAGCAGGAACTACTAGCCCTCCAAAAATGTATAGGAGAACAGCATTTTGGGTCAGGAGGTGGGGTTAATGGTAGCAGCTGCAAAGAAACTGCCCCAGCATGAACACTTTTAGGGCGGATTAAATCCTTCAAGGGTAGAGCTTCCAGTCAGAGTCTCTGGGCGTGAGCTCCAGAGGTAGGATGCAGAGTACCCAAAGGGTCTCTTGCCTAGGTCGGTGCATACATGAGGGATATTGAAAGGGTGGACAACCGATGACCACAGAGCCCGCTGATGAGCTTCAGGAGGCCTGTTAGATTAGGGGGAGGGCCAATACTGGTGAATATGTAGGTCAGACATAGCAAGGAATAGGACAGTTTATGCTCTATTGAGGGTCAGTTGAGGTCTGCAAGGACCTCATAATGATGATGCCTCCTGGGGGGGGAGCAGGTAGCAAAGCATGCAGTCCTATTATAGAGGACAGACAGCTTGTGGTGTTTACGCTCCTTAAGAAAATGTAGGAGGGGAGCACCATAGCAGAGGGTGGGAAGCAGCATGTTTTTGGCTATAGCGCGTCGTGCGCCATCGGTTAGGGAGTTTCCAAGCCTATAAAGTAGACCAAGCTTCTGGTGAGTGGTCTTAACTATATAGTCTATGTATGGCTTGTAGAACATTTCTTGATCCAAGTAGATACCCAGGTATTTAATCTTATCTACAACTTCAATTTGTGTCCCTAAGGCTGTGCAGAGCTGAAGCAAAGTGCAAAGTAATGCACATGAGAAACAAAAACCCAGGGCAAGAGTACACAATGGGGGGTGAGATACTGACAACAACAAAAATGGAAAGGGACCTGGGGGTAGTCATATCAGATGACCTAAAGGTGGGCCAGCAGTGTGAGAAGGCAGTAAGGAGGGCTGGGGGGATGCTGGGATGCATAGGAAGAGGCATCACCAGTAGAAAACAGGAAGTTGTTGGCCCTCTGCACAGACAGTTGGTGATACTGTGTACAGTTCTGGAGACCTCATCTCTGCAAAGACATAGACAGGGTGGAGGCTGTCCAGAGGAGGGCAACCAAAATGGTGCAGGGTCTGCACCAGAAAACATATGCTTCAGGGGTCAACCGTAACCTTTTTTTGCACTAGCCAACCAGGCTAGTGAACCAGAGACTGCACTAGCCCGCAGAAGTTTGCAGTAGCCTGCAGTTAGTATGGTTAACAGTGATTTGTTAAACGAAAGGCAAATAAAATTGTATTTGTCCTGCCAACACTCTGGACCCCTACCAACTGATTTTGCACTGTGCGTTTAACTGCAAGCCGCACATACACTATCTTAGCTTCTGTAACTAAAGAGTCAGTGGTTCTGTCACTGATGACCGAAATGAACTTTGTTCCCATAATTTTTCCTGTAGCACCATGCGTTCAACCTCGGCTACATAGTGGATAAAGTTGCAAGCATATTTGTCATTTTGATATGCTGAACTGATATTTAGCCCTTTCATATTATCCAGGTTGCACATCCACACAAAGTCTGTGAAAGTGTGTCCTTTCTTAGCAATTGCATGTGATGTGCAAAACAGTTTATCCAGATGGTTAAGCGTTGCTTCATTCATGTTCTCCAGCATTCCCTCCGCATTACTTGTCCCTGGAGTAGCAGTGCTGGAATCCTCCTTTTCCTTTGCCCTAGCATGAGCTTCACTGATATTATGGGACAAGACAGAGTCAAGTCAGCACCAGTTATCTGTACCGAAATGAGAATTATTTTTATTGCCTGCCTTACCCAACTGTATTTCATGTTTGACAGACAAATGGCAGAACATCAGATCTTTTGCATTTTCATACCCCAACCAGTTCTATTTTTCTAGTCAGCAATGCTGGAACTGACGTCTTCACGTTGTCTTTTCGTACTCATAATCATTTATTGGTTTGTCTTAGTCAGTGTGCTTTTTATTAATGTCAGCTGGGTGACTTCTTTAGTATATTTCCACATTTTCAGATTTGTAGTTAATAAAGTTGTGTCGTGAAAAGCGTGTGTCTTTTTCTTCCCTTTTCCCACCCTGGCCACAGATCCCAGAAATGCGTGATTGTCCCAGTTCTATTAAAAAATGTTCACCAAAAAAAGTAATGATAAATTCAACAGCATCAACCCATACTGTTATTTATTTATTTTTATTCTTTGGCAACCATGTAACTCCCATTGGGCACAAGCCCGATATACAGGGGTGGCCCAGGAACACAGGAAGGTTAAGTGACTTGCTTAGGGTCACACAGTATGCAAGCGGAGGCTGTGGGAATTTAAACCCAGATCTGCTGGATGTACAAAGCCCATTCACAACATGTTGCTCTCTCTGTTAAACAATCTCCAGTTTTCCTTTCTATGACAGCCTTGTACTTTGATATGCTGTGACCACCTTTTTGATAATTGAACTATCAGTATTTGTGGTATCCTCAATACTACACTGTGTTCCCTTTACCTCATCAGTGACTGCTGTTTCTTTTAAAATGTCTAAGACATCATATTCCGCAGTTTCAGACACACCATTCCGTGCTATTATTCCAATGGCTTGTAAAGGTGTAGCTAATATCATGGAATGTGCAGGTTGGTAGTATAAAAAAATTAGAGCAGCAGCTGCTGAGGACTTAGGAGAGAAATAATCAGCACAGTGACAAAGGCAATAAAAATGTGAAAACTAATTTGAAAAAGTGGGTCTAAGACATGAGAATATAGGAAAAACAAAAAGGAACCCATTCAGCATATAAACGTGTAAAACCATTTGCTGTCATGGCAGTAAATGACCATACTTAAAATGGTCTTAATGGCCATACTTTACACCTCCTAGACAGACTGTTTTTACAAACAAAGGCCCTTGACTACCGACATCAGAACTTTTTTTGTAACCTGGGTGTGCATGCAACAGTGAATGATTTTAATACAATCAGTTTTAATACTATCTGAGCACTCCAAATGGCCCCAAAACCGGATGACCAGATAAGGACTCTGAAAACTGGATTATCCAGTCTACAACTGGACATGTGGCAGCCCTAGAACTGTGCTGTTCCTGGACACAGTCACAAATCTGCCTGCCATGAGCACTGAGCTAAACAAGGAAAGGAAAAGGAGAAAGGATCTTTACCAACAAAAATTAAAAACCATAGTTAGTATAAAATGAAACAGTTTGTAAATGCACTACACACAGACATCTATTTTTTTCATTTCACTAATGCTAAGGCAGCACAGTTAAACCTCCATGAAAAGGACCTGGCTTTAAATTAAATAACAGTTCTATTTATGTATTTGTTTATTTGATACCCGGGTTGAAAAGAGTGGAACTGTGGCTTTCCACAGGTGGAATTGCACTAGCTCAGCCGGCCAAGTAACAGAAATTCACTTAACCTCACTGTCTGGTAAAGCCATTAACGTAGTCCCCTCCCTTAAATACTTAGGCTTCACGTTGGATCAGAATATCACATACAAGGAACACGTGGACCAGGTCACCAGGACCCTACATCGGAAACTTGGCACCATGTACCAACTCATCCCTGAAGCCAGGCTCTCCATAGCTACCAGCATCCTTCTACCCAACCTGACCTTTGCGGCCCCTATTATACAGGGCATGGCTAAACAAGAGATTACCAGGATGCAAACCCTATATAATAAAATAGCTTGCTTCGCAACCTTAGACCACCCGAGACATCACCACTGTGACACTTTGGCCAATCTTCGTTGGCCCACATTGGTCGCCCGCCTCCAACACCCCTTGCTTGTCCAGGCCTACAAGCTTCTCAAACCCCATGCTCCGCCAAGCATTTCTGGGACCATAACCCTCAAACACAATCCAAGGAACCTAAGGACCTGAGATAGAATGCTATTAGAAGTCCCTAGGGTAAGGAAAAACGCTGGCGTAAGAACCTTTTCCTCCCAAGCAGCCTGCCGTTGGAACAAGCTCCCTCCCCAGGTCCAGGCCTCCTCCTCACTCATGAACTTCCACACCAGGCTTAAGTCCCATCTGCTGACCTCAAGCGCATGCCACTGTCATGGCACTTAAAGCTCCTAAGGTACCCCCCTCCTCTCCAACTCTCGTCTCCTAGCTTAACCTTCCTACTACCTGCCTTATACAGACTGCTCACCAGAGGCCACGTGTAACCCCTGAATAAACTATATGCAAAGTACTACCAATTGCTTATATGTCATGATGATAACCATGCCTGTACCCAGGCCTGCATCCACTGCTTTTCTTTTACCATGCCTGTAACCATGCCTGTATCCACTATTTTTCTTTACAGTGACCACCTCATGGTGTAACTCACAGTGCCTCAAATGTTCCTTATATCCTTGTTCATTCTTATAAGTTGTATTGTTATCCCGGGTCGCCTCTGAAAAAGGGACCTTCGGTGCTCAGTGGGCATACTCGGTCACCAAAATTTAATAAATAAATAAATAGTGGGGGGTAGGAGGAAGTTGGTTGTTGGTTAACTAGGATCTGCAGCTTATCCGTTAGGTAGGGAAATGGGCAGACTAGGTGGGCCAAGCAGTCCTTATCTGCCATCAAATTCTATGTTTCTATGTTAAGTAGGTGTTACCTGTCTGCTCCCAGGTGCCTGGTCCTGAATAGGACAGCCTTGTTTTCTTGTCATTCAGCACCAGTGAGTTAGAGGTAAACCAGGCCTCTATTACCGTGACACAGGCCTGAAGCTTTGTAGTGATGACACTTGGTTGAGGATCAGTACAGTATACAACTGAGTCATCTGCGTACAGGTCAGGTTTTCCAGACCACAGTCCCACCCAGTGTCATTAACAAAGAGGGTGAAGAGTAGAGGGCCTAAGATCGAGCCCTGGGGTGCTCCAGTGGTCACTGGTCTGCAGCCTGATTGCACCCCTTTCCATTTTACTTTTTGGGTCTTGTTTAGGATTGACACCTTTGGATGAGGCAAAAACCAGATCCTAAGCTCCGCCCCTAGCCCCACCCCTTTTCATGACTCATCATGCATTGTTCCTCCTAGAAGTCCATTTGTTATATCATTAAAAAACAACACTTAATGCAGCATTTAAATAAAAACTGTACTGTGCTTGTTAGAGTTACTTTCCTAGGTTCTTCCTAGTTATTTATTTATGTATTTATTTATTTATTGAAATTGGTTTACCAGATAAACACGCAGAGATAAAATAAATCTCATTTACAGATATGATCTGGGCATATCTCTCAAGTGTCCCTAATTTTCAGGGATGTCCCTGATTTTGCCTCAAACTTTTCCGTAGTCCTTCCTAAAATTTGTATTTCTGTGACTGAACAGTGGGGATTGTGAGCACAAAATAATGACAGACATTAAAGTTAGAGACCTATTCTTATTCGGTAAATGCAGTTTACACTAAGCCCCTTATTCTACCAGCTTCCTGAATGGCTAGCACAAATGTTGAAGATGTGTCCCTGGTTATGGTCCTTTGTCCATGATTTTTTAAGCCTTGTCCCTGATTTATGAGGCAGGAGGTTGAGAGGTATGGATCTGGGGGAGACAAGGGAAATACTGTAAATAGCATACAATAGTATACATACTTTACATCTTTTTCTGGCTCCATTGCCTGTTCTTGTCCACAGTACTATTTGAAAGCCAAAGAAGTGACCATACTTTTTTCTTGAGGAAAAAAGAAGAATTTAAAACATTTAAAAATGCCTAAATTCTGTGTAAGATGAAAATGTTTAACAGCAAATGAAAGTGGAGGACAGCTGGCTCTGTTACTGTTACAAAAGATGGGGGCAGCTGTGCTGCTATGCCACTTTAAGATGCAGTGGAAAGATTAGGTTAAGTGCTAATGGGGTTAATGGCCATACTTTACACCTCCCAGGGTGACTGCTTTCACAAACAAAAAGCTACACTGACAACAGAACTTGTTTGTAACCTGGACATGTAGCTGAAACAATGAATTATATGACAGAATTTGTTTCAAAAGTATGTGAGCACTCAAAATGGCTCAAAAACCTGACCAGCACAGAGCAAAATCGGATTACCTGATAGGGACCCTGAAAACCTGATCACCAGGTAAAAAACATGACAGGTGGTGACCCTATTTTGAGCAGGTAGCTTTCGAACCAGGTAAGTGATAGCATGTCAAGTCGAAGCAGTTGAAGTTTGCAGAGAAGCAATTCATGGCTAACCAGGTCAATTGCTTTTGACAAATCAATGAATATAGCCCCAGTAGGGAACCCCCTGTCCATGGCACCCAGGGTGTCAGCCGTGAGTCTGATCAGGGCTATGTTAGTTCCATGACCTCTTCTGAATCCATTTGCTGATTGTTGGCCAAGAGCAGATGCTGCTCTAGGTAGCTCTGAAGTTGGTTGTAGACCAGTCTCTTCTGCACCTTCGCTAAAGGGCAGAGAATGAAGACAGGTCTGTAGTTCCCGGCATTTACACATGACCCCATCTTATGAACAGGGACTACAACAGTCACCTTCCACTTGCTAGGGATGCTCCCTTCAAGTAGCGACCTGTTTATTAGCATGGTAACAAGGAGAGTAATAGCTGGGGCAGTGGCCTGCAGCAGTTGGGGCTCCAGTTGGTCATATCCAAGGGAAGGGTCAGGGTTTATTCACTTCAGGTGGGGTAGCACTTCTGATGGTTTGACCATTTTGAGATGAAACTGAGGCCGGTGGAGATCCCGTTCAGTGGCAAGTCTTCGAGGAGGAGCAGTAGGGGTAGGAGGTTTATAATTGTCAACATTAGCAAACAGGGTATTGAATGCCTCAGCTACTGTGGTGGGGTCATTGGTCAGTTTACCATCAACCAGCACAGCTCCATCTTGAGTGCTGGTGCCACCCTTCAGTAGTGCATTAATTTGACTCCAGAATTTCTTGAGATCCCCTAGGTGCCGAGATTACAGATCACGTAGATACTGGCGTTTCACATTTTTTGTGGCTTTCTTACACTTGTTTCTTAGTGCCCTACATTTCTTCCAGTCTGATTGGAGATTCGAGGTTTTGTGTTTCCCCCAGGCCCTGTCCCGAAGTAGCATTGTCCATTTCAGGTCAGAGTTAAGCCACTTGTGGCATGTACCCTGCACCCTCAGTTTCTTGCGAGGGGCATGCACATTAGCTACAGACATTAATACATTTTAGGACCTCACTGGGTGTGGTGTGGGGAAACTGCAGGACCACAGTATTTGGTTAAACCTGGGGGAACCCTTTGATCTTTCAGTGAAGGTTATAGGACTAGTGTACCAGTGGACCCAATGTGGCATGGGGTACTCCCATGCCAGGTTGTTTGGTTAAATGTGGGGGACCCCTTTGAGCTGTCACTGAAATGTACAGAATTAGTGTGCCAGGGGACCTCATGTGGCATGGGGCTACTCCCATATCAGGATGTTGGGTTTAACCTGGGGGATCCCTTTGATCTTTCAGTGAAGGGTACCAGGCCAGTGCGCCTTAGGACCTCGTGTGGCACAGTAGTACTCCCATACCGGGATGTTTGGTTTAATCTGGGGAACACCTTTGATCTTTCAGTGAAGGACACAGGACCAGTGTGCTAGTGGACCCCATGTGGTACCAGGGTACTCCCATATCAGGATATTTGGTTTAATATGGGGACCCGTTTGATCTTCAGTGAAGAGTACAGGGCTGGTGTGCCAGTGGACCATATGTGGCATGAAGTTACTCCCATGTCAGGATGTTTAGTTTAACCTAGGGGACCCACTTGATCTTTTGGTGAAGGGTACAGGACTAGTGTGCCAGGAAACCCCATGTAGTATGGGATACTCCCATGCCAGGATGTTTGATTTAACAAGGGGAATCCCGTTGATCTTTTGGTGATGGGTACAGGATTAGTGCCTCATATGGCACAGGGGTACTCTTTTGATCTTTCAATGCAGGGTACAAGATTAGTGTGCCAGAGGACCCCATGTGGCACAAGGGGGTACTCCCATGCCAGGTTGTTTGGTTAAATCTGGGGGGCCCTTTGATCTTTCACTGAATGGTACAGGACTAGTGTGGAGTACTCCCATGCCAGGTGGTTTGGTTTAATCTGGGGGGCCCCTCTGATCTTTCACTGATGGGTATAGGACCTTTGGATCAGTGGATCTTGTGTAGCGCAGTAAGCTTAACACTTGTCTTGATCCCACCTTCTCAGTGATCTGGCTATCCTTGAAGGCCCAAAATGTTGCTGGCTATGCCTGGCTCCAGAGATGATGCAAATGCATAACTCTGCTGAAACACAATGGCAGTCACGCTAATAATTCTATATAACTGTTTTTTTTTTCAACTGTTTAACCAGGAGTGGCACAGTAAGGTGAAAGCTTGTTTACAGGTGCAGCCTGGGAGCACAGGGAAGTTAAGTGACTTGTTCAGGGTCACACAGTATGCAAGTGGGGGCTCTGGGATTCAAACCCAGGTCTCCAGATTTGCAGCTCAGGGCCTTAAACCACTGTGCTATACTGCCTCCAATTATATAATTATATGTACAGTTCCTGCATGGCTTATTGTTCTAAGACTGCTTTCTCGTGTAGACGAGAGAACTACAAAGTGAAACTGAACAGTTCTGGCACACAAAGGACTTGAGAAGGCTTTGTTATAACCATAAAGAGATGCTGGAACTGTATTATTACCATGTAGACTAAATTATGTTAAAGACTTCTGCTTTTACAAAAAAATAGAAGTTGAATTTAGAATCAAATTGTTTTACCTGGCAAAAAATAAGAGACACCCCTGTGTTGAGAAATGAAACACACCAAATGAACATAGATCTTCAGCAATTTAGAGCTATTTGCATGAGAGACCATTATGGCTATAAGAGCGTTTAGAAATAAACAGTCCTGACTGGCTAAGAATGATGTTATAATTTTTGATAACGCAACCCATCTTCAGGCAAACGTGTCAGATAAGGATGATACTGTAGAGAGCATTGCAAGTTACACGCCGTTGCCGAGAAGTGTCAGATTTTATGGAGCAAATGTTACATATTGTAACACGGCGTAAATGTAATAGCAAAATAACTGTCTGACATTGGTCAAAGAGCATCAGGTGACTACAAAATCACGGATTAATGCCACAGTAGATGCATGGTTGCTTCTGTAGTACCATAGTTATCCGCAATAAGTCCCATGGCAGAGTTTTTTGTGCTTCCCAGCCTCCCATGTGGACACTATTCACTTGCCATATCTCGAACATCAGCACTGAAATCTTAGCCATGGATGCCAATTTTTAAGGCAGCATAGGTATAGCCATGCTGCCTTATTGCTATGAAGTAGAAGAGGAAAGGGGACAGGAAATGTTGTCCCCCCACAGTGCCACAGTCATGTTCCCAGCATTGGTTTTCCACTGACCCTCTCATCTGCAAACCCGACAGCTCCCCGGCTGGGGCACTGAAGAAATAGTTCTCTACAGTTTTCAAAAACAGCATTTGATGACCCTTTCCAAGCACATTCTGCTGTCAGTTTCTTATCAGGCTGGTACTAGCACCTTGAGAAATCTGAGTCTCACAGGCCCGAACAGACTGTAGTTCCTGAGTCAGAGAGCAACAACCTAAGTGGAACTCAGCAGAAAGTAAACAGAACTGCAGGATTTTTAAAAACACATCTAGGTAAGCAAAGCTGCTTTAGTTCTTTGTTGGTATTTGTTTATTTTGTTTAAACAGTTGGTAACCAGGAAAGGCACACTGAGCCGAGGCCCGATTTCAGGCACGACCTGGGGAAAGGGGGAACTGGATTACATACAAATTAGCACAAGATACATACATAGATACATAGACAGTGTCGGCAGATAAGGGCCTATGGCCCACCCAGTCTGCCCATTTGAGCTTGTAAGTTCAGTTTATTTTCCTAGAAGTCTGTTGCCCCTTACCCCTGACCTCCAGAATTCCTTCATGTCTATCCCATGCATTCTTAAATCCCGTGATTGTTTCAGCCCCCACCACTTCCTCTGGCAGGGTGTTCCACTTGTCCACCACCCGTTCTGTGAAGAAATTCTTTCTCATGTTTCCTCTGAATCGTCCCCCCTCCAACTTCATCCCATGCCCTCTAGTCCTGGAACATCTTTTTCGCTTTAAAAATAGTGTTTTCCTGCACCCTGTTCCTCCCTGTAAGATACTTGTATGTCTCTATCATATCCCCTCTCTCCCTCCTCTCCTCCAGGGAGTACATGTTCAGTTCCTTCAACCTGTCTTCATAGGACTTGTGATGCAATCCATGCACCATCTTTGTTGCTCTCCTCTGAACCTTCTCTACCCTGTTTATGTCCTTACGTAGGTATGGTCTCCAGAACTGTACACTGTACTCCAGGTGGGGCCTCACTAGTGTCTTGTATAGCAGAATTATGACCTCCCTTTTCCTGCTGGTGATGCCCCTGCCTATACATCCCAGCATCCTATTTGCTTTACCTGCTGCCTTGTCACACTGTTTCCTACCTTGCGGTCATCAGAGATGATAACCCAAGATCCCTTTCCTGCTTGGTGCATGCTATATCCTCACCCCCAACTGATATATTGTGCCAGGGTTTTGTGCCCTATATGCATTATCTTGCACTTCTTTGCATTGAATTTCAACTGCCAAACCCTTGACCATTCTTCAAGTTTCTGCAGGTCGCTTCTCATTCTGTCTACACCCTCTGGTGTGTCTACTCTGTTACAGAGCTTTGTGTCATCAGCGAACAGTGAAATTCTGCCTTCTAGGTCCTGCGCCATGTCACTGATGAAGATGTTGAAAAGGACCAGTCCCAGCACTGATCCCTGTGGTACCCCACTGGCCACTCTTCCCTCTGTGGAGTGACAGCCATTTACCACCACCCTCTGTGTCCTGCCACCCAGCCAGTTACCTACCCACCACACTACTGTCCTGCCCACACCCATATTCCCCAGTTTGTGTAATAGTCTTCTATGTGGCACAGTGTCAAAGGCCTTGCTGAAGTCCAGATAGGCCATGTCCACTGCCCTCCCCTGATCCACCTCCCTAGTCACCCAGTCAAAAATTCAATGAGGTTGGTCTGACATGACCTCCCCGAGGAAACCATGCTGCCTTGGGTCCTGTAGTCCATTGACAACCAGATGTTCCACCAATCTCTCCTTCAGTAGTGCTTCCATGATCTTCCCCACTACCGAGGTGAGGCTGACTGGTCTGTAGTTCCCTGCTTCCTCTTTGTTCCCACTTTTGTATAAGGGGACTACATCTGCTGTCCTCCAGTCTTTGGGTACCTCCCCTGTTTCCAGTGATTGGCTAAACAGGATAGCCAGAGGTTTAGCCACCACTTCTCTTAGTTCTTTAAGGACCCTGGGGTGCACCCCATCTGGCCCCATTGCTTTATCAACTCTTATTACTTCCAGTTCCTTCAGGACCCTTTCTCATGTAAAGGGACTTGTGTCCATTTCTGCACCATTCTCACCCCTTGTACCCCTTCAGACCCATTACCCTCCTCTTTCTCAGTAAAGACTGAGCAGAAATACCTGTTCAGTATGTCAGCTTTACTGTTGTCATCCTCCACGCCGCCCCATCCTCCCCTTCAGTCTCACTATCCTCCCTTTGTCTTTCTTTTTCACTTATGTACCTGTAAAGGTTTTGTCCCTCTACCCACTGATTTTGCAATGTGTTCTTCTGTCTGAGCTTTGGCTTCCCTTACTGACCCCCTGCCTCCCTTGCTTCTCCTGGTACTTCTCCTATCCCTTCTGCCTGTGTCTTTTGTATTGCCTGAATGCAATCTTTTTGGCTTTCACTTTTTCTACCTCTTTGAAAACCATAATGGTCTCTCTTCCTTTTCCTCTTGCTAACCTGTTAATACATAATTCTGTTGTTCTTGTAATCCCCATTTTAAATACTGCCCACTGTTCCTCAACCCCTGATTCCTGTCCCATTCCTTAATGCCTCTTTCAAGTATCTCCCCATTTTCCCAAAGTCTGCCCCCAAAATCCAGGATACGTGTTTTTGTGTGGTTTGTCTGCTCTTTCTGTGATTTCAAACCACAATGACTGTGGTCACTATTTCCCAGGTGCTCCCCACTGTTACCCCATCACACTGTCCCTGTTTGTGAGCACAAGGTCCAGTATTGCCTTCTGCCGAGTTGGTTCCATTACCAGTTGCTTGGAAGGCACCCTGAAGGAGTACAGGATAAATCTACTCCTAGTTGATGCTGCTGCTGGGATGCTCCAGTCCACGCCTGGAATATTGAAGTCTCCAACCAGTACTACCTCACTCTTGTCTGCCATCCCTTGGATGGCTAGCATCAGCTCCCTATCTGTTTCTTCCTCCTTGGCTGGTGGTCTATAGACCACACCTGTGCGGATGGCTGTCCCATTTTCCTTTCCAGCTTAACCCACAGTATCTCTCCCATTTTGTTCCTCCTGGATCTCTGTGGCCCTTATGTCATTTTTCACATACAGTGCCACCTCCTCCCTTCCTGCCTGCTCTGTCTCTTCTGAATATGTTGTAGCCAGGTATGGCCATCTCCCAGTCGTGGTTATCATTACACCAGGTTTCAGTGATGGCACAATGTCCAGGTCTGACTGCACCATGACAGCCTCCAGATCTTCCATCTTGTTGCTAAGGCTCCTGGCATTTGCACCATGGCTTCCATGATTTGACCTCCCTAGACTGTCTCACTGTTCTCCAGCCCCTTCCTTGGTTGTCATTTATCCCTGGTTCTCCTTGCTGTCTGCCCATCTGCTGAATTTTGCCCCTTTTCTGCTTATCCACCTCTTGGGCACTAATCTCCATCTTTTGCACACTGCTTTGCAGAGATAGCCACTCCTCTGGTTCACTGGTTCCACTGCTAGCTGTGGGGGGTGAGCAAGTAGGTACCCTCCTTGCTGGCCTGCCACCCCCCTTTGCTAGTTTAAATGCTTGTCAATGTAGCATTTAAACTTATCATTGAGTGCTTGGATTCCCCTCCAGGATGGATGCAGGTCGTCAGGCTTGAACAAACCTCCATCCCTCCAGGTGGGTCCCCAGTCACCAATGAATCCAAACCCTTCCTCACAGCACCAGTTCTTCAACCATGAGTTAAAGTTCCTGGTGCATGCACTCCCTATGCTGTCCCTTGCCTCTCACAGGTAGTACTTCTGAGAAAGTGACAGAAGTAGCTACTTGCTTGAGACCCCTCCCCAGTTTCCTAAACTCTTCCTGAACTTCCTTTGGCTCCCCATTTGCCAGGTCATTAGTACCTAGGTGGATAATGACATCCAGCTCACCCTCCCGTCTTGCCTTCCCAGTGATCCCCAGGATCTTCCTTCCATCCCTCCATGCCGTAGCACCTGGTAGGCACTCACCTCCTGTCCTCCCTCCTGTGTTCCTAGCTGGACCCCTCTTATGATGGAGTCCCCACCAGGATTCGCCTCCTCCCTCTGGGGTCCACTGCTTCTCGCTGAGGTCACCTCCTTGGCTAACCTCCACATCCTTTCCTTCCACTTCTCTGGGTACCTGTATTTGGTTGTTCTCATTTGCCAGTGTGGCATATGAGTTCTTGAGTGACTAGGATCTGGGATGTGCCTCTGCCTGACTGCTCTAACCCTCCCTGAGCCCACTGTCATCCAAGTGCTCCTGCTCGGCATCCTTTGAGGCAGTGGCATTGGACTGGGTGGTCCCTGGACAGGGTGATGGTACTCCTGATCCAGTTTACTCCGCTCTGAGTCTGGCTACTCATCCCGCAGTCCAGATAGATGCATGCAGATAGGGCAGCACCTCAGTGTCCAGAAGGTCTGCCTGAATATGGCTGCCCCACAGCCACTGCATTGCACCACCCCCACATTATACTGCAATTCCACTACTTGTCTGCTACTGAAGCTCTCCTAGTTCCCTTTTTATTAATTTACTGTCCTAAAAATCCTGCCACTGTTCCCCTATAATATTTGAAAATACATACACTTCTATCTAAGCTCTTTATCCCTGCAATCAAAAGGTAACTACAATTACAATAATCTACCTTCTACTAATACAGATTCTATCACAGAATCAGAGCACAATGCAAAAACATCTGCTACTTAGCAACAACAAACAGGTGACAACATACCAAGTTGATGTAGCTTTTTAAAATAGAAAAGAAAAATGTAATTGTTTAAACCAATAGAAATCAGCAGTTCCAAAAGCACCTTGAACTACAAGAAAGAACACAGTACCACACCTCTGCCACAATAACTAAACAGTTCTAAAACATTGGAGAAAGAAGAGAAAATTAGAGACTGAGCAAAAAGATACAATGTACTATAACGTATTAGGCAATAGGTATACTCAGTTGTTTAACAGAGAGAATAAAGTACCTACCAAAACAGACAGGATACCCACAAATGACACTTAGGTTCTCAACATCAGACACCACCAAAGGCACATTCAGAAAGGGTTTAAACTATAGTATTAAAATAGTATTAAAATAGTATTAAAATTAACCACATCAGAGTAGAAAGATCACACTAAATAAATGTGTTGATCCTTCTGACTTACAACGAATATCTACCGCACAAATTTTATATCTTCCTGGAGCCTACAGGGTTGTCTTTCACAATCACCTAAATTTACATAAAACAAAACAATTTGTAAACTGAAAATTATATCAAAAGGCACTTAGCTTTGGGAGCTCTTCTCAAACACAGCCACTCAGCTCAGAGTTCTAGAATCAGAACCCTGATTCATACATTTAGCACATAGGCATAATTTCAGTGTGTTACAGTAGTAAGTGGTACAATGGTAAAGAAACAGCTTACAAATTTACAAGCAAGACAGTTCGGTATTCAGCAATACAGCTGTAATAACAGTACAGTGGGATTAACAATAAAAACAATGAATATCTGGTAGCGCAACCTGGGTCAAAAGCACAGTTTAGGTCAGGTGAGAGAATACCCGGTGCGAAATCAACAGGTAGCAAGTGCATCAAGAAGTTGTGTAGAGAAAGTGAGTAGGTAGAGAGATCGTGTGAGCCTGGTAGTAGTAGAGTTTGTCATCTGGAGTAGAGGCATGAGGGTAGTGGAAAGGAACAAAATTGTTTTTTGTAACAGATGATGTGAGAGGAGGAGATGGCGATGGAGAGGTTGAGTCTGTTCCACAAACTGGGCAGCTGGAAAGAAAAAGAGGCAAGACCAGATGAAGAAGATGGGTGAGGGATACTGAACGAGCATTCGTTTCTTTGCCTCAGCTCATAAGGTGTGAGGGAGCAGTCTTAGACCTGGTACTTTCAAATGGAGATGGAGAGAGGATCACAGATTTCTAAGTGGGTAGCCATCTTGGAACTAGTGACCATTGAACAGTGTGATTCATGATAAACACAGCAGTAGAGTCAAGCCATACAAAGTCAAAGGTCCTGGATTTTAAGAGGGCTGACTTTGGCAAAATGGGTGCGTGCCTAAGGAATGCACTAGCACATGGGCAGGAAGGAGGGGTGGAAGAACAATGGGGAATCAAAATTGCTATCACTGAGGCAACAAGCCTTTTTTGTGAAGCAAATAAACAAGACAAAATGACGTGAAAAACACTATGGTTCTCAAAGGAGATGGCAGGGAAGGTTAGGGAGAAAAAAATAGCATTCAGGAAGTACAAGGAATCACAGAAGAAGCAGGACAGAGAACTGTATCAGTTAAAGCAGAAGGAAGCAGGGAAGGCAGTCAGAACATCAAAGGCCCAAATCAAGAAAAACATAGCCAACTCAGTTAAGAAGGGGGATAAAACCTTTTATAGGTACATCAGGGAGACCAAGAGAGAGATAGTGAGGCTTAATAAGGGGAGGGGGTGGGCAGAGGGTGACTGTGAAAAGGCAGAGATACTAAACAAATATTTTTGCTCATTATTCACAAATGAAGGGGGGGGGTACCTAAACCAAACAACAAAAACACTCTGGATAGGGGGGTTGATACTAGCCCATTCACAGAAGAAAGAGTTCTGAAAGAACTCTTAAAACTGAAGGTGGACAAAGCAATGAGGCCTGATGGGATTCATCCCAGAATTCTAAAAAAAAAACTAAGGGTAGAACTAGTGACACCACTGACTACTCTCTTCAGCAAATCACAGAAGGATGGCATGGTACCTGAGGACTGGAGGAGGGCAGATGTTCCACTTCACAAAAGTGGGAGCAGGCCAGAGGCAGGAAGAAAAAATTACTCACCATAGTAATGTTGTTTCTTCTAATGGAGTCTTGCTGTATTCAGACATAATGCAGTTAGCCCCAGCACTTGAACTGCCCCGGAAAGGAAAGAGTTAACTCTATGCAGCAGCATAGAACGTTGAGCTCAAGCTCGGTTTTCAAACCTCTGTCTCTGGTACTTCCCAGTGTAACCATCAGATTCTTTACTTCGCCTAACAGTGAAGTTGCTCAGGAGATTTCCTCTGCTCGGTTTGGTAAAAGAAAAAAAGCGTTCGGTTTAAACTGCATATTTTTGTTATTTTCGGATTTCCAGCCTTTGTCTATGGTACAGGTAGTATGTAGATCGGTAGTGACTGTGTTTTATTTTGCTAAAAAGAGTGGAAATTGTCTTTCTAGGAGCGTGGATATGTTGTTCATCCACACTGTCTGACATTGTTCCTTTCCCCTTTAAATCTTGCCGGAAGTCTTCAAGCTGGCTCCTCCCACCCGGGTGGTAAATACCTCGGCTTCGCCCCATGACACCAGATCTTCCTTTCCACTGGAAGATACAGGTTCCCCATGCTTTTCTGCAGTGATTGAGGCCCTGGATTCAATTCGACGGTTTTCACCGCATCTTCTCGCTTTAAAACTCATTAGAGTTTTCGACTCGGATTCGGACATGGATGTTAAGTCATCCTGGGTTTCCGGCCGGTGTCTTGCGGACCCAGAAAATGTGTGCCGACCCCACGTCTCAAATGCGTTTACTGCCTCGGTACTGTCCATGATACCTCGCAATGTACCATTTGTGCTTCCTTCCATCCGACCGTTTTGGAGGATCGTCAGGCGCGCCTGAAGCTGGGGAGACCGGAGCTTCGCAATCCACCGGTAAAATCTAAGGAGGCCAGGTGGGAGGTTTCCACGGCTGCGGGATACGCCGAGCAGCTCGGAAGCAAATGGCGGCCTTCGAGGAGGAAGCCGCCCAAGCTTCGGCCAACCGAGGCTCCTTCGTGCCGCTCAACTTGGGCTCCACTTTTTCAGGATCCTTTCGGGATTTGTGCCTGTCTCTCCCTACTAAGGGTGAGGTACCCTCGGGCTCGCACTCCTCCCATTCTAGGAAAAAGGATCTTAAACCTTCTTCTTCTTCGGGTCGAAGAAGACGTTCCTGGGACCAGGAGCGGTCCAAGGTCTCGACTATGGTCGAGATCGCCTCCTCGGCTGCCGGGTTTTTAGACCTTCCATCTGGACCAGGCACAGAGGTCGAGGAGATGGCTGAACCAGCCGAGATTTCTCTAGACCCCATCGAGCTGTTGTCACCGACACTTGTCGATGATTCCTTGGAAAGGACACCTATTCTCTCCTTCCCCGACGAGGAGACCTGTCCCGCGGGTCTCCCGATCGAGGGACAAGAACCGGATCCTCGGTTTTCACCGAGTCTGATTTCTCCTGATCGACAGAGCCGACACCGTCGGTCTCGATCGAGGAGTAAGTCCTCTTCGGTCGGTCGACCCAAGAAAGGACACAAACACTCCCGAAAGAGGCGCTGCCACTGTTCTGGAGAGGCTTCGACGGAAGATCCATCGACGCTGCGAGGATCTTATGTGGCAGCAACTCCTGCTAGCAGGCCAGAAGCTGACTTCCTCTGTGGTTCCAGCTATCACTTGGCCTCTGCCTCTTCGGCCTACGCCGACACCGATTTCTACGACTCCGGTCCCCTCGGGGATTCCGGTGCGCCTTCCGGCACGGCTGGTTACATCCTCACCAATATTGGTGGAACCTCCACCAAAGCTGCCCCTTGGAGGGGTTCCCTCCAAGGAGGACCGACAGTCTTCAGGTGTCCCTCACAGACTGTCAATTACAGTCACCCCTGATCGCCCTAGGCGTATCGAGGGAGATTTAGGTGGACAGCCTTTGTATCTGGACTCCTCTGATATAGATAATACAGGCCTTCATTCTCACGATGAGCTATCGGTGTCAGGTCTGGAAGAAGGGCCTTCCTCCTTCCAGGGCATCCTCCGGCTCATCTCTGAGTCCACGGGGATGCCCTTGCAGCCTACTCAGAAGAAGGCAGAATATCCCCTTACGGATATTCTTAAGAGGGGGGATACCCCTACGGAGGCCTTTCCAGTTGCCGAAGCCATAGTTGGCCTGGCCCTGGAACTCTGGCAGCATCCTGCCTCCTGCCCAGCTCCATCTGCCCGCATGGCACGCAAGTATGCGGTGCCCACAGGGTCCTTGGCGGGGTTTACTGAGCACCCCTCGGCGGAAAGCCTTGTGACTGCCTCAGTGTTCAGATGGACAGGCAGCTCGGTGGATACTGGCCGCCCTCCAGACAAGGAGTCCAAACTTATGGACCACTCGGCCCGGAAGGTCTATGCAGCATCTTCCTTGGGCCTTAGTCAGGCAAGCTTAGCAGTGATTATGGCACACTTCTCTCACGCCCTTTTGGGATTGGTGGACAAAGTTCTTCCTCACCTCCCAGCTGACATGCAGACCACGGTCAAGCAGGTCAGGGACCAGGGCAGGGCTGTTGCTAAACAACAGCTCCAGACTGCACTGGACATGGGTGATTCCTGTGCCCATTCACTAGCTGCAGCGGTATCCACTCGCCGCAGGGCTTGCTGAGGTTATCCTCCTTTCCCTCGGATACTCAGCACAAGCTGGCTGATGTGCCCTTCCTTGGCACCGACCTCTTCACACCAGGAGTGGCAGGTCATCTGCAGCACATCGAACAGTCTAATGCCACCTTAGATGCCACCTCTGCTCAAGGTTCTTCAAGTAAGAACTAACAGAAGTGCAGGAAGAAGCCCTTTCGACATTCTTCCCCTGCGGTCAGACAACCACCCTTCCAGGGGGGTCAACAACAGCAGCAGGCTCAGGCTTGGCACCCTAGGCCCAAGCAAGGTCCCCAGCAGCCCCGCAGAGGAGGCCGAGGTGCTGGTCCAGGTGCCTCCTCCTCCTCTAAGCCTCCCCGTACCCGTCACACCAGCTCTGGGTCCTCCCGTGGGGGGCCGGCTCCGACATTTCCTTTCCGCCTGGTCCGGTATCACTTTGGACAGGTGGATTCTAGAAGTGGTCGGGCAGGGTCTGTCCCTAGAATTCGAGCAGTTCCCTCCCAGCCAAGCCCGTGCCTCACGGGAGGAAAGGATCTCAGTCGCCCAGTTGGCCCTTTGGGACAACATTGCACTACTCCTCCTCAAAGAGGCGGTGGCCCGAGTGCTGGATCCTCCTTCAGACCCAGGCTTTGTCTCCAGGTATTTCCTGGTGCCCAAATGGACGGGGGTTGGCGCCCCTTTCTAGATCTGCATGACCTGAATCGGTTTCTCAGGTCTCGCACCTTTCGGATGGTAACTCTAAACCAGATCATACCATTTCTGGAGCGGAACATGTGGTTCTGTTCTGTACACTGGATCTTCAGGACACGTTTTTCCACGTCCCTATCTGTCCGTCCCATCAGCGGTTCCTCCGCTTCAGGGTCGAAGGGACCCTGTACGAGTTCTGAGCCATGCTGTTCGGCCTGTCATCAGCCCCAAGGGTCTTCACCAAATGCATCGCAGTGGTGGCAGCCCATCTACAGCGTCAGGGGGTTCATATTTACCCCTACCTAGATGATTGGCTCCTGGCGGGTTCCTCCCTTCAGGAGGTGGAGAGGTCCAGGGATCTGACCCTCCGAACCTGCTCACACTTGGGCCTTCTGATCAACGAGGCCAAATTGGAACTCGTACCTTCTCAGGTGATGGGCTTCATCAGGGCAGAGCTCGACTCTTGTCAAGCCAGAGCTCGGCTCCCGGCGGACAGGGTGGAGGTTCTCTCCTTCTTTGCCCAATCATTTCTGGTTGGGCACTCGCGCCCTGCCCGGGACTTTCTGCGCCTCCTGGGTTACATGGCAGCGTGCACTTCAGTGGTCCGCTGGGCCAGACTGCACATGCGCCTCTTCAGTGGGAGCTGGCCGCCCAGTGGTCTCAGCATCAGGGTCTCTTCGACCAGCTGATCACAGTCACCCAGAGGATGTGGGATGCTCTCCAATGGTGGACCATCCCGAGTCATCTGCAGGAAGGAATCCCGTCGTCCGCCCCGAGCCGACGGTCGTCCTTATGACCGATGCCTCTCTCATGGGCTGGGGAGCCCACATGGGGGACAACAGGGCCCACGGCCTCTGGACCCCTGAGGAGTCCCGATGCCACATCAACCTGCTGGAGCTCAGGGCAGTCAGACTGGCTCTGTCAGCTTTCGCTCCTCAGCTCCGGGGTCAAGTGGTTCAAGTCCAGACGGACAATACCACGACCATGTACTACCTCAACAAACAGGGCGGCACGCACTCCTGTCTGCTTTGCAAGGAGGTGCTCCGGATCTGGACCTTAGTCAGCCGGCTGGAGGCAGATCTCCTAGCCATCCATGTGGTAGGAGTCGCGAACCAACTGGCGGATGCTCTCAGCCACTTAGGCCAGACATCCCACGAGTGGTCTCTCCATCCAGAGGTAGCTTACGACCTGTTCTCTCTTTGGGGCAAACCGTTGGTGGACCTGTTTGCCTCCAGGGAGAACACCAAGCTGAGGCTGTACCATGCCGGCCCCCCTCAGCAGGGTTCGCTGCAGGGGGATGCCTTCTCGAGGCCATGGACCCCAGGCCTCTTTTACACCTTCCCCCATTTCCCTTGATCCACAAGGTGTTACTCAAGGTGAGGAGGGACAAGGCGAGGGTGATCCTGGTAGCCCTAGATTGGCCGCACCAGTTCTGGTATCCAGATCTCCTCAGCCTCGGCTGCAGGGCCCCGGAGCAGCTGTGTACACGCCCGGACCTGATATCAATGAACCAGGGGAAGGTCCTTCATCCGGACCTTCAATCCCTGCACCTCACAGCCTGGTTCCTGAGTGGCTAGAGTTCCAGGCTTTGGGTGTTTCTGAAGATGTCTACACCGTGGTTGAGGCATCTCGAAAAGAATCGACCAGGAAATGTTATGCCTTCAAATGGAAGAGATTTTCCATTTGGTGCCAGGGCAAAAGCCTGCACCCCTTATCCTGCTCTGTGGCTAACATTCTAGACTACCTTTGTTCCCTCTCCAAAGGGGGTCTTGCGTCATCGACCCTTAGGGTGCACCTAGCAGCCATATCAGCTTACCAGGCGCGGGCTGGTCAGCCGACGTTGGCTCAGGAAAAGGTGATTGGGCGCTTTTTCAAAGGCCTGGATCACATATCCCCTCCGGTGCGTGAACCTCCACTCTGTGGGATCTTTTGCTGGTTTTGGCAAAGCTCATGGGCAAGCTTTATTCGAACCCATGCACAAGTCTGCGCTTTCAGACTTGTCGTGAAGACGGCCTTCTTGGTGGTTATCACGCAGCCAGAAGGACGGGAGCTCCAGGCGCTTTCAGTGGACTCCCCATCTGGTCTTTCACAGGGACAAAGTTGTCCTGCACCCCCACCCGAAATTCCTTCTGAAGGTGGTGTCAGAGTTTCACCTCAACCAGGTGTTGACTCTGCCGATACTACCCTAACTACACCTCGGATGCCGATACAGGCTCCATACTTGGACCTCAGGCGCGTTTCTCCTACTATAAGGAGAGGACGGCAGAAATTCGGGGAGAGGTTCGCCAGCTGTTTGTCACCTACGCTGAAGCCGCTTCTGGCAGACCTGCAGCCAAGCGGACTATTGCGAAATGGATTACATCATGCATAGGTCTGTGCTACGAATTGGTGGGTAAAGAGCCTCCAAAAGGGATAAAGGCTCATTCTACCCACCATACTGCTGCTTCAGTGGCTGCTTCCAGGGACATCCCTATCCAGGAAATCTGTCGGGCCGCTACCTGGAAGTCAGCAAACACCTTTATTACCCATTACCACATCGACCTAGAGTCACGCCAGGATGCGGGTTTTGGGGCCTCTGTTCTCCAATCTCTGTTCCCTAAGTAGGGGGTGTGCGCCTTGCCTCCCTCCTCCCAGAGAACTGCTTGGAGTCTGCCAGACAGTGTGGATGAACAACATATCCACGCTCCTAGAAGAACAGGTTACTCACCTGTAACAGTAGTTCTAGGAGTGGTATATGTTGTTCATCCACACGCACCCACCCGACCTCCCCGGCTTTAGGCGCACAATCTGGCTTCCAGCGGGCTAGATCTGGCGTCATGGGGTGGAGCCGAGGTATTTACCACCCGGGTGGGTGGGAGGAGCCAGCTTGAAGACTTCCGGCAAGATTTAAAGGGGAAAGGAACAATGCCAGACAGCGTGGATGAACATATACCACTCCTAGAACTACTGTTACAGGTGAGTAACCTGTTCTTCTTTGGCTTCTTTCCGGTCGGTCCGGTTTGGAACTGACTTTGTTAAATTTAATTTAATTTTTTCTCTTTCTGGGATTAGTGTGGTGTTCCAGTACCGATCGGTTTCAAAAGAACCGGACTTTGCTGGTTCTTTTAAAAAGCCTGTGACACGGTTTGTAACCGATCGGTTGTTTTATTACCTGGCTTGAAAGCTGCAATAGAGTAATTTGTTAGGTTGGCCATGTCTGAGAAACCCAAGAAGAAAACCAGTCCCATGGGGTTTCAACACTGTACTGTGTGTGAGGAGGCCTTTGCTAAGGCCGACCCCCACCTCATCTGTGTTTATTTTCTGGGGTTTGACCACCTCAAGTCAGACTGCCAAATCTGTAAGAACTTTCCTAAAACCACTCTAGATGAAAGGCTGAGTAGGCTGAAGGAAAGAGAGGCCGAGAAGTCCATAGATCCGGATGGCCAGCCCGGTTCGGTTGTGGCCGAACCTGAGGAGGTGCCTACTGACCTAGGTGATACCTCCTCGGGCAAAAGGAGAGCTGACCCCAAGGGGTCGGTTCTGTCAAAGAAAAAGCACAAGTCTGCCGGGTCGGATCCTGTATCCCACTCTCCAACCGCAGACGAAATAGCCAAAGCAATTAATATTGTCCAATCTCTTAGACCGGTTCCGTCTGAACCGATATCACCAGTTCGGTCAGATCCGTCTCCTCCGGGTTATGACCCAGATGGTTATTATGAGGAGTGGGAGGGAGACGAAGACTATCCCGGTGATGACGATGGTGATGACGATGAAGGGGGTCTGGATGTGCCCATTGAACCAGACATCTCCCCAGACAAGCCCTCAGGGGTCTCTCCTCCCAAGCTCTTTAAGTCTCCTTCAACAGGTCTGGGCCTCAACGACTCACCCAGACAGCCACTCATGCCACAGAGAAGCCATCAATGAGACACCAGCCCAGGGATTAGCCCCATGCTCAACATCACAAACAAGAACAACACCACGGTGAATCGTGTGGGCCCTGCTTCTCCTGGCAAACCAGCAAGTCATCCTGAAGTCTCTGTTTCATCAGTCCTGTGTCCTGTACTGGGTAGTGTGAGTAAATACCAGGGTAGCTCTGTGCAACAGCAGCTCAATCAAAGTGTGTCATTTGATTTAATTGTTTTGCTTGATTAACACGAACTGAGCCACCTGACTCCGGAATACAAATTGTGGGTTACTGTGCATGACTATTTCTTTCCAGCAATAGGGCACAGACCAGCTGCAATGCCGGCCTACCCCAGGCAACACTTCAGGCTAGCCTACCTCAACAACTGGGTACCCAAAATGTGAGTGACTGTGTTGTGGGACACACATGCATGCCTTGTAGCCTGATTAAATCAGTTACTAAACCAATTAGCCAGATTAAGCCCCTTCCTTGTCCACGCCCCTCAAATAAATCAGATCTGAATCTTTTTGCACTTAAACTGGTTATGGTGTACCTCTGTATCGATAACACCGTGATACTGTTGGTTGCTGTATTTTACAGGGAGTCTCCAGGGCAGAGCCAGCTGAACCAGGCCTGGTGGTAAGTGCAACAAGTGTGGGGTTAAAATAGTTGTCGGGGTAAATTGCAGTTGTGTGTGCTGTGAATAATTTAGGCAACTAGAGGGAAGGGAGGGAGGTAACAGTGTCCTGGAGGGCTGTACCCAGGTCAGCTACGCTACCACTAACCCTACCCTCCTGATGGAGGCACCGGTTTTCAGTACCCAAGCCCCTCAACCTGCACTTGGTCACGCAGGCAGGGGCACTATCCCTTGGGATAGTGCCACCTAGGGGTTACATATGCAAAGTGCAAGATTTATTTTCCAGCAAGATGCCTGGCATGAGCCGGCCCGGTGGAGCTGAGGGTTGAGGTGCTGGATGCCACACCTCGTGCCGTGCCGACAACCCCGAGTTCGGGAGCGAGTTCGCGCCGGGGTCCGGCAGGGTGGAGGGATTGAGCACCTGCTGGCTGCTCTCCCTGGGGGTGGGCAGGGACTGTCCGGCATTCCAGCGCCCCTGGTGGAGACCGGGGCACTGCAGAACACAGACTGTACATATAGCATGGCTGACGTCGGCAGCGTTGCCATGTGTGCCAGACGTCAGGCCGTGCCCATGCAAGGACTAGCATAAGGGGGGGAAAAAGACCCCTCCGGCCCAGATAGGCGACGGCTCCACAGTGTCCACCTGCCACACGCCCAACACTGGACCTCTACCTCTGCCCCTTCGATCGCCCATGGGGCTTGCCCCCTCGGCTCTGCGGGATTGAGTAATGCCTATGAGGTAGGTGGAGGTCACAGCGGGTGGTAGAGTGGGGGATGAGTCTGGCCTGAGAGAGTTCCAGTATCCGGAGGTGAGAAACAGAAGTGTAAAAAAAAAAAAAAAAAGATGCCTGGCATGCTTCCACTTGGGCCAGCACTTCAAGCCTTCAGTGTCCCTTCCACAGAGGACAGGTCTGAGGATTAAAAATGGTGCATCTCATTTATATAGAAATGTCAAAGTGATATACAGCACATACTAAAAACAACATGCAAGTCAGGGTGAAAACTCCGGAACGGCTTTTCCAACAGTGAATATTTCACTATTCTGTTTTTTTGTGTTTCGTTTGTGCAACCGATGATAAACAGTTACTGACATTAGCATAATATTTAAATTAAGCATGTCTCTGTATCTTGTACTTCATTTAATTGTATACTGTAACCCCCAGTCGGCACTAAACTGAGAGGACTACTACCCCTGCCTGCTTAACTACTAACAGGTTAAGGGGCCTAGGTCCAATGGCGGGTGCCTCCACCCAGAGGTCGGGGTTAAGACAGTCTGGTATGACTTGGTCACAGTCCTCTGGGACACTGCAACTCCCCTTTCTTCCCAGTAGTGGCCCACACAAGTTAATCACAGTACCTTCACAGTATACACTTAGCCCCAGGACTGGTTCTATCAGCTTGACCCTGGGGGTAAAGTAAGATGCAGTAATACAATAGCCACTGTACAGTATTTCAACACAAACACGCAGTTCAAGCAGTGTAACTTTGCTAAACAACCAAATCTGATTTATTTAGGGGATAGTATCAAGGACAGGGGGAGATAAGGTTAATTAGATTATACACATTAACAATCACAGTACTGTGCACAATATCAGAGTCCCTAAATGTCACTTTCACTGGGTAACCAGGATGGGGAAGGGTGGGGGCCTAGCCAGGATCATTGCAGCTGGTTGGGGCCCTGAAAAGGAAAACACTTGCACAATACCCAGTTTGTAATCCAGAGCCGGTTGGCTCAGTTCATGAAGAAAGAAAGGAAAAAAGTAATCAGATGACACACTTGCAATTAGATGATGGCAGAGAGCTACCCTGATTTGTACTCACAGATTCAACGCTGAAACTGAATGGAATGCAGATTGTCCCGGATTGCCAGGAGAAACAGAATAGCTGGCCCAGCCCTTGTGGCAGGGCTCACTTTTACTCAATGCAGGCAGATGCAGTCCAAGTGATGCTGGCTAGGACTTCCAGCTCACTGCACATTTTATATGTACACAGAATACTACCAGGCAAGCAGCTGGTCACTTCCAAAGATTTAGCCTGGCTACAGAGGCATTCTTCTCTGACCCAAACTCGGATTCAGTTCGAACCCTGCTAGGGAATTACACTCCCAGCACAGCACACAGTTCACAACATGGGGAATTACTCAGAGCTCAATCTCCACAAGCACTACACAAATTTATATGTAAAGGTCACTTACTGTACCAGGCCACAGAGTCCTGACAGGCCGATCGCAATTCTGCACACTTTCGGTCTTCTTCAGGTTAAGTCTGGTCCCAAAATGACTTCTGCTTCTTCTCTCACTCTGAAAGCTCGGAGTCGCTGTCCGAATCACACTTACTAATGAATGCAGGCCAAACTTTGTGGCCTCACACGCGCTTCCCGCGCAAATCTACTGCGCACGGCTGCATGAACACTCAGGGCGGTTTCCCCCTCAGCTTCCAACTTCAAACACGGTTCTCTTCTGCCCCAAACCTCAGGGCACTTTAGCATTTCCTTTCTCTTCAGAATCTCTGCCTGAAAATCAAGGTTGCTCTTCAGAATCTCTGTCTGAAAATCAAGGTTCCTCTTCAGAATCTCTGTCTGAAAATCAAGGTTCCTCTTCGGAATCTCTTTTCCACACTTAGTTGCCCATTATCTAGGCCACAACAACTGCTTTGCTTTTTCGCACATGTTCAGATACTTGATCCGAGAAAAAACACAGTCCTTTTCTCTCCCTTCAGGAGAGCTGACGAAAGACGGGCCTTTTTCAGGCCTCCCGCGCAGTTCCCATGCTGCCCTGTGGGTAGCAGCCCCACGAGCTGCTCACTCTTTCAGCTCTATGCTCAGACTGATTCTCTCAGCAGGCAGTCCGGGCATTTCCCCCAAATCCAAAAGGTTGCAGTTAGCTGATTCTCCTTGTCATTCACAACAGGCTCCCTCTATTGGTGAAAAAAGGCACCACGGTCCAAACTACATTTCTCAGAGGCTCTCTCCATACTAGCCCCTTGTGGCTGGCTCCATTTGAGAGTCCGAGTGCTGATTTGCCAGCAGGGTCCATTTTAAGGAGCCCTTCCCCATTAATTGGACCTATTCAGCAGTTCAGATCCGAAATGGAGGGGCAAAACACACAGAGTCCCAGCTGCAAGAAAGGCAGGTTAGACAAACTGTACTGTTGTTATCACTCTAACAAATTACCAGCAGATAGTTACATCTTTGAAAAGTGCTCCCCCTACGCATATAGCAACTGCAGAACGGAGCAATCTGCTTAGTGGTCCAGGTGGGACTCGAGCAGGGAAACACACAGTCCCCCAGTTTAAATTAATTCCATTGCAGTTTGGCAGCTCTTAAAGCGACAGTACATGGAGGCATTAGGCACTCTCACTAAATTATTTTTAAACATCGGCTGAAATACAGGATACCAGCCGGGCAGAGAGCACTTAGGCTCACCCAAGGAAGTCTTTTTAGTAACCCCCATTTGAAGGGGGGTTACAATACCTTTTCCTCTATAGCTATATTTTTGCCTCTTACACTGTACTACACCCATTTCATCTCTCTCTTCTCCATTGTTCCCACTACTGTATTCACTCCATATTAACCTTCTTCTCTTTACTTTCGCAGATCTCACAGGATGTGAACTCCTTCCCCATCAGATAAGTATTACAAGGGGCCTGATTCCAAGTTGCGTTACGCATTGCACAAGGCGATTTATGCCTAACCCTATGGAGCAAATCGCACCTGGTGCTATACATTACGCTAGTTGCGATTCTGAGTTGCGGCCTGCACCATTCCACATGTGGGTTGCACCAAAGGTGGGCTATGCCACCCATTATGCCTGCAACCCACTGCAGCATGGCGCAAGGGTGGGTGACAGCAGCAACTGGGCCCTATTCCGAAACTGCGGCTGCTGTAACCCAGTTACGCGATTCCAGGTCTCACTATGGTGCTGCGGATTAGACCTGCATGGAGGTAATCGAAGGGGCATCCGTTCTGGCAAAACTATGGATGCCCCCCCGCAGTGCCACGAAACAAACATTGCCATGCCCCACAGACCCCCCAGCACAGTGATGCCCCAACCCCCCGCAATGCAGGGTGACACCCGAGTCCATATGGTGCCGTTCCCCACTTGCGCCTGTGCCATCCAGCCTACCCCCCAGGACCCCAGGGGATTGTGAGCATGTTTTGGGGTGGAGGGCTATGGGGGGGCTGTTCCATGTGGTCTGCAGCTTGCGGCAGCCAGATCTGCGCCCTTCCCGTGGCGCAACCCTGCAGCTGTCGTAGGTCGTAAGTGCCAGAGACCCTGCCTGTTTTGGAATAGGGTGCAGGGTCCATGGCATAACGCTGAGTGTCGCAACTTTCATATACCCACGAGTTGCGACATTTGCTCTGGAATCGAGCCCCATATGTCTACCCTGTCTTATCCTTCCTAGTAACTCTAAGAACTGAGGATCCTTTGTGACCCCTTTCTTCTATTTTATTCTACAAGTTTAAGAAATGTCATCCCTTTATGACTCCTACTTCTGGCTCCGTAGTACCCTGGTAAGAGACCCTGTACATACTACCTATACTTGATAGGTTTACTGTAACAGTGCAGCTGCACCCATTATGAGAGAGTTGTGTATACTGTATATGTTGAGGTCATACATACTGCAGCATCCCCCCCCCCCATAAAATGTTTTGTATTACCATTTGATGCAGGCAGGCTCTCAGCCCTGTCCCCACCTCCCTGTACATCACTCCTGTCCCAAACCAGAGCCAAAAGTTCCCATGGATTTCCTGCCTCCCCCCTCCCCCCATGATAGGGTGTCCAGAAAAGGGAGAGCCATCCTTTTCCCCACCCAGTCACCAGTGTTGGGGAAGTTACTTTTTCTATTACTGTCTATTACTTTTGGAAACTTGTTCCAGGAAGCTCTGTGCAGTCACTAGCAAGGACGGAGAAGTACTAGAAAAAGTAATACACCTTACAATTGCAGTTACTTATGTTATTTTATTCAAAAGAAATATATAACTGTAACGGATTACATTTATTTGAAAGCAACTAGTAACTAACCTATTACTTTCAAAAAATAATTTATTATTTTTGTCTTGTTTTTGTATTAAAAGAAATAAGTAACTGTAACTGTAAGGTGTATTACTTTTTCTAGTACTTCTCCATCCTTGCTAGTGACTGCACAGAGCTTCCTGGAACAAGTTTCCAAATGTAATAGAAAGTAATAGAAAAAGTAACTTACCCAACACTGCCAGTCGCTTACATCCACAACTGAGCCAGTCACCCAGGTGGTCATGTGGGACAGAGGTAGCTGGGTAGGGCTTTATGGAACCTGTGCTAGCCATTTCTGCATTTGTTCCTTCTTGAGTTCCTGCTTTCACCTGGGGGAAGCCAAAGGTCAAGTCAGCATGCCTTTCCATGCAGGGACAGGACAGCTATGTGATGAACATTCAGTCTGCTTTCCGACCCCTGGCAATATGGCATATTCCTGAATTTGGGTCACTGATGTGATGGGCAACAAGGCACCTAGCGCCTCTTCCCTCCATACCACTGGACCAGATGGGACTTATACTTCAGCAAAATAATTATTTGTTACTTCTGGGACAGGCGATTGGACAACAGTGGTGCCACTGCACACCAGGGAATGATTTTTTTTATTAACGGGCCCAGCGGCAAGAGGGTGGGTTGTACCCGTGGACACCAGAGAATGTATTAACTTTAACTGGGCCAGCAATCACAGGTGGAGACTGTTATTGGCTGCCAGTTTTAAACAAAATATTTAGCTGCTTGAGGTTATATTTCCTTGTAGATCGCTCCTAACCCTCATAAAATGTATTTATTTACTTGATGAATTTTGTTGACCAGGTAGGACCACTGAAACTACAAGACCCTTTTTCAGGGGTGACCGGGAGTACGTACAGATGATAACCAACTGAAATTGAACCCGATGGAGCTGTTGCCGGTATTTTACTGAATGGGAGAAACTGGCCAGGACACCAGAGAAATGCCCCTACTGCATGGCCAGTAGGGGGACTTGCTGTTGCTGACCGCAGGCTCAGTTGGTCACCTGCACTGGAAGAGGATGGATGTCGTGGAGCTACTGGAGCAGTCGAGGGCTGCAAGGGAGGAAGTTAGTACACAAGAGCATGAGGAACACTTTAAGGAGCTTACTGATATGGAGGATGTGGAGTTATTTGTGTCGACGGAAGATTTGGCGATTTTGGAGACGGTGGAAATCAATACAGCTAACACACAAGTGTCCCCTGACATGAGGAAATTGCAACTTAAGCTAGAAGCCTTACGACAGGAACACATGAAGGTGGCAGAGCAATTGTCAGCTCTGGGTAATGTGAAAGCTATGGCACTTACCGGACCAGATGGAGAAAAGCCAGGTGCAGCAGAAGTAATCCTCCCAGATGAGATACCGATCCCAATGGCAAGCCTCAACAACAGTGCTACTGAGATGGAAGGTGTTAATCGGAGAGAGGAGCATGAAACGGCTGGCAGTACTACGGGAGAGATTTTCCAGTGACCGAAGCCGACGGAGAAGAAGGCAAGCAGGGATAGTGTACAACCCATTGCGGGGTTGCACAACGACGTGATGGAGGAAGAGGAAGTGGTGCAAGGGAACGTTTTCGTGGCTGCACATCGGGACACTCTATGGAAACAGGCAGGATTTGTTTTTCAGAATACTACTGGGGCTGCTGGTTCAGGTTCTGGAACGAATAAAAAGTGTATTTTCCAAATGGATCCAAGGACACAGGCAGGGGTGTCGGAGTTCTCTTTTTCCAAGAGACAACAGGACAAGGTAGGAGAGGAGGGTAAGGATAAAAGAGCGGCGGCAACGTTTGCAAAGAGACATTTGGAACTACCTATAGAAGGGCTGGGGGGAATCTGCAGGACAAAGAAAAGATTGGGGAGAGGAAGTCCAAACCACTGCTGTGTCTGAGCCTTTAACTGCTGAAAACTGGTCCCCTCAAAGAGCTCTCAGCAAAGCTGGTTGGACTTTGGAGAGCGGATCATGGAAGCCCACTCCTGAGTGGGACCCTAAATTGAATTTTTCTCAGAATGAACCAGCATGGCGACCAAAGCCGCAGGACACTGATATTGTACATGAGGTTAAGAAATTGGTGGGTGGGAAGGGGGAGTCTCCTCCTTTAGTGGTCTTACCTCCTGGAAGGTTGGAAGTAACCACACCTGTGGCCGGGGAACAGGTGGGGGCACAGGTTTTGGAGACTTCTGTTGGGGAGAAACCCTTAATGTCAGAATTGTTTGCAAAAATTAAGAGAGATGCTGCACCACGGAGAAATGCGGTGAGACTCCGTTATAAAGGAGGTTTAGAAGTTCGGCCTGATCGACAATATGTGGGTAAATGTTTATTGAAAGATTCTTTGCACTTCTGTCCAAGGAAAGTGTTTGCTTTTATTAATATTTCGGGTGAAGACAATTTCAAATATTAGTTTTCATTCAGCTCATGCTCTTGATATCTTTTGGGAAAGATATACATAGGTTAAATTTTCCCCCCTCTGGACACCCTTTTTTATGATACCATTAATGAAACCTTTGATAAAATATGTCACTATCATGTTTAGGAACAAAGGAGTTCATATAGATGATATTTCTTACTGGTTAAGCCAAAAGTGTGAGATCTTGAGTTCCCCTGAAGCAATTTTGGATTCAGAGCAATTTTGGACTGGGGGATGGCGGTTTAAGGTTAAACTACGACAAACGGATGCAGGAATTGAACACATTCCGAATTCTTTTCTGTTAGGAAGGGATAGGTGGGTGTGTTTTTATGCTGGACAACCTCGAGCTTGTCATAAATGTGGAGCTAAAACACATTTTTCAAGTTCCTGTGACAAACCGAGGTGCGATAATTGTGGAGAAATTGGACATACTGCGTTTCAATGTGCTAATTTTACAAAATGTGATCTGTGTGAGGAGACGGGACACGTTTTTTCGGATTGTACCTGGGCAGCCAAAAATAAAGAGTCTTGTGGTAGCCCAGACTTATTGATACAAAAAGCCCAGGATTTGGTAACGGGCCAGTCAGGTGGGTCCCACAAAGATTGTTGAGGAAATACCTTCTGTAACTGAGGTAGGAGGGGACAGTGTGGAGGTAGAAGAATTAGTGATTCTTGACCGTAGTCCTTCGGAACATGTTCCGGTAGGCGATTTAACAGCAGCAGAGTTCAGACCACAGGAGACTTTTAAAGCACCAGGGGTTTCTGCAGTTAGACGGTCTTCGAGGAATATTAAGAACCTCCCTCAGCAGCCTGCTGTAGAAGTAGAAACAAGTAATTCCTTTGCCTTGTTATCCAGTCAGTGGGGGGACTCGGATATGGATTGCCAGGATAATGATTCCCAGCAGACGCTTGACAGTCCACCTTCCCCCTTACGTAATCAAGAAGGTTATAAAGGGAAAAAGAAGAAAAGACGGAAAAAAGATAGGTGATTCGCTGACTTTGACTGTACCTAATGCATTTTCGGTTGGGTTCTATAAATGTTCATAGTATATTGAATTATAAGAGACGGCAGGTGGTTTATGAATTTTTACATTTTAATAAGATTGATGTTTGTTTATTACAAGAGACATGGATGTATGCCATGGAGCAAGCCAGGTGTTTTCAGAGGGAATGGTGCTGGGGGCCTTCTTATTGGTCTTTTGGACAACAGTCAGCGGTTGGGATAGGGTTTCTATTCCATTCTTATGACTTTTCACTAATTAAATTAATAGATCTGATACCTGGACGGTTGATGATTTTGGATGGATTGTGGAAATCGAGATTGTGTCGGTTTATTAATGTATATGGATCTCAGCTTAAAGCAGACAGGGTAGCACTCTTTCAAATGTTACAACCATTTTTACTAACCTCTTCTGAGGTGTTTTTGTGCGGTGATTTTAACTGTGAATTAAAAGGTGGTGGCAATCGGACGGTGGGAGTGGGTAAGAAAATTTACTGTGATTCTCGGGCCTTACACAAAATGGTACAATCAGCGGGATTAATAAATGGGAGTAGTAAACAGCGTACAGGGCTTACATTTACTTATAAAAGAAATCGGTTTACTTCTACGATCGACTGTATTTTTTTGTCCAATAAAATTCCCTTTACATTTGAAACATGTCCAGTATCTTTTTCTGACCATTTATTGCTACTCTGTACCGTTTCTCCTTCTGCCAGACAGTCGGGTAGGAGGGCACGATGGAAGCTGAATCTCCTATTATTGAATTCTAAGGAGGTTCTGGATAAAATTAAAGCATTACTGATGGCAAGGCTTTCAGTAGCCTTTTTATATGACACCATGGGTGAGTGGTGGAAAGATTCTAAGGACGATTTTTGTCATCTATTAAAACAACAAGGGGGAAGGCTAGGGCAAATAGTAATTTTTTACACTATTTAAAATTGAGACAGCACTTATATTATTTGTTTTCATTAGCTAATACTTCGACTATGGATTATAGTTCACAGATTAGGTCTTTCAAAGGTCAATTTATGGAGGTGCAATATAATAGGGCTCGGACACTTAGTGCTGTCCTTCAATATGGAGTTAAGAAACAGCCAACGGGGGATCCATATGAAGCTTTTAAAACGTATAAACAATCTACAAACTTAGAATCACTCCGAGATGAGGCTGGGAATATGGTACAGGATCAGAAGTCACTTCATCACATAATTAGGCATATTTTTTTGGCATATAGGCTGGAACCGCCACCGGATGAACAAGCTATTTTGGACTTTTTGACTCAGAATAGGGTCCCACAACATGGATTTGATACGTCGGTATTAATCCAGCTGATAACAACGCAGGAAATAATCACAGCCATCAAAAATCAGAAAAAGGGAACTTCGCCTGGGATTGATGGTTTGACATCAGACTTGTATAAGGCCTTTCCAGTAGAATTTTCAGAATGTTTGGTGTTAGTGTTTAATGCTTTTCTTGGAAATCCAGTTTTCCCCAGTTGGTTTTCGGAAGGTCTATTAATTTTTTTATATAAATCAGGGGACAAATTTGGATTGAATAACTGGAGACCGATTACACTTTTGAATTCGGATTATAAACTCTTTACGAGCATTCTGAATAACAGATTGAAGCAGTTTGCTGCCAAAGTTTTGTCCCCATTTCAGTTTTGTGGAATACCAGGTAAAAAAATACACCATGCTCATATAGTCCTGAGAGACATTATAGAGCTTGTCAGTTTGCAAAAGCTTTCGGGGTGCATTGTCTCTGTGGACCAAATGAAGGCCTTTGATAGGGTTTATCACCCTTTTTTGTTTGGAACCTTAAGACATTATGGGATACCGGAAGGTTTCTTACAAATCATTCAATCGATATATAATTCAGCTATTACCCACCCGGTGATTCAGCTGGAGATCTGTGACAGGTTCCACATTCCGACAGGGGTCCATCAAGGTTGCCCATTAAATCCCCTGTTATATGCCTCCACAATTGATACTTTAATTAGATCATTGTCACAGATCCCTCGTTGGGTAGGGATAGGTTGGTCTCCCAGTTCGGATGTGTTATATGTACAAGCCTATGCTGATGATTTGTGTGTTTTTTTTCTCCAATAGTACCCAGGTAGGGCATATTTTTGGCCTTTATGGAATATTATGCTTTGTTGTCAAATTCTCATATTAACACGACTAAAAGAAAGGGTTTATTTATAGGTACGGGTGGTCTAACGGAACTTATAATACAAGGCATACGTATTTCCAGAGATCCGATAAAAATTCTAGGGTTATTTTATGGACCAAATAATGTGCCAGACCTTAATTGGGACTTAGCATTAACTTCAATAGAAAGGAAAATCAATATATGGAAACAATGGAAATTGGATAAAGTTAAACGGGTCTCGATTATTAAAAAATTCATTGTTCCAAAGTTGTTGTATACAGCATTAATTTTTCCATTACTGCTTAACTTGGAAACAAAGATATATAGTTTATTTTTTCAGATGTTATGGGGTAGTAGACTCAATCCGATTAAAAGACAGTTTACATATCTAGACAAAAAGAAAGGAGGTTTAGGGATGATAGATCCGGTTATTTTTTTTCCACTTTATTTATTTCAACAAATGTGAAGACAGGCTGGGGGTGCCCACAGGGAGGTTTGGGATGCTCCATCGACAAGTGATGGGGCAGTATTTTGATTCTTGGAATATGAGACCCCCGAAGCTGATTCCTAAGTTGGTATTGCCAACAATATTTTGTACCAATTGCAAAAAAAGTATTTAAATGGGGATTATTGGCTCAGGTGGTGAAAGTTAGTACAGGATCTCAGTTATATAAATCAGTAATGCTACAATTATATCCTAGTGAACCCGTTTTTAAGAACTGTCCTATAAGGTGTGTGGAAATTGTTTTACGTAGACTGAACAACCCGAGGTTACCTACTTATATGTGGGAAACTCTATGGCTTATGGTGTATGGACGAATTGGAGTCAGAGGGAATGCCAAACATAAACCGGTACAGGAAAGAAATTATCCATTTTTGGAGTGTGTGGCTAAGGAAGAAACGGTCGACCATTTTCTTTTCACTTGCTCCTATGCTATGTCTCTGTGGAAATTCCTGGCGGTGAAATGGAATATGAAATGGTTAGAATATATGGACTATGATACATTAGTACTGGGTCATTCACCGCAGTTTAGGTTACTATATCATGTAGACACATTACAAATTTTTTGTAGCACATTGCTATATTACTTATGGCAAGCTAGGTGCCAATGGGTACTGTATCAAAAAGTGATGCCCCATGAAACTGTACAAAGGTTGATCCACGGGGCTATGAATAGGGTGTATATTCAAGACACTGCATTCTTCTCCCCAAGGAAGGTGAGAGAGGGGTGGGAAGGGTTTCTGAAGTTTATTAAATATAGATAAGAAGTAAGGACTGCTTATGTATACCGACGGATAGGTTGGGTGTAAACGGGGGAAGGTGGATACTGATGGTTAGGAGTATAAATATGTTAGTTTAGTCTGATAACCAACTTTGACTGAAAGTATGAATTGTTTAGATAGGATAGTATTGGAGGGTTCATTATTAATGTAGAGGTTGGTTAGAAATATAGGATTATTACCTCTTTGGGTTAATTTATTTTGGTATTATTTGGTGGGACTTAACACTATTGGTATTTCTGGGTATTATTTTACATTCTAATGTGTGTATTTTATGTGATTATCGCTATCTGAAATTTTTGTATTTGATGATGATGATATGATGATAAAACTTTATTTTTATACAGGAAATTCTAATCATTAGGATTATACAATCCTGTTCTCAAGATAGTCCTGTTTGTATTTGATGTTGTTATAATGGAAAAATTCTACTACTCTTTGTGGGGGAGGGGGAGATCACCTTTTTACTACTCTGCATTAATTTGGGTTTCCAGAAATTTATTGGGAGGTTAGTTAGAAAATTTATGACTGTAATACTCATTTGATTTCTTTTCTGGTTTATATATATTTTTTTTGGTGTTACTTAACACTGTTTGTATTTATTTGGCTTTCATTTACTTTATGATTGATATATTGTTGTGTGACTTAAACACTGTGGGCTGGATATTCAAACTGCGCCATTCTGAGGTGCAAGCCCTTGCGCTGCGCAAAATAGTTGCGCAGGGGTGTGGCCGGGGCGATCTTCAAAGGAGTTGCTATTGAGCAACCCTTGAATATCACCCCCAGCCACAGCCACTGTGCATGGTACAGTGGAACTTGCGCCGACCGCAAGTTGTCAGAGTGGAGCATTCAATCTGCGGTGGCGTAATACCATTGCGCCAAAGCGCGCAAATCACGGAAGAAGCAAGTTCAAAAAGATGACATGCAAATGGGGCCATAATTCAGAAGGGTGCAGGGGGGCCATTTGCATCTGATTATGGCCCCATTTGCTATGCTATTAGCATGTAGGTGCACCGATCCTCGAGGACTTGCGCTTGGCGCCCGCCAGGCAGCAGCCGTTGGGGACCGACGCACCCCGCAGCCCAATCAAAGGGCAGCAATGCGGCCCTCCTCCCGCACATATCCCTGCGGTCCAGTGGGCCAAAATTCATTCACAAATCTGACTGCCTTAGAGTAGGGAGCTGCACGCCCATTGGCTCTTGCTCTTCACCAATGGGCGTGCAGCCCTCTACCGCAGTCGGTCGGTCGGGCGGTGTGGGTGGCAGGCGGTGGATGCTGCCGCCCGCCGCTGTCGGGGAGCGGGGTGGTGGGGCCGTGGTGGGTAGGTGGGGACACTAGCCACCAGGGCTATGTTTGGGGGTTTATCATATACCGCCTCGCGGATCGGGCATTTGGCCCACTGACCACCAGGGATGGAACGGGAGAGGGAGGAGCTATATTGATGCCCGCGATCGGGCTGGTGGGGAGTACACTATTCCCACGATCGGCTGCGGGGGGTACAGGACTGAGTTAGCCAGCCACAGGTGGCAGCTGCTGTGTTGGGCGCCTGCTATACAGCAGCTCACCTGTGGGTGGCCCTTGACTTAAGTCTTTTTTTTTTTTGGTCAAAGTCCCGCAGGCGCAGGTCAGGGTTGCACTATCTCTGCACAGCCCGCTGAATATCGGCTGTGCAGAAGTTTATGCATGGTTCCTCCCCCTCCAGTTCAGCATGCATTCATTTGCATTGTGCTGTTGCTCAGCATGTTTTCTGTGGCGCAACTGCCTCCTGCTGAATATCGCAGAATGGAGCAAGTTTGGACTTGCGCAGGAGCAACCCTATTGCGCATGGCGCAACCCTTTTGAATATCTGGCCCTGTTTGTATATAATTTGTTTTTGATGTACTATAATAAAAGATTCCCCTACTCTTCTCAAGAAGCGCCATATGATCTTTAACGTCCACCTGAACAACCACCAGAAAATGCAGAAGGGACCTCGGTGTAACATCTCATCCGAAAGACGGCACCTCAGGAGTGCAGCACCCCCCGCATGCTGCACTACAGTGCAAGTATTGGGATTTAACCCAAGTGCCTGGTGTGGGAATAGAACCTACAGCCTTCTGATTTTCTAGTCTCAGAGGCGAGTGTGCAACCTGCTGAGCCACTGACACTGAAAATAGCATTATGCTGCCTTATGGGCTCTGACCAGAATTTGTTGTATATTTAACCATCAGACAGTATGCTTTTGAAATGTTAGAAATATACCTGTAATGTGGAGCGTAATCATTACAGTCCCTGCATTCCTTGTTGTTCCTAAATGTTGTTCGGACATGGTTAGTAATATGAAAGTTACTTTTTTAAAAGTTTCATAAATCGAATCAGGTGCGTTTCTGCTATATTTATTGCAACACTCAATTTGTTGATCACATCACGATTTAATATATTCATGTAACAATCCCCTAATGTATTGCAACCACAGGTTCCGTAGTTAGAACGGGAGAACCAAGCGCATAGTACAGACTTAACGATTAAAGTAAATGTAAGTTAAATAGTCTTTCAAGCCTTCAGTCAACATGAGAGAAATGATAGAAAGGATTATTTTAAAAAAATTGTTATGCAAACGTTACCCAGACAGTGTAGCAAGTGGCACTGTTGATAAATTCATAAAAACAGGGCATATTTACAATGTTTACAGCAGTTTAGAAATGAAAAAAAAATGTGGTTGTAGTTAAAAAACAGTGAGAAATGTAAAGAGATTTATGAAACATATTGAATATTGGCAGCATTAACTATGCAAAAGAGACACAGCTGTTGAACCGCTCTAGTTTTATTAAACATGACACTTTTCTTGTGTTTTACAAAGCAATCCTACTGTGTGATTTTTGCACTTTATTTTCTTTCTAACATGTTAACCCTATCAGTGCTTGCCATGTTAGAAGTGCATTAAACAACTTCAGAGCATAGTTTTATATATGGCGTTAATCCATGGTTGGCAGGTTGGGCTCACTCGGCCTTTGGCCTCGTGCCCCAACCATGGATTAGTGCCACAGTAGAACCATGCTCTGTCGTGGTTTAATGCTTACATGTCGAATGGAAGGGGTGGAATCTCATTTACAACTGAACACTTTACAAGCAGAACAAATCCTGAGTATTCAGTGTGTGCAATTTCTGTAGAACATGTCCTTTAATGTTGAGCTGTACCATCTGGGTTCGCGAACAAGCCTCAGTCACAGGCAAGGTTTTGGGGATTGAGGGTTCCAGAGGTTGCTCTCCTCTGAGTGAGGGGACAGTGTGATCCCTGCCACTTGAGCACCACCTGGGGGTACCAAGAAGGTTCCGTGGGAATGGCAGTTGGATGGAAGACGCAGTGGGCCTTGTGGCATGCTCACCCACTGCATCTCTAGCCATGCATTCATGACCCAGCGTCTCTGAGCAGAAGCACATCAGGAAGAAAAAACTCCCCCTGCTTGTCAGGATGACGCTGGCACATTCAGGCTCTGTATCATCCATCCACTCATCATGACAGACAGCCGCTGCCACCACATGCAGACTTCAAGCAGGGGTACCCCCGCTGGCCCTTCCGTGTATGCGTGTGGTGGGGGGTATCCCACCAGGTAGGTAAGCAGGATATCTCTGTGGTCTGGGCACATTGATAAGGCTGGGTAGTAACTATGGCTGAGGGAAGCCAAGTGTTGGGAATAAACAATAATTGGGAAAGCAATTCTGAGCTGGTGGGAGATGTTGAAAGTGGAAATGTGGGAGCCCTGATGGCATTGCACCTTCTACTGTCTATCCAACATCAGCATATCTCTCTCTCTCTCTCTCTCTCTCAGGAGTGACCCTGACAGGGCATGGGTAGTTTCACACCGACACATAGCATTTTTTGTGCTTTTTTTCAGTTCATGCCGAGTTCATAATGTCAGGAGAGGACCAAATCCTGATGATCAAATAAAAGTTAGCAGTTACCTCCCGACTAGAGATCCTTGGAATTGCCAAGTCCAACTGGATTGTTTAGAATTTAGGAAATTTTAATTCCTAATCTGATCCCGATTCAAATCCTAAAAATCAGAACCAGATCTGAATTTGAAATGCTAAATTTCTATGTAAAAACAGATTTTAGGATTCAATTTAGGAATTATGATTTTCGGACAGTAATTCTGAAATCCTAGATCTGAAAATTGGTTGGGATCCATTAAGGCCAATTCGAGTCTACGGGTTCTGAGCAGTCCAACTTTGGATCACAATCCTGGAATCAGGGCCTTAGATTTGATGCTCTCTGCCACGTTAGCTGTGTCACAGAGCCAATCATAATCAGTGCAGTAAAACGGATGTGCGAAACCAAAACTACACGAGGGACAGTGCGAGTCTGCGCAGTGCATTTACTCGATGGGCAGCCGGGTGAGTAACTAAAGACAGTGTATGGAGGGCCATATATTATATCGAATAATACATGGTCAACTATGCCAGCTTGACCTGTATTTTGATGAGATCAAGTACCTCTCAAGAACCACTCTCGGTGTCCTAGAATGTCATAGCAGCCTCTTGATGGGAACACAGTCTTGTTAAGCATCGCTCCCCATGCATTATTCTATTTGTGGTAATACTATGCAATATGTTTATAAGCTCCATTTATCTGGTGAAAATCTTTCTCACAGGCATATTATACAGAGGCTATGAAATCATCTGACTGAATTAGTGTTGCTCAGACAGTGCTTTTGTGGATCCTACCACTATCTGTAACCCTCATTTCTTCACTGTGGACTCCATTTACTATTACCCGCCGTGTCCTGTTGTCCAACCAGTGTTTTACACAGGCTACCACCTTAAGACCCACTCCCAGGCTGGCTAATTTGTTTATTAATCTTTTGTGTGGGACAGTGTCAAATGCCTTGCTAAAGTCTAGGTAGGCCATGTCTACAGCCCCTCCCTGGTCTACTGCTTTGGTCACCCAGTCAAAGAAATCTATTAGGTTTGTCTGACATGGCCTTCCCACTGTGAATCCATGCTGCCTTGGGTCCTGTGCCCCACAGGCCTCTAGGCACTCGACAGTTCTTTCCTTCAGAAGTGATTCCATCATTTTCCCTACCACTGAGGTCAAACTGACAGGTCTCTAGTTTGCTGCCTCTGTTTTGCTCCCACTTTTGTGAAGGGGAATCACATCCGCCCTACTCCAGTCCTCAGGTATCACACCATCCTCCCATGATTTATTAAAAAGGGTAGTCAGTGGTGTTACTAATTCTTCCCTTAGTTGTTTTAGAATTCTGGGGTGAATCCCATCAGGCCCCATTGCTTTATCCATCTTCAGTTTTAGGAGTTTTTTCAGAACCATTTCTTCTGTGAAAGGACTAATATCAACCCCCCTATCCAGAGTGCTTCTATTGACTGGATTAGGTATTTCACCCTGCCTTTCCATTGTGAATACTGAGAAAAAATATTTGTTCAGTATCCCTGCTTTTTCACTGTCGCTCTCTGCCCAACCACCTTCCTCTTTGTGCAGCCTCATTATCCCTGCCTTAGTCTTTCTTTGCTCCCCAATGTACCTATAAAAGATTTTATCCCACCTTCTTAACCGAGTTGGCTATCTTTTCCTCGGTTTGGGCCTTTGCTATTCTGACTGCCTTCCTCGCTTTATTCTGTTTTAACTGGTACAGTTCTCTGTCCTGCTCCTTCTGTGTTTCCTTATACTTCCTAAATGCTATCTTTTTCTCATTTACCTTCCCCACCACTTCCTTTGAGAACCATAGTGTTTTTTCTTTCGTTTTGACTATTTTTTTTTGCTTCACACAAAGGCTTGTTGCCTCTGTGATGGTGGTTTTAATGTTTCCCCATTGTTGCTCCACCCCATCTTCTTGCCTGTTTGCTAGTGCTTTTCTGAGGCACTCTCCCATTTTGACAAAATCATCCCTCCTGAAGTCCAGTACCTTCACATTTGTGTGGCTTCACTCTACAGCTAAGTTTATCATGAACCACACTGTTTGGTGGTCGCTTGTTCCCAGATGGCTACCCACTTCAAGATCAGAGATCCTTTCTCCGTCCCCATTTGAGAGTACCAAGTCTAAGATTGCTCTCCCCCGAGTGGGTTCCAAAACTAGCTGTCTGAAGCATGGCATCGAGAATGGCCCTGCTCTTGAATGTGACTGCAGCTAAGGTACTCCAGTCAACATCTGGCATATTCAGGTCCCCCATCAGCAATATCTCCCCTTTCTCTGGCATCCCAAGGATGTCTTCTATCATTTCCTTGTCCATTTCCTCCCCCTGAGATGGAGGTTTGTATACAACCCCTGTATGGATTGTGGGGCCATTTCCAGTCTCCAGGGTGACCCACAGTGCATCCTCTCCTCCCTGTTTACCCTTTAGTTCCATTGCTTTAATCCCTTCCCTTACATAGAGAGCTACTCCTCCTCCTCTTCTTCCCTTCCTGTCCCTCCTGCAGATTGTGTACCCTGGTATGTTGCCATCCTAGTCATGGTTCTCTGTGTACCAATTTTCTGTGACTGCCACAATATCCAGGCATCTGTCTTCCATCAAAGCCACCATTTCAGGGAGCTTTTTACTTAGACTACGGGCATTGGTACTCACTACCTTCCATTTTTTATGGCTTTATTTCTTTTTGCCCCATCCCTGTCCCTACTGCCTTTGTCTTTTTCTCCATTTACCCCTGCCCTTCTCCCTATCGACTGCTCTATCTTGGTGTTTATCTCACTAATTACTCTGATTTTTTGGGGGGGCTAGGATTTCCCTTCTCCTCTTCAGTGCCTCCCCCCTTGGCTAGTTTAATTGCTTACCATTGAAGCATTTAAACCTATCACGTAGGATCCTGGTTCCCCTCCAGGATAGATGCAGACCATCACACCTGTATAGGCCTGCATCCCACCAGGTGGAGCCCCAGTCCCCAATGAAGCCAAATCCCTGAGCTCTGCACCAGTTTTTCAACCAGCCATTGAATCCCATGGTGCGGAGTACCCTAGCCTCATCCATGCATAGACTGGTAGCACTTCAGAGAAAGTTACTGTATGAGCTACTTGTCTAAGGCCCTTCCCCAACTCCACAAACTCCTGCTGCACTGCTCTGATCCCATTCCCAGCCAGGTCATTCGTCCCTAAAGCTTGAACATGAGAAGAAGGGGGGAGGGATTAACTACAGCTGGCTGGGAACGAGTGGAGGAAGGACGTCGGCAAAGCACTTTTCCATGGGACAGAGTGGTGAGCAAGCTGAACTGACTGCCGGAGTAGGTGGCATCTGACAAAAGAGTGGGGGTGGGGGCTTTAAACAAGGGTGGGGCAGTCATAAGGCCATAGCAAGGGCATATGGGGTTGGAAAAGGGGACAGTGCAATGAGGGAGGGTCATTACTGTAGAACCAGATCAGGAGAACTAAGCAGGATGAGCAAAATGGATGGGCATTTGGGCTGTTTTCTGCTCTCAAATTCTACGTCTCTATGAACATAGACTCTAGTCAGATGTGGTGCGAGGGAGAGGAAGGATGTGTCTTTCTGAAATGCTGTCTGCTTTATGAAGCAGTGCCAGTTTTTTTTCAGGGGAAATTCGCTTCATTGAACCAAACAGGGGAATTTTTCACTCCAGTGGAGCAAGGCAGTACTTGAGGAGAAAGTCACGGCTTGCTTTTTAGGCAGTGTGGAGTAATGGTTTATAGCAATTGAGCCCAGAGACCTACAGAAACATAGAATTTGTCTGCAGAAAAAGACCAGTAGGCCCATCTAGTCTGCCCTATTTTACCTACCTCTTATTACACCCCGGAACCTATTAGGCCTCCTGTGTCCCTCTTTCCACCCCTTTCTCTGCTTATTATGCACATGCGCCTATCCCATGCTTGAAGCTCTCCACTGTCTCTGCCCCTACCACCTCTTCTGGCAGGCTGTTCCAGCTGTCCACCACCCTTTCTGTGAAGAAATACTTCCTCACATCCCTCTTAAATCTCCTCCCCAAGCTTCATTGTATGCCTTCATGTTCTGGTGCTCCTCCTCCTCTGAAACAAACTCCACCTTCTGCACCTTGTTCAGGCCCTGTGAGATACTTATAGGTCTCTGTCATGTCCCCTTTTGCTCTCCTGTCCTCCAGGGAGTATATGCCAAGCTCCTGCAGCCTCTCCTGGTATGGTTTCTCGTGCAACCCTCACACTACTTTAGTAGCTCTCCTCTGGACTGTTTTCACTCTGTCAGTGTCCTTGTGGAGGTGCAGCCTCCAGAACTGGATACAGTATTCTAGGTGGGGTCTCACTAGTAAGCAAGCGATACAGTGGCAACACCACCTCCTTTCTCCTGCTAGAATTCCCCCTCCCTATGCACCCCAGCATCCCCCTAGCCCAGCCTACTGCCTGTTTGCACTGCCCTGCCACCTTGAGGTCATCAGATATGATTACCACAAGGTCCTTCTCTTGCTTGATGACTGTAAGCACCCCCATCCTTTACACAGCCCCTGGGTTCCCCCACCTCAGATGCATGACTTCACACTTTTTGGCATTGATACCCAGCTGGCACACCCTAGACCACTCCTCTAGTTTCTCCGGATCCCTTTGCATTCTCTCCGCCCCTTCCTGGGTGTCCACCCCGTTGCAGATTGTGTTATCTGCAAAGAGACGCACCTTCCCTTCCAGTTCTTCAGCAATGTCACTTATGAAGACACTGAAGAGGACAGTACCCAGTACTGATCCCTGTGGCACACCACTGGTCACTCTCCCGTCCCCCCGAGTGACTGCCATTTACCAGCAATACCCTCTTCCTCCTATCCTGCAGCCAATTTGATACCTAGCTTGCCACCTTCTCCCCAGTCCCCGGGTTGCTAAGTTTCTTTATTAGCCCCCTGTGCGGCACAGTGTCAAAGGCCTTATTGAGGTCCAGATAGACCACATTTACACTTTCCCCTGATCTACCTCCCTTGTCACCCAAAGAAATCTGTGTGATTGGTTTAGTGTGACCTCCCACCTGTGAAGCCATACTGCCAGTAGTCCTGCAGTCTACCTGCCGCCAGACACTCCATCAGTCTCTCCTTCAGTAGTGTCTCCATTAATTGCTCCACCACTGATGTGAGACTGACTGACTTGTGATTACTAGCCTCCTCCCTGCTGCCACTCTTGTGCAGGGGGACAACATCGCCCCTCCTCCAGTCGTCTGGAACTACTAGTTTCCAATGAGGTGCTAAATAGCGTTGCCAGAGGGGCAGCTAGCACTGTGCTCAGTCCTTTGAGGACTGTTGGGTGAAACCCATCTGACCCCATGGCCTTATTTTTCTTTAGGGCTTCAAATCCCCGTCAGATTCTCGCTCCTCCAAAAATGGCCTTGTTTCTAGTACCCCCTTCCCCTGCCAGTGCCTTCTGATAATGTTGGTCCATTCACCCCTCCACTGTGAAGATCAAGTAGAAGTACTCATATATAATTTTAGCTCTTTCTTGGTCTTCCTCTATACAGCAACCCCCCCCCCCCCGGTCTCTTGATCCTCACTATTCCATCCCTTGCTTTCCTCTTTTCACTCACATACCTGAAGAAAGTCTTATCACCTTTTCTGACCCTCTTGACTAACATCTCCTCTGTTTGTGCCTTAGCTGCCCTCATCCTACTTACTGCCTCCCTTTGTTTGTCTAGATATGCTTCTCTGTCTCCCTTGTCTGGGTTTTCTTGTATTTCCTGAATGATGTTTTTTTTCTCTCTTACCACATTGACCATCTCATCTGAAAACCATAGTGGCCTCTTCCTCCTTTACTCTTGCTTACATCCTTCAAACAACTAGTTGTTTTCTTAGTTATTCCCCTCTGATCTTTTCCCATTGTGCTTCCATTCCCCCTGGCCACCCCCCTTCAAGGTATTTACGGAGACAGTCTACATTTCTATAAAATCCACCCTTGTGAAGTCCAAGACCCTTACCCTACTGTTGTTTTTTCTCTTGCCCAATCCGTATGCCAAACCACACTGTAAAATGATCACTTGTACCCAGGGAGCTACCCACAGTGATGTCTGCAATGCTGTCCCTGTTCATAAGTACCAGATCCTGCACTGCCCCACCCCTAGTGGGTTCCGTACCCAGCTGCCTAAGAAATGCCTTCTGTAGCGAGTCCAGGATGGCCCTGCTTTTTGTTGCAGCTGTGGCCAGAATGCTGTAGTCTACCTCCAGCACATTAAAGTCCCCCATAATCAGTACTCCCTTTGAACCTGGCCACAGACCCCTCAATTTCTGGAACCTAAACAGTTTTTCAGAAATCCTCTGTACTGCAAGGGATCCAGCATGCCTTGACCAGGCCACGGACCCCTCAGTTTCTGGAACTTAAAACAGTTTTTCAGAAATCCTCTATACTGCAAGGGATCCAGCATGCCTTGACCAGGCCACGGACCCCTCAATTTCTGGAACCTAAACAGTTTTTCAGAAATCCTCTGTACTGCAAGGAATCCAGAATGCCTTGACCAGGCCACGGACCCCTCAATTTCTGGAACCTAAACAGTTTTTCAGAAATCCTCTATACTGCAAGGTACTAGCCCTGACTCTTGGATTTTGGTACCAGTGGAAGTTGATTTTTGATGAACACATCTCTAACTACTGTATCTCCCTCTGTCTCTCTAGTTGAATTTGTGTGCCAGGGTTTAATCATTTGTTTAATCCTTACAGTCATTTTAAGTTCTGAGTTGATATTAAAAGTGAATTGTGAACCTTGACTGTGTAAATCCTTCTGCTGTCTGGCCTGCACTCTGTCTCCTCCCCAACCCCCAAACAGTGTGCTGTGCTCTCTGACCCTGCCCACTTCTATTGTTCTCTTTGTTCTAATGTAAAAAGCCTCCTCTTCCAAGCTTTAAAAATCCTGTTTTTCTACTTTATTTCAGGGAACCAGCGTGCCTTGACCATGCCACGGACCCCTCAATTTCTGGAACCCAAACAGTTTTTCTGAAATCCTCTATACTGCAAGGTACTAGCCCTGACCTTTGGATTTTGGTATCAGTGGAAGCGTATTTTTTTTTGCCCTCCACCCCACCCCCTCCTCCATGACTTGTTAAATACACCTAAACCACTCCCCCTTCTGTGCACCTTTCTCCCATTGGCCATCTTCCCATACACAAATTTAAAGCTACAGAACACCTTCTAGAGTGTGTTCCTGCCCCAGAGAACTACATCTGTAACTGCCCCTTGCCTCACCACTCCCTCCTCTCCCCCTTCATAAGGCAAACCAAGCTAATTCCCTCCTACTACTTTCCATTGTCCCCACTGTCCCTCAGAAAGATGAAGCTGGCACTACCTATATTATGTGCCATCTCCCTAACGACTGCGCTTGTATTGACCTACTTCTGTGCAACAGTGCTGGCCTGCGATCAACAGCGCCTCCCCTTCCTCTCATTCTCCCCCTCTCCCCTGTCTCAACCCTCTTATTTAAACTCTTAAGTGTTTTGGGCAGAACATAGATCGTAGGCACTACTGGAAATTCAGTTGTTAGAAACTTTTTTCCCCTCCATATTTATCCAGTTCTTATCTAGTGCCAACATCAAATATTAATCTATTCTTTTTTTTTAAAACCTTTGTCAAGTTTCCCGTCAACATTCTATAGTGTGCAATATCATTTAACTGTTTTAGAATTTCCCCTTCATATTTATCACTGTCAAGTACAACAATAGCACCCCCTTGTCATGCCTCTGATGAAACAACATTGAGGTGTGGTGAAACATAAGGCCTTTTATACACTGCTCTTACATGCACTGTCTTTTCTAGTGCTCATTGTCTATTTTTTGTACTTTATTGCGATGGAATTTTTAAAGAGATTCAAAGAGTAAAAGTAATATTATTCCATAATCTGAACCATTTTTTCCATCTGTGTACAATTAGTACAAGGCATTGGTCTCACTTCTTACAACTGGGTTGAACTATAAGAGTGGGTGCATTTAGTGTTGGTTGGATATTTTATTGTTTCTAAGTGCATTACTCTAAGAAAACTTCAGAGGTTAGCGGACAGCCTCTGTGGAAGTTTTATATTTAAATTATAAGCTGTATTTAATGTAAGAAAATGCATTTCTCATCGCCGGCCCATCAGCGCAGCAGTTGGATTTCCTCCTGCAATACCGGTGACCTGGATTCGGGAATGGACTCTGGTCGGTGGAGGGCCAGCTGGGGGAAGAAGGAAGGGGCATCCTGTGATGGTTTACCTTCTCCGAGGGGAGGGTGGGTACATGGCTCGGCGTCTGCTGGCCCCTGGTGGAGGCTGGGAGCGCAGCAAGAACATCGGGCCCTGAAGACATCTGGGGAGAAACAGACGTCAGTGCTCACCTGGCAACAGTAGCATGTCACTCCCCTGGGGAGTAAAAGGAGGAAGCTGGGCTCCCTAGCCTTTCGGATGATAGCCTCCTCGATCCGCATCCTTGGGCTCCCGGACCTCAATATGCCACCACAGCACCAACACCTCAGGGTCATGCCTCGTGGCTGTTAGGCTCTTCCACTACAGAGGTAAGGGACCCACCCAAAGAAGGGATACTTTGGAGATACCGGGTAGGGGTCTGGCAGCGATATGGGGCAGCAGGGGTCGGGAGTCAGCAGGGCAAGTGGGTTCTTGCGGGGCCCGAAGGAGGGATCGGCTGGGGAGCCAGGAAGGAGTAATAAATAACTAAATAAACAAACGCATTTCCCAAAGTTTACCTAGAGCTATCAGTTTACATTTAAAGCAGCAATGCAACAAAAATGGGCAAAACATTTTACCCTGCCTTTTTTATTACCATAAAAGTTGTAGACCTGGCAATGGTTAGTAGTTAGAAAATAAAAAAAAAATATTATGGTGCACAGCATAGGAAGTCCCTAGAAAAGTAGATTTGACAGGTACGTAATATTTTTATTAACAGTAGCCGAGACTAGCTTTTTGGAAAAATATTTTTCTTTGCACTGTCGCTTTAAGGCAGCCTTTGTCTGTTATGCATCAAGATGGTTATCTAAAGGGGTTGGTGTCAAAACTGAAGTAACCTAAAGCTACCTATATGTACAGTACTGATAAGCATATTCTATGTAAGTTTACATCACTTCTTTATTGACACACATGTCAGCATGGCTCAGTTGGTAGTACATCCACCTCTGGGCCAGAAGGTGGTGGGTTCTAGTCCCACAAGGGGATTGGGCTCATACCATACATGCTGGCACCTGAGTGCAGTATTAGGGTGATGCTGTACTGTTGGGGTGTGCTGTCCTTCAGATGAGCCACTAAACTGAGGTCCCCTCCCTTTGGTTGTTCTGGTAGACGTTAAAGATCTGGTGGCATATCTCAAAAAGTGTAGTGGAAAGCCGGCCCGGTGGTGCTGAGGGTTGAGACACTGGATGCCACACCTCACGCCATGCTGGTGACCCAGGTTCAGGAACAGATTTGGGTCATTCGGGGGTCAGCTGGGGAGGTAAAGATTGAGTGTCTAGACCGCTCTCCTTCATCAGGGTGGGGGGGGGGTTCGTGCTGTGTGCAGCAGCACAACCAGAGGGGTTCAACCTGTGCCTAGAGTGCTTGGCTGCCTCTGTGGAGGTGGATTCAGCTACTGCACCCATTGCACAGTGCGTGGGCACCAGTGGAGAAAATGGAGGAAAATACCGGGGCGCGGCTGGACCCATGATGGCCCTAGTGGGCCGGAGGACATACCCCATGGGGGGGGGTCGTAGCTCCTGCTAAATCCACGGCAGTGGACAAATAGCGTGATGGGCAAAAAATGTAATAAATGTAGTGGAATGTTCCCAGTATCCAGGCCAAATTTCCCCCATTCACTAAAAACACCATCAACAGCTTAATCTGGTTCAATTTCACTTGGTTTTCATATGTATCCCCCACCGTGGACAAAGCTGTAAATGGGCAGTATAGTCTAGCCCTCATTTCCTGTTTAACAAAACAACTAAATAAAAGAGTGTATTCTGTTTTACATGCTATATGCAGCTTCTTCCTTGTGCGTTAGTAGTCAATATAAAAAGGACTCTGTGAGCTTACCCAATAATTAAAATGAATAAATGAATGAATAGTAAAATGTTCTGAGTAAGACAAGTAAACAGCATGAAGGGAACTCTATCAGCAAGGGAATTTTTGACACCTGTGTAACCCCCCCTACAAATAGGGGTTCTTAAAAAGTCTTCCTTGAGCTTGCCTAAATGCTCACTGCCAGGCTGGTGTCCTGTGCTTTAGCAGTTTAAATGTGATTACCAGAGCCTGTATAGCCTCTGTGTACTGTCTCTTTAAGAGCTGCCTGGATTGCAGCATAAGTAATCTTAAAAGGAACTTTGTTGAAAGATGTAACTACTTGCTGAAAATCATTTAGAGTGATAATGGTAATGTAGTTTGTCTAACCTGCCTTCTTTGCAGCAAGGACTGTTTTGTTTGTCTCCACTATCTTGGTCCCGGACTGTAAATTGTACCAATCAGTACTGGTGGGACCTAAAATGAAGCCAGACTACAGGAGCTGTCTGGAGTCAAAATCTGTAGAAACTGTAGTTTGGGGCATTTGGCACCTTTTTGCACCTAAAGGGGGAGCCCTTGTTGTGACTGACAGACAGATCAGCCAGCCAAACCTTTTGGATCTTGGGGAAATCCCAGACTACTTGCAATATTCAGTTAGATCTAAGCAATTGGAAGCTGAAGAAAAAAGAGCTCAAGTGATTTTGAGCAGCAATCCTGAGTGGATTCTCATGGGAGAACTGTGAAAGGGCCAATTTTTGGCCTGCATGTCTGCCTGCTGCCCCTGAGAAGGAGAGAAGAGAATTATTTTGGACTAAGTCAAAGTTTGTGAGAATGAAGTAAGCCACTGATTTTTTACCAGGCTCATACCTGAAGAAGACCAAAGATTTTGCTGAATGCGATCGGCCTGTCAGGATTTTCAGCTGCTTTTGAATCCCCGGTTTGTGCAGAGACTTTGCAATCGTGACCGGAGAACAGTTTGCTTAGTAGTGTAGAATTTCCTTACACGTAAATGTGCTGTGTATGGAAAGTGGGTCGTGATTTGGTTCCCCCACTGTGTGAACTGTGTTCTGCTTGCTGGGCAGCATCCAGCCAAAGCGGACTGTATCCAAATTTGTCTCCATTTGGCCTGGGCCTTGCCACACTGGCCCAGCCAGACTACCCGCAGCACAGAGAAAGCCATCGACGAGAGACCTGCCTGGGGATCAACCCCCTGCTCCATGCTTGAACAGGAACGACGCCTCGGCGGATTGTGTGGGCCCTGCTTCTCTTGGCACTCCAGATTAACCACCTGCTGTTTCAATTTTCATCCAGCTTGTGTCCAGTCTTGGGTATTGTGAGTAATCATCAGGGTAACTCCCTGCAACAACAGCCTAATCTAAAAGTGTGTCATCTGATTGTCTTGTTGTTTTTCTTTTCACGAACTGAGCCTTCCGGCTCCGGATTACGAATAGTGTGTGTTGTGCATGTTGTTTTTCTTCCATCACAGGGCCCCCAACCAGCTGCAACATTCCTGGCTAGCCCACCATTCTCCATCTGGGTACCCAGAGTTTGTGACTGTTTATAGACCCTGAAGTGCATGTATAACTGTTTGAATGATAGAGTCTTTAAGCAAATTAACCTGATTATACCCCTCCCTTGTTCAAGTCCCTTAAATAAATCAGATCTAACTTGTTTTTGCATTTACCCTGACTGTGGTTCCAGTTTGTGCAAGAGTACTGTACTGCTGTTATTTGCCGTGTATAACCTTGTTTTACAGGGGGTCCCCAGGGCCGAGCCAGAGAAAGCCCTGGTGGTAAGTTATAACAGTGCAGGTACTTGTGTGGTGTATCAGGGGTATTGTGAAAGTGATTATTGTGTATTGTTCTGGCCACTAGTAAGGAAGGGGGGGGTTACAGTGTCCCAGAGGGCTGTGCCCAGGTTAGTTTGACCACTACCAGCCCTGACCTCTGAGTGGAGGCACCCGTTTCAGAACTCGGGCCCCTTAACCTGCTACTAGCCAAGCAGGCAGGAGTAGTAGCCCTTGGGATAGCGCTACCTAGGGGTTACACCTGTCAAACTCCAACTTCTTTATTTAAAAAGAAAGGCAAAGAAACCTTGACAAATATACAATATTTATTAAGTGGTTCAAAGATAAATTATGTACAGAAAACACTCATTTTTCATCTCACAGTTCCTGAGTCCCTCTGAGGGCCATCCACTTTTGGAACTAAACAAAGAAAACAGCTGGAATAAACATAAACTTACATCAAATGTTATGTTTTCAATGGTTTTCTTGGATAGTGGGAAATCAGTAGAATGGCCGCCATGAAGAGGAAGAGGAAGAGGCAGAGGGGAGAAGGAGAGAGAGAGAGAGAGAGAGAGAAGAGAGAGAAAATGAGGAAGAGGTTATCTATTTCAAAAATAAAAAAAATGTATGTGTTTTAATTTTGAGTTGTGGTGACATGGTTCCTCATATGCCATTTCTGGGACAGTCACCACCAGTATAACCAGCAAAACCTGAGCTGGAAACAGAATGAGAGCAGCAAAGTGAACTAGTTTAAGTATGTTATCAAAGGTGGCCTTCTCTCCACTGCTCCAGCTTTCATGATAGAGTTCCTTCTTCTCAACGGTCCCACATTAGAGGAGGAGCAGTATCTCATTTTATCCTAAAGGCCCCTTCCCGTCACATGGAGAACCTGCTATCCTACATTGCACAATCGGATTTCCACCTCTCAGCAGTGTCCCTTATTTTACCCATCAGAACCCCTCTGTTCCACATAGAGAAGGTGCTGTCCCACATTGTACACTGTGATTCATTCCTTTCAACTGTCCCACATTAAGAGGGACATCCCTCATTTACCTCTCAGAACCTCTCTGTCCCACATGGAGAAGGTGCTGTCCCACATAGTACACTAACACCTTCCCATGTGGGACAGAGGGGTTCTGAGGGATAAAATGAGACATCCCTCCTAATGTGGAACAGTTGAGAGGTATGAATCCCAGTGTACAATGTGGACAGCACCTTCTCCATGTTGGACAGGGTTCTGAGGTAAAATGAGGAGTACCCCTCTAATGTGGGACAGTTGAGTTTATGTGTGTACAATGTGGGACACACCTTCTCCATGTGGGACGAGAGGAGTTATGAGGGGTAAAATGAGGGATGTCCCTCCTAATGTGGACAGTTGAGAGGTATGAATCCCAGTGTACAATGTGGGACAGCACCTTCTCCATGTGGGACAGAGGAGTTCTGAGGGGAAAAATGAGGGACATCCCTCCTAATGTGGGACAGTTGAGAGGTATGAATCCCAGGGTATAATGCAGGATAGCATCTTCTACTTGTGGAACAAAGGGGTTATGTATACCTCTGAACTGTCCCACATTTGGATGGATGTCCCTCATTTTACCCCTCAGAACCCCTCTGTCCCGCAAGGAGAAGGTGCTGTACCACACTGTACACTGGAATTCATTCCTCTCAACTGTCCCACATTAGGAGGGATGTCCCTCATTTTGCACCTCAGAATCCCACTGTCCCACACAGAGAATGTGCTTTCCCGGATTGAACACTGGAATTCATACCTCTCAACTGTCCCACATTAGGAGGGACGTCCTTCATTTAACCCCTCAGAACCCCTCTGTCCCACATGGAGAAGGTGCTGTCCCATATTATACACTGGGATTCATAACTCCCAACTGCCTATATTAGGAGGGATGTCCATCATTTTCTCCCTCAGAACCAAGGTGCTGTCCTACATCTTACACTGGGATTCCTACCTCTCAACTGTCGCACATTAGGAGGCATGTCCCTCATTTTACCCCTCAGTACCCCTCTGTACCACATGGAGAAAGTGCTGTCCCACATTTTACAATGGGATTCATAACTCTCAACTGCCTCACATTAGGAGGGACATCCCTCATTTTACCCCTCAGAACCCGTCTGTCCCACAAAGAGAAGGTGCTGTGCCACACTGTACTCTGGGATTCATACCTCTCAACTGTCCCACGTTAGGAGGGATGTCCCTCATTTTACCTCTTAGAGCCTTTCTGTCTTCCATGGAGAAGGTGCTGTGCCACACTGTACACTGGGATTCATACCTCTCAACTGTCCCACGTTAGGAGGGATGCTCCTCATTTTACCGCTTAGAGCCCTTCTGTCTTCCATGGAGAATGTACTGTCCCACATTGTATGCTGGGATTCATACCTCTCAACTGTCCTACATTAGGAGGGATTCCCTTCATTTTACCCCTCAGAATCCCACAAGGAGAAGGTGCTGTCCCACACTGTACACTGGGATTCACATCTCTCAACTGTCCCACATTAGGAGGGACATCCCTCATTATACCCCTTCAGAACCCCTCTGTCCCACATGGAGAAGGTGCAATACAACACTGTACACTGGGATTCATACCTCTCAACTGTCCCACAGTAGGAGGGATGTCCCTCATTTTACCCCTCAGAACCCTTCTGCCCCACATGGAGAAGGTGCTGTCCCACATTGTACACTGGGATTCATACCTCTCAGCTGTCCCACATTAGGAGGGACGTCCCTCATTTTACCCCTCAGAACCCCTCTGTCCCACATGGAGAAGGTGCTGTCCCACACTGTACACTGGGATTCATACCTCTCAACTGTCCCAGATTAGGAGGGACATCTCTCATTTTACCCCTCAGAACCCCTCTGTCCCACATGGAGAAGGTGCTGTCCCACACTGTACACTGTGATTCATACCTCTCAACTGTCCCACATTAGGAGGGATGTCCCTCATTTTACCCCTCAGAACCCCTCTGTTCCACATGGAGAAGGTGCTGTCCCACATTATTCACTGGGATTCATACCTCTCAACTGTCCCACAGTAGGAGGGATGTCCCTCATTTAACCCCTCAGAAACCCTCTGTCCTACGTGGAAATGGTGCTGTCCTACGGCATGCCAGCCTTACCTTGACTGCAACACAGTGACCCCATTAAAGCGACACCATCAGGGTGATGCCATCCAGAGTGACAGGGCATGAGCAGCAGCCGGTTCAGTGGTGCAAGGACCCCCAGGGCGACAACGATGAGAATGACGGTGACTATGCTGGATAATGTAGAGCGACACCGCAAGGGGCATCGAGATGGGTGCTGGTTCCTGGAAGGATGACCACTCACACAGTGCCTGACAGTACAGTGGTGCAGCCAGATGATGCCACACAGGTGTGCCTGCTGAAAGCGGACATGCCAACAGGTGATATGGGTTGACACCCAATTGCGACCTGGGGTGGGTGCACACAGCGACAGGGTATAAGAGGCAGTCACTTTGGGGGGGCACTAGAATGGCTATCGTGTACCCCTCAAATATGCTGATCAAGTTCGTGAAGCACGCAAGTGGGAATGACCTGCTAGCATTCCGCGGCTACCTCTGTCAGCGTAAGCAGACTTGCGGTACCTCCACGTACTGGAAGTGCATGGAGTACCACTCGAGGCAGTGTCATGGCCATGCTCAAACAGTAGACAGTGTGGACAGTGTCTTCCTGATGGGCTGGCACAACCATATTTCTGACAGTGTGGAAATCGGAGTTCGGCAGGTGCGGCATAAGTGAAGCGCCGGGCCGTGGAGACCACCGAGACCACACAGCAGGTGTTAGCTGCATGTTGTAGTGGCCTAACAGATGCGGTAGGTGGATGCCTCCCCTGGTTGGCACACTAACAAGAACCATACAGCAGGCCAGGCAGCATGTGCAGCAGTCTCCAGTTGAGCCAACATCACTATTGGCACTGGTCATCCCGGAGGAGTACCGCAGCATGGATGCAGGGGAGCCATTCCTGCTGCATGACTCTGGTGGCAGCACTGCACGGTTCCTCCTATTCTCCATACAATGGAACCTGGAGTACCTGTCCCGGTGTGGGGATGGTACACCGATGGCACTTTCCACAGCAGCCTGCTACTGTTTCAGCAGCTGTACAGCCTCCACGGCATGGAGACATCTGCCGTGCTGCCTGCCGTCTGTGCACTGATGTTGAGCAGGACCGTGAGCTGCTAAACAGTATTTTGAGGAAATTGCTTGAGCTGTGCCCTGACCTGTCACCAATGTCCATCATGATCGACTATGAGCATGCAGCCTAGAAAGCCCTCTGCACAGTGTTCCCCCAGGCACGGCTTCATGGGTGATATTTCCATTTCACCCAGTGCCTCTGGCAGAAGCTGCAACAACATGGGGAGCTTGTCCAGCTTTATGTGCAGAATGATGAGTTCACCCCTACACATCTGCATGCTTGCCACACTTGCCTTCATACTCCCTGCTGCTGTCACAAGTGCATACGAGGAGCTGCGGTCCTGGGAGTTCTTCAAGCCATACGAGGAGGATATAGTGCCATACCTCGACTACTTTGAAGACACTTGGCTGGGGCATCTAGTCTGTAGTGGGGTACAGCGCAAACCAACTTACCCCCTCGACTTCTGGAATGTCTACAACTCTGTCCACGAGGGGCTGCCCAGGACCACCATTGCACTAGAAGGGTGGCACAGGGGCTTTAACTCCCTCATTGGTGCCGCCCATCCCACAAAATTGTGATTCATTGAGGTGCTTCATGGGCAGTAGAGGCTTACAGAGCTCAGGATGCAGCAGCAGGTGTGGGGTGCTGATGTTGTCGCATCAAGATGGAGGAGCCATGACGCTAGCGATAGGACTCAGGACATCATGGAGCACTATGAGATGCAACCCCTGAGGGAGTATCTGATGGGCATCACACTGAATATCCGCCTCCAGGTGTGAGGCCTTTCATGGAGGACACCCAGTCATCTACTGTTGGCACTGTGCACTGTCGTGGTGGTGGGGTTGGTTGGGATTTGGGCACCTGTCCGTGTACTGTGTCGGTAAAGCTACTGCATTGCACTCCTGCCTCTGTGTGTCTCCTGTAGCCCTGTTGTGGCCGGTTGTGTTGCCGCCTGTATTGGGGTGGATGCTGCTGTTGGGGAGTGTTTGGCGGTCCTTTGGGGGGGGCATGTGCCCCATGTGGCTTTGCATCTATCAGGTCCCCGATGGGGGGCTGCATTTGTGGTGTATAGGTGCGCTCTGCGGCCCCGGTGGTGTAGGTCTGCTCTCCATTTGGCCCCTCCGGGTGTGTGGTGGGCCCCTGCACATGCAGTTGGGGGGGAATCCTGTTGCATGCTATAGTGGGGGGCTGTTCTTCTGCTGCTGGGGCTGCTGCTACAGGTATGGGTGGGGAACTTAGTCCCTGTCATCTGTGTGTGCTGCCCATTGTGGCGAGGTGTTGCTCTGGGTGTGGGTTGCCAGCACTGGTGCTGGGACCAGTTCAGTGTTGCAGCTGTTGGCTTTTCCATTCACGCTGCATCACAGTGCTGTTGCTGGTGCCACGGTCCAAGTGTCTCTGTATCGGACCTCGGTGATTTAGCTGATGTGTCGGCGTCATGGATCCCTGTCGCACATTGTACACTTGGATTCATACCTCTCAGCTGTCGCACATGAGGAGAGGAATCCCTTATTTTGCTCTTTAGAACTCCTCTCTGCCGCATGGAGAAGACACTGTCCCGCACTGTACACTGTCAGTCGAGGCTCTTTTCCTCTCGGTTATTGCCCTTCCCCCAAAGTCAGAGCATGAGCCATGCTGCGGATGTACAGAGTAAAATCACCTAACACACTCAGCATCTGTGCCTGACCATCTGAGAGATGTCCACTTCTGCCATGTTGGGGATGTATGATGATGGTGCCACCATGTTTGCGATGGCAAACCACACAGCGCAGAATGAATATATTTATTTTGTCATTGCAGGCACGGCATTGGAGGGGGAACTTTCAGAAACATCAAAATCCTATAGCTTCATTCAAGAATGAAAGAAGATGAAAAGAAACAAGCATTTGTCAATGCCGAATGTTTGCTTGCTGGCATTAGCATTGGAAGTGCAAGAGTTAGACGGATGCAATATAGGAATGGCAGTGAAGTATTGAACTTCACGGCAACCCCACCTCCACCCTGCAGAGCTGGACAGGCATTGGAGTGTGCATTTGGGTCATTGCCTATAATGGTTATGACATTTCACCTCACCCTACCCTGCAGACACTGACAAGTGTCGAGGTGTGCCTTGGGGTGTTCGAGCTTTACACTCACCTCATCCCATAAGGAAATACACTGACGCGGGTGCAGTATAGGAGAATGGGGTGAACTCTGGGCCCAAAGGATCCAAGGTGCACCTCAATGCCTGTCACTGGCTACAGGGCGGGGGTGGGGGTGGAATGGCGTGAGCATTACTGTCGACAGTCGCAAGTCACACCCCTGATGCCTGTCAGTCCCTAAAGGGTAGGGCGTTGTGGTCAGAAACTCTAATGCCCTGGGCTTTTCTTGGTATTTTTACTCCAAGTTTTCAGCATGAGCTTTTTGTGACCCCACCGCATGAACAGTGACACTATCAGTTCGTTAGCCAAAAGGTGATTTTTCACAGCGACTGCGCCATTTGGCGCCACAGGTGCGAAAACACATTTTGAACAGGATGTGAAAAATGGCAGCTGTGCTGTTCATGAAGAGGTGTAAAAAAATGGTAATGTTGAAAATCTGGAGTAAAAATATTAAAAAACTGGTGAAGTTAGAAGCGTGCGTAGAAACTGCACAACGCACACCCATAATGTAAATATTTGGGGAATTTTTTACACCAGATTTTCAACATAAGCATTTTGGGACCTCCGCTCATGAACAGTGTCACTGTGATTTTCTTAATCTGTCCCGAATACTGATTTCCTACAGCGATTGAGCTATTCTACACCGGAAGGCGAAAACACATTTCGGCCTGGATGTGAAAAATGACAGCTGTAGTGTTCATAAGGAGATGTGGAAAAATACCATTGTTGAAAATCTGGAGTGAAAATATTATAAATTCATGAAGTTACGAGGGTGCGTAGAAACTGCACAATGCACGCTCGTAACACAGTCATTTTATAGAATTTTGTCACCAAATTTTCAACATAGGTATTTTAAGACCTCTGAACAGTGTCACTGTGATTTTCTTAATCTGTTCCAAACATTGATTTTGCACACCGACTGCGCCATTGTGCACTACATGTGTGAAAGCACATTTCAGGTGAGATGTGAAAAATGACAGCTGTACTGTTCATAAGGAGGTGTGGTAAAATGGCAATGTTGAAAATCTGGAGTGAAAATATAAAAAATTCTCGAAGTTATGAGCATGCGTAGGAAGTGCCCAATGCATGCTCGTGGAACAGTCATTTTTTGGAATGTTTTTCACCAAATTTGCAATATAGACTTTTTTGAGAGCCCACCCCATGAACAGTGAGATTTTCATGTGGTTAATCAGTCCTGAAAGGTGATTCCATGCAGTAACCGCAAAATCACCTTTCAGGACCAAATAACGCCATGACAGTAACTGAATTCATGAGGAGGGGTCCCAAGAACCCCATATTGAAAATGTGGTGTCAAAAGTCAAAACAATGGCTGAGATAGCCACATAAGTTGAAAACCCTCCATTTATGCCATTATACAGCTTACTGGCATTTCTTCAGTTCGCGGTCGAATTTGAAGAATGCAGACATGTTCCCGGTCCACCGAAGATCGTCACGCCAGGCTCCGTAGGTAAGTATGGGGTGAGGGGGGTGTGGGGAGATGGGGTGTGCAGAGGGTGGCTGCGGGTTGTGGGAGGGAGCAAGAGAGTCAACGAGGGACCGTTTTCTAATTCTTACAGGAATTAAACAAGACACCACGGGACTTTTGACATGTTGGTGTGGGCCCCCAGCGTGCCACCTGGATGTTTGGTGGGGGGCAGTGGAGCAGACGGGGATTGGGCACCCCCGTCGGTGATACAGTGTGCGGTGATGGAGTGCATGAGCGTGCTGTGGTGGGCTCACAGCATGCAACCTCACACAACAAATTGGGGGGTGGGCGCATCATGCCGATGGGGATTGGGCTACCCCGTCGGCAAACAGGGACTGGAACAGGCGGGCGGCGCCTGTCCATCGGCTTTGTGGGGACTGTGAGAGGCCGACAGAGAAGCTGACACCATGTTTCTTTGAAACGGGACACCACACAATGCAGCTGTAATTGGCTGCTGCGGTCAGGGACCGCCCCACAGACATAGCTGATCATGACGGGGCACTCCCTGATTGCAGCGGTCAATCTCTTTGAGCGTAGTGGCATGCACATTACCTGCCACTACTGAAGCAAGGTGTTTCTTGTGCACTCGCAAGCAAATGTAATAAAACGGGTATATTGATGTTTGTGCCAGAAACACATTATTGCTGAAAAATGACACGGTGACTGACAAATGCTGCAGTTTTAACTTCACCATCCTGATGCGTTGCACAGCTGCAGAGCAGAATGTAGCGGTCCCATGCCAATACTCTTCAAAAGGAAACCCCGAGGATTGTTAGTTTTATGATTAAGGAATGAATTTCGACCTTTTTGTAGGAGGTGGGGTCAAACTCTAATTTCACATTTCTTTACCATTTACATTTTGAGTTTGGCCTCGCTGAGGAACTATTAAACAGGACTGTTGAATTTTTTTCCACACACAACACCTTCCTGAAAGAAATGATATTACTATCATTAAAAGTAATAAAAATAAAATTTCTAATACAAAAATTAAGCAAATAGTCACCACCCAAGACATTATGCTTGCTTTCTGTTCATTCCAGCATAAATCAGAACATTGGGCACTCAAGGTGAACCAGAACGGAGAACACAACTTTTTTTGGGGGTGGGTGGGTAAGGACACTGGTTGCAGCTGTACCCTGTAGGAGTATCTTCTCTCCAGCACATCGTTATTATGGTCACGTGTTTTTTCTTTTACCCACTGTATTGTCCATTGTTCTCCAAATGATCCTAGACAGTCTAGAAATGACATTGTCCCTTGTGCAGCGATCATCATGCGGGGTTTTTGGTCCTACATTTGCAAACTACTTTTTGGGTTATCTTGTCTAGGCAGGGAGTTTCCCCAACAATGGTCCAGTTCACTTAGAGGATGTGTCCATTGTTTTGTGTCTTTCTTTGTGGAACTTCTTAAAAAAAAAAAAATCATTGAAAGTTGGAAACAAAATAAAACCTCAATGGCGCGTACGCACGCACAAGCAGGCGTGGTCTTTAAAAATGTGCACTTTGAAGGCTGCTTGTAAACAGGTGAAGCTAGAATGGCAGGGGATATTAGACAGTTCAATATTGGCACAGGTAGATAGTTTTACCCTCACTTATGCCTCAGGTCAGAATGATGCTGTTAGGCAGAAGGTGGATGATGCGTTTTGGTTGGTGTTTACCTCTGCTGGGGGTGGAGGGGGAAGGAAGTCTGTGTCTGATGGTGGTGGAGGTGGGGGGAGCTCTTCCAGGTCCTCTGCTTTGACTTCTGGGGCTGCAGTAACAGGAGGGGGAACCTGTCCATTTGCTTGAGGTGGGGGTGTCCCTTGGGTGTCACCAGCTGGTCCCATGTTGTCCTGGTTAGCATTTGTGGCACCAGTAGTGACTTTGACCATTGCCTTGCAGAGAGATCTGATTACCCTGGTTATCGTCGGTTGCATTTTTGGACAACAGAGGTTGGGTGCTTTCCCCTGGTTTTGCTTTCTCATCAGAAGCATTATGGGGGTTCACTTCTTCCAAAAGAACAGAGCAGGGCCTTGATTTCCGCTTACCAAAGAAAGTTGATAAGGACAGATGCTTCGTGGCTATGTCCGGCTCCTTCCCCTCACCAGCTTCCTCATTAACGCAGTTGTCGTCAGCCATCGGGACGGGGCCGGCCCAGGCATCCTCGCCCTGCCGTTTCTTCTTGTTCTTCTTCAAGCTTGATGTGAAATTCTGAGAACCCCTCTGCCTTCTTTTTCTTATGATTATTAGAACTATAATGAGAACAATGACTGGAATTAAAATACAAATGATTAACATAAGATAAAGGAATTTTCCATTTTCACTGCTAGAGCCAACGAGTACCTCTGTAGAATTATTGTCAGTTGCTGCAAAGCTGGCAGATGTACCTGTAGACAGTTTGAGGCTTGAAGCTTCATCAGAAGAGGCTGGTGGTGAAGTGATGTCCACTGGATTTATTCTAGTTATATCAGCAGTGGACATCTGAGTGCTTCCTGCCAGGGGCTCCACACTGCTTGTCAAGTGACTCACGTTCTTACCAGTTGGCGTTACTTCTGTGAATGATGTATCCAGATTTGAAAGGTCAGTGGTAGAGGCTGCTGTAGAGCGTGTAACATTCTTCTTAGTTTTGTCATTTACCTCTAAGGCAGTGGATGCTTGTGTCGATGACATAACATCTGTCTGAGTCTCGCTGGTTCCTGACGTTCCTGTAGATGACATAACATCTGTCTGAGTCTCGCTGGCCCCTTGGATGGTTGTGGATGCTACTGTAGATATTGGACTTGTCCCAGGAAAGTCAAGGCTCCCACTGGTGGATGTTTTGGTAGGAGCTGGGGATGTTGCTCCCATCTTTGCCATTATCTCATTTGGTGTTTTGGAAGACTCCACATTGGCTAGGCTTGTGGTAGCTTCCATATAAGTGCCGACTGGCTTAGTGGAAGGTTCCTCACTGGTAGTGTCTGAAGATATCTGAGGAAGTAAAGGGACACTAGTGCCTTTATGTTCAAGGCTTGAATCCACTGCAGTTACTGTCTCTTGAGAGGGGGCATGATTTGTTTCCTTCTCTTGGCTGTGTCCTGAAGTGACATCTTCACCCTCTGTATTCACACTCGAATCCGTGCTGGTTTCCTGGTCCAAACTCATTGGCTGAGAATCCTTACTGAGACTTGTCATGATAGGGGTAAACAGTTGGTTCTGAGTTTCAATCTGCAGTGTGACTGTTAAGCTGGAGTCAGACATGTTCCCACTCTCAATGGTGTCAGCAGAGGCAGTGGCTAATTGCCCCATGTGAACAGTAGTCACCAGTACCAAAGTGACTAAACTTACCACTCTGGCCATATTATCTTTTTCTTTGGTATTTCGCTTTTTCCTTAAGCACAGTCTTGTATCTCAGCCCCTTTTGTCTCGCACCGTCATCCGTTCTTGCACCATCCGTACTTGTTACACAGGAAGCCAATGCCCTGTTCCTTCTTCTGTCCTGTCTCTCTCTCTCTCTCTCTCTCTGTACGGTGAGCTCAGTATAATCAAGGCAATGTGTTCTTTATATACAAACCCCGAACAGGATTCTATGAAACCAAAAAGAGAAAGACAAAAACAAAGATTACGGAAGTTGTCTGGCACTAAACTTCCTTGCTTTGAATGTTACTATCAAACAAAAAATTATCGACTGGAGGGTCGGAGAAGTAGCTGCCCTGTCAGAGCTCTCTTTCTGTTGGCAAACCTTGCTCTGTCTTCCTGAAAGCTGTGGTCTCTTTTTAGTTAACGTGGCCGTATTTGGGGGCATCAGATAGTTGTTTTAACAATAATGTAGGTCTAGAAAAATCACCAATGTTAAACATTTTTTCTTTTCTTCCCATTTTCTTTCATTCCTAAATTAAAACACACAGTTTTGACATTTTAAAAAGTTCTTGCTCCCCTGCTGTGCCAGCCATGACAAAATGAAAGGGAGACAGTCAGCACCAAGTGCCTCAGACCTAAGTGACTTGCATGCTCACATTTTCTGTAAGTACAAATACCAGAATCCCCTGCTGCCGACAGATGTTTTTTGTTTGCTGGTCCTGCTGTCATCCCAGGGCTAAGCAGTCACAGATAACTGTATTTAGCCCCTGGAGAACAGCAGGGCCGGCAGACATCTGATCTGAGATTATCAAAGTTCTAACATGCCCTGCAGGCTATTGAATCTCCCACTGCTGCAGACCTCCTCTGATGTCAGCTGCAGGGGATTCTGGGATTTGTAGTTACAGAAAATGCCAGCTTGCATGTCAGCAGAATCAAGCTGACACAATCTACTATACTGCAGGAAACAGTAAGGAAAAAAATATATATTTTGTGCTCAACGTGTAAATTGGGACCAGCCCCACACTTGGGTATGGAGCTCTTAATGCTGACTGCTGCCCTTTAAACATTCTGGTGTGATGCTGGGGTGAGTACCATCAGAAACTTGTGCTAGTAGTATAAAACATCCACCGAATGAATCTGGTATAGAAATGTAAATACTGCCGGCAGATAGAGATCAAGGGTCCCTCCAGTCTGCACATACAGATGTTCATATCTCACCCTCTGACCTAATATCCTAGAGGGCATCCACCCCCGCCTCTCCTCCTAAATCCCCCTCCTTCCTCCACATGAAATTATCAGTTCCCTTACCCTGTCCCAGTTGTATTTGAGCCTTTCTATAGTACCAGTGCCTCCACACTTCTGTTGGTAATCTGTTTCATGGTTCAACCACCCTCTCAGTAAAGCACGGTTTCCTCACATCCCTCCTGAATTTCTACGCAATCGCCTCTGTCCTTGCCCACTTGTGACTGCATCCTCTATTTCTGTTAAATAGGTCTTTGCTCTTCAGTCTATGTATTGCCCCCACAAAGGGACTTGGATGTCTCTGTCTTTTCTTTCCACTCCCTTCGGGCATCCAGTGAGTACATGTTTAAGGCCTCTAGCTGTTCCTCGTAGGATCTGCCCTGCTGGTCCTGAATCCTACTGGTAACCCTTTGCTGCACCGACTCCAGCCTATCCCTGTACTTTCACAGGTGTGGACTGCAGAACTGGGAGTACAATCAAATGATAGTATGTGCTGTACTAGTATGTACAGGCAAACGGTTAGTACGTTCAACAGAAGAGATTTAAGCAATAAGGCAAGACCAGGGTTATGCTAGTGTTCTGTTAAGCACCCTCTAGGAGAAAAATATTTCATGAGGCATAGCCAAGGGGATAGCTCAGCATTGCCTGTTTAATACAACTGTGAGGGGATAGTCCCACATTGCCTATGTATAGGACTGAGAGGGGATAGCCCAGCATTGCCTGTGCTCAGGACTGTGAAGGGATAGCCCAGCATTGCCTGTGTATAGGATTGTGAAGGGATAGCCCAGCATTGCCTGTGTATAGGACTGAGAGGGGATAGCCCAGCATTGCCTGTGTATAGGACTGTGAAGGGATAGCGCAGCATTGCCTGTGTATAGAACTGTGAGGGGATAGCCCAGCATTTCCTGTGTATAGAACTGTGAGGGGGATAGCCCGGCATTGCCTGTGTATAGGACTGTGAAGGGATAGCGCAGCATTGCCTGTGTATAGAACTGTGAGGGGATATCCCAGCATTGCCTTTGTATAGGACTGTGAAGGGATAGCCCAGCATTGTCTGTGTATAAGACTGTGAGGGGATAGCCCAGCATTGCCTGTGTATAGAACTGTGAGGGGATAGCCCAGCATTGCCTATGTATAGGACTGTGAAGGGATACCCCAGCATTGCCAGTGTATAGGACTGAGAAGAGATAGCGCAGTATTGCCTGTGTATAGAACTGTGAGGGGATATCCCAGCATTGCCTGTATATAGTTCTGTGAGGGGATAGCTGTGCACTGCCTGTGTACAGGACTGTGAGAGGATAGCCCAGCACTGCCTGTATATAAGACTATGAGACTGATAGCCCAGCATTGCCTGTGTACAGGACTGTGAGAGTGATTGCTCAGCATTGCCTTTGTATAGGACTGTGAGGGGATAGCCCAGCATTGCCTGTGTACATGACTGTATAGGGATAGCCCAGCATTGCCTGTGTACAGGGCTGTGAGGGGATAACTGTGAATTGCCTGTGTAAAGGACTGTGAGAGGATTGCCCAGCAGTGCCTGTATATAAGATTGTGAGGGAATAGCCCAGCATTGCCAGTGTATAGGACTGTGAGAGTGATAGCCCAGCATTTCCAGTGTATAGGACTGTGAGAGTGATAGCTCAGAACTGATTGTGTATATGACTGTAAAGGGCTAGTCTAGTATTGCCTGTATATAAGGCTGTGAGGGGATAACTGTGCAGAGAACTATAAGTGGCTAGCCCGCCATTGCCTGTATATAAGACTGTGAGGGAATAGCCCAGCATTGCCAGTGTGTAGAACTGTGAGAGTGATAGCTCAGAATTGACTGTGTATATAACTGAAAAGGGATAGTCTAGTATTGCCTGTGTACAGGGCTATGAGGGGATAACTGTACATTGCCTATGTAGAGGATTATTAGTGATAGTCCAGCTTTGCCTGTGTATATGATTGTGAGGGACTCACCCAGCACTGCCAGTGTGTAGGACTGTGAGAGTGATAGCCTAGCATTTCCAGTGTATAGGACTGTGAGAGGGACAGTCCCAGCATTGCCTGTGTGGTAGCACGTGAGGAGGGTGACTGAATTAAGGCAGCATCCAAAATGGCAACACGATGTGGGACGAAAGCCCGAATGGCAAAGGGGGGGAGGGTGACCGGATGTGGTGGAGTGGGAGAAGGTAGTGACAGGATGTCACTGTATGTACACATGCGCAGGGACCGAGCACTGCGGGTGAGGCCTGGGAGGGGGATGTAGAGGGTGGTGCTGCGGTCAGCTGCCAAGCTGCACCGTGGTATTGGGGGCTGTCCTCCGCTTGCGGTGCATGGGGTTCCGGGTTCAGATTTAGGTCCAGGCACTACTGCGGTTTTGTTGCGCCTGGCCCAAAACTTTTGGGGGGCTTTCACCCCAGACCGCACCCCTGGGTTGAGAATCCTTCGTGGGGGGTGCAGTGGGCAAAAGCCCTCCACATGGGGATGTGTGGGGGGGCACAGCGCCCCACAGAAAGCAAATGATTTAAGTCCCAAGCGCTGTTCTTCCATGCACCAAGGATGTCAGGGTGGCAAAATTGTTTTTGTCACCCTGATGTTGCGATAATGCAGGTCGCTGTTTGGCACTCGCCATTATCACATAGAACCTCCTGTGTAGAAGACTGTGTGGGGATAGCCCAGCATTACCTGGGTATAGGACTGTGAGGGTCAGCCGTCCAACATTGCCTTTATATAGGACTTTGAGGGGATAGCTGTGCACTGTCCATGTACAGAGCTGAGAGGGATAGCCTAGCATTGTCTGTGTATCGGGCTGTGAGGGGACAGCCATTCATTGCCTGTGTATAGGGCTGTGACAGGATATCCGTGCACTACTTGTGTATCGGGCTGTGAGGGGATAGCCATTCATTGCCTATGTATAGGACTGTGATCGGATATCAGTGCACTGCTTGTGTATAGGGCTGAGTGGGACAGTCCAGTATTGCCTGTGTATAGGGCTCTGAGGGGATAGCCTAGCATTGCTTGTGTATAGGCCTGTGAGGAGATAGCTGTGCATTGCCTGTGTATATGAGTGTAAAGGGATAGTCTAGCATTGCCTGTGTACGTGGCTGTGAGGTGATAATCTGTGTATTGCCTGAGGAGAGGACTATGAGAGAATAGCCAAGCAATTCCTGCATATACTAACATACTAAAAAGCCAGCAGATTATGCTCAACAGTCTATCGAGACTGCTCAGGATCAGTGCCCACCCAAGGCACTGTTATAGCCCCCCTCCCCATAAGGTCCATCCCCCAACCCCCAGTGAGGCTCTGGGATGCACCCTCCCCGTACCTATCTCAGCCTCTTTTGAACCCCTCCACAGTTGCAACAGCCACCAGTTCCGCAGGCAGCGCATTCCAGGACTCCACAACACTTTCTGTGAAGTAGTGCCTCTTTGTCTCCCCCTTAGTCTCCCACCAGTCAGCCTCATCAAGTACCCTCTGGTGGTCTCTACCTCCCTCAGCTGCAGCACCCCCTCAAGGTTAACCCTCTTTATTCCCTTGAGGTACCTGAAGACCTCTATCATATCCCCTCTGTTCCTCCTCTCCTCCAGCGAGTACAGCTTGAGCTCCTCTAGCCAGTCCCCATAGGGCTTTTCCCCTAGATCCTGTATTATCCTGGTCACCCTTCTCTGGACCCTCTCCAGAAGAGTAATGTCCCTTTTTAAGTAAGGATGCCAAAACTGCATGCAGTATTCAAGGTGCAGCCCAACCAGGCAATTATACAGCAGAAGGAGCACCTCTCGGCTCCTTGAGGTTATCTCCCTGGCAATGCACCCCAGCATTTTATTTGCCTGGGCTGCAGCCCTTCTGCACAGCTCTGAGTTGTTAATTTTGGCATTCACCACTATCAGCAGTCCTTCTCCCTCCTAGAAACTTGTAGTGTCCCCCCGCAAAGTGTACACATTAGTCTGGTTTTTGGCCCCCAGGTGGAACACCCTGCATTTCACAGTGTTAAACTTTAGTTTCCAGGCATAGGACCACCTCCTCAGGGTCTCCAGGTCCTCCTGGAGAGCCAACGTCCCCTCCTCCCCATCCACCACTGCCCACAGTTTCGAGTTGTCAGCAAAGAGGCTCACCCTACTCCTGATACCTCTTCTGATGTCTGAGATATAGGCATTAAACAGGAGTGAGCCCAGCACCGAACCCTGTGGGACCCCATTAGTGACTCTTCTGGGAGATGAGACCTCCCCCCTATCATCACCTTTTGTACCCGCCCCAATAGCCAGTTTCCTATCAACCTGACCAACTACCCCCCACCCCATATCCCCCAGCTTTCCCAGCAACCCCGGGTGCGGCACCGAGTCAAACACTCTGCGGAAGTCTAGAAAGTGGACATCCACTTGCCTGCCCTGACCCAGCTGTCTCGTCACGCCTTCGTGGAACTCCGCCAGGTTGGTCTGACACGATCTGCCCCTAACAAAGCCATGCTGGTGATCCTCTAAGTGGCATCATGCCTTCAGAAACCCCCTCTAGCCTTTCTTTCAAGATGACCTCCATCACTTTTCCCATTATCAACATCAGGCTTACTGGCCTGTAGTTACTCGGCTCCTCTTGCAAGCCTCCCTTGTGTATAGGCACAATATGGGCCAGCCTCCAGTCTTGAGGCACCCTCCCTGACTGGAGGGAGGAGTTAAAAAGGCCCACCAGAGGTGCAGCCAAGGGTATCAGGCAGCTCCTTAAGTACCCTGGGATGGATCCCATCTGGGCCTGGTGCCTAGTCCACTCTTAGAGCCTTGAGTGCTTCCTCATCCATTGCCCCTACTACATCCCCCTTCCCCCCATCCTGCTTGGTGAAGATTGAGGCAAAAAAAATCATCTAGTACATCTACCTGCTCCCCTACTTCCTCCCCCACCCTAAATCTGCTAATCTGCCCCTTCCCTTTTCTTCTTTCCAATATACCTAAAGAACCCTTTCCCTCCCTTTTAATCCCCTGTGCCAATCTCAGTTCTGCCCCCACCTTGGCTGACCTCACCACCCTGGTGATCCTCTTGGCTGCCCTATCATACTTTCCCTTGGATCTATTCCCCCCGAGAATATTTGTATCGGCTATAAGCAGCCTTTTTCTCCCTCACCGCATCTTGGACCTTCCTTGTCCACCGGCTCAGCTTCTTAGCTCTGCCCCACTTGCACCTCTCCTTCGTGCAGGCTATAGTGGCCCCCAGAAGCCTGTTTTTTGTAACTTCCCCTCGGGCCTCAGTGCTCATACCTGGCCTGATCTCATCCAGATGGCCCCTGAGGATCCTCTCCATCCTCCCGAAGTCCAACCCTCTAAAATCTACCACCTACGTTTTTATGTGATCTACCCCCCCCAGATCCATGGAAAACCAGACCATAGCGTGATCACTTCCTGCCAGTGGATCCCCATCCACTAGGTCCCTGATGAGCTCACTGTCTGACAGGATCACATCCAGGATGCGACCTCCCCCCACCGCTTTGGATCAGTCACCAGCTCAACAAGAAATGCATCCTGAAAGACATTTAGCAGGCACTGGTCCTTGCCCAATGACGCATAGTCCCCCAGTCTGCTCCCGGCATATTCAGATCCCCAGTACCACTGTTCTGCCCTCTCCCCTACCACAGTGGTCTCTGAGGTTCCCCACCAGGCCTGCATTGTCAGTGTATAGGACTGTGAGAGTGATTGCTCAGCACTGCTTGTGTATATGTCTGTAAAAAGGATAGTCTAGTATTGCGTGTGTACAGGGCTATGAGGAGATAGCTGTGCATTACCTGTGTAGACAACTGTGAGAGGATGGCCCATCTTTGCCTTTATATAGGACTGTGAGGGGATAGCTGTGCATTACCTGTGTAGAGGACTGAGAGGATGGCCCAGCTTTGCCTTTATATAGGACTGTGAGGGGATAGCTGTGCATTACCTGTGTAGAGGACTGAGAGGATGGCCCGGCTTTGCCTTTATATAGGACTGTGAGGGGATAGCTGTGCATTGCCTGTGTAGAGGACTGAGAGGATGGCCTAGCGTTGCATTTATATAGGACTGTGAGGGGATAGCTGTGCATTGCCTGTGTAGAGGACTGAGAGGATGGCCCATCTTTGCCTTTATATAGGACTGTGAGGGGATAGCTGTACTTTGCCTATGTAGAGGACTGAGTGGATGGCCTGGCTTTGCCTTTATATAGGACTGTGAGCGGATCGTAGTTAGTAGCAGTAAAATATTTTATTCATACAAAGGTCATATGAATTAGGATTATCTCGGTTGAGGTGCTGCTCATTTACAATGAGGTTCTGGGAGTTACAAAACAATTAAACAGTACTCCAAACACAAAGGAACATGAGACAAGGAATAAATATGAACATTCAATATACTTGTATAGAGATTATATAGAAGCTAATACAAACACTGAAACAAAATTACAAGTTAGTTAAGATAAAAGACATCCTATACTAAAACACTCTATTTCAAGGGGAACAGCATTGTCTGGTACTAATAGCAACTTTCCTAAACCAGGACCAGGGATAGCTGTGCATTGCCTGTGTACAGGGCTCTGAGAAAGGAGGCAGAGAACTCCAAGAAGAAGAAGAAGCTGCTGTTATAACTATACTTCTCTAGTGGGACTAAAGAACTAGAACTCTGCTACTGGGGCTATCAATTTACGGTAAAAACAAAACACACACAAAAAACAGTGAGTGTGTTTGTCTGAGATGGCTGAAGTGAATTATCTATGCAGTTATCTAGGTGTTTGTCTCAGGCGGCTGAAGGAAATTGTTATCTGTGCAATTAACTTATGTAACCCCCCTGCAAATGGGGGTTCCCAAAAGACTTCCAGGAGCTTGCTTGAATGCTCCAAGCCTGAATGGTGTTTGGCATTTAAGCCATTTATCAGTGAGTGTTTTTAGAACCTCTGGTACTGTCTTTAAGAGCTGTCTGCTTGCAGACATAATTAGTTTGTTTGGGGACTGTGTGTTTCTTTGATTGATACCACCCAGCTGCTGCCAATTCACTTCATTTTTGCAGTCACTAGAGTGCAAAGGAACCTATCTGAAAGATGTAACTGTTTGCCAGAAATTATTTAGAGTAATAATGAAATTACAGTTTGTCTAACCTGCTTTCTTTGCAGTCAGAACTGTGTCTGCTAGTTCCCCATTCTAGTTTTGAACTGCTGAACTGGACCAATCAGTGTGGAGTAAGCTAGCTCTAAAATGGTGCCTTGGACGAATCAGAACTTGGACTCATAATCTGAGCCAGCCACAAGAGGATTGTATGGGCAGTGACTCTGGGAGATGTAGTTTAGACTTCAGTGCCTTTTTGGACCAACAGCAGCAGTCTATTGTGAGTGACAGCCAATCCAGTCAAGAACTGGGAGGAACTCAAAGGAAGTGCCGGTTTTGTCGGTTGGAGTTTCAGTTGAGCTTTGGCAGTGAAGAAGGAAGGAGCCCTGTGCTTTTCAGTGTGCAGTTTAGTCAAAAAGCGTGTGTAAGGCCCAGAGTTCAGTCTGCAGCTTGTGCAACAGCTTGTTAGGACTGAATCCGTCCTGTGAAAAGAATCAAAGGATCTCTGAAGGTAGAAACCAGGCTCACCCTGTAGAAGACTGGAAGAATTGCTGAAAATTGCACTCGGTCTGTCAGGAACTGAATCTGCTGTGTGTTCTCCGGCACAGTGCAATAATCGCGATCGGGATACAAGATGCAGCCTGCCTGGTATAGTGCTTTTATATGGATGTGTGAAGAGGTTTGTGTACCTCAAGTGAGCCCTGCTGACATTGAAGGACCCTATCTTATTTGGAGGTCGTGAGTACTAATTCAGGGTTGCTCCTGTTGAATTGCCACATTAAATCCAAATGGAATTACTGTACTGCTGACTGTTTAATTCTCCTTTTCTCTGTGTGAAAGGGCCCCTACCAGCTGCCACGTTTGGACTAGCCACTAGGGCTTGGGTACCAGGGACAGTAACTGATAGGGATAGGCCTGTGCACAGAGCCATAAATGAATTATTAGAGTGATAAGCTAATTAACCTGATTTCCCCTGTCCTTGTTATATCCCCTAAATAAATCAGAGCTGCTTGTTTCAGCAAAGTTATACTGCCTGAGGTATTTGTCTATGTTAAAGTACTGTACTGTGATTGTTGCACTGTATCTCATTTCACAGGAGGTCCCAGTGCGGAACCAGACCTGGGGTAAGTGTATACTGTGAAGGTAATTCTGATATATTGTGTGGGCCACTAGTGGGAAGAAGGGGTTGCAGTGTCCCAGAGGGCTGTGACCAAGTTAGTTTAACTATTGCAAACCCTGACCTCTGGGTGGAGGCACCGCCATTGGATCCAGGCCCCTCAACCTGTTAGTGGCAAATCAGGCAGGGGTAGTAGCCCCTGGGATAGCGCCATCTAGGGGTTACACTTAAATATAGAAAGAGCTGTGAAGTTGGGGGAGTGGGTTAGCTAGAAGGAAATAGGGTTACCACCTGTCCTGATTTTCGCATTACTGTCCTGATTTGGGCAGCTGTGTCCTGCAAAAAAATATGAAAAATACTACATGTCCTGACTTTATAGCAGAACAAATATTTTCTAACTTTCCACTTAATGTTGCAGAAAACTATAATACCTTAACTAAAGTACCTTAAGATGGTAAGAAACCAGAGAAGCAACTAACAAACTGCAATACCTGGCCTTAATTCTGATTATATAGAGAAAAGAAGTCTGTTGCATTGGACGAGGTTACGTACTGTCCTGCAAAAAATCATATTTCAGTAAGAAATGTCCCACTTTGGGCTCCTTAAAATGTGGTAACCCTAGATGGAAGTCGGGTTAAAGCCAGATTTAAAATCTGCCCTAGATAGCTTCTGCCAGAAAACAGGCAGAGAACTCCAAGAAAAAGGAGCCGCTGTTATAACTATACTTCTCTACTGGGACTATATTGCCCTCCTTCCCTCTCCTCCACCTTAAGCCAGTTCTACTTTTATAGGCACAGGATTTGACTGACAACAGGAACTTCCTGTTTGGGAGCAGGAAGTGAGTGATCACAGAGCCACAAAAGACTCACCATCCTAGAAAGAAAAGAGTAGCTCTCCAGCCCCCTCTAGCTGCTGGAGGTCTGAATCTGAGCAAGTAAGGAGACTGCTGAGATATATAGGAACTTCTTGTCTCAGAACAGGAAGATCAGGAGCTTAAAGGGCACAGAGGCAGTAAGTAAGTAGGGAGAAAAAAAATAAATAAATAAACAGAGGAAAGAGTAAGTATTCCAAACAACAGTTAAGGGGCCAGAAATAAGACATGATGGGAGTGGTGCAGTGCAGTGGCTGTGGAGCAGCAGTCTTCCAGGAGACGTTCTGGAGGATGCAGTGTTGACCCATCTGTAGGCACCTCTCTGGGCTGAGGCAGGAGGTTGCTCATCTCCAGGCTGAGTTGGCCTGGATTTGGGGAACCTCCTCTCACACCCATGGACCACCAGGGCCACTGCCGTTGCTAAGAAAGAGGAGCAGTTGGACCACAGTGGGCTCAGGGAGGTTGAGGGTGGTGGAACAGATGCGCATCCCTCCAGTTGTACCTCTCCACAATTCATATGCCATTCTGGCAAAGTGTGGTTCCTCTATGGAGGCACCCGCAGTGGAGACCAAGGAGGATGCTGGGAACCTCCACAAGGAGACCCACAGGAGGGTGGCAGGGGACCCCACAGGGGAAGGAAACAACTCCTGGTGGGGACTCATTGTTAGGAGGGTAGAACTGGGGGAGGAAGGGGAGAGGGAGGAAAGGTGCCTGCCTGGCGCCATGGCTTGGAGGGACAGGGAGCGAATCCTCAGGATTGCTGGAGCAGCTGCACGGTGGAGGAAGCTGGATGTCATTATCCACCTAGGGACAAATGACCTGGCTGAGAAAGGGATCGGAGTAGTGCAGGAAGAGTTTGTGGAGTTGGGAAGGGGCCTTAGACAAGTAGCATGCACGGTAACCTTCTCAGAGGTGCTGCTTGTCTATGCATTGGATGAGGCTAGGGTGCTCCACACCATGGGATTCAATCAGTGGTTGAAAAACTGGTGCAGAGCTCAGGGATTTGGCTTCACTGCGGACTGGGGGTCCACCTGGCATGACACAGGCCTATACTGGTGTGATGGTCTGCATCTGTCCAGGAGGGGAACCAGGATCCTAGGTGATAGGTTTAAATGCTTCTTTGGCAAGCATTTAAACTAGCCAAGGGGGGAGGCACTGGAAAGGAGCAGGGGAAATCCTAGCCCCCCCAAAAAAAATCAGGGTAGTAAGTGAGGTAAACACCAAGACAGAGATGTCGATAGGGAGAAGGGCAGGGGTAAATGGAGAAAATTACAAAGGCAGTAAGGACAAGGATGGGGCAAAAAGGGATAAGGCCATCAAGAAATGGAGGGTAATGAGTACCAATGCCCATAGTCTGGGCAACAAGCTCCTTGAACTTGTGGCCTTGATGGAAGAAAGATGCCTGGGTGTCGTAGCAGTCACAGAAACATGGTACACAGAGAACCATGACTGGGATGTTAACAAACCATGGCACACAACCTACAGGAGAGACAGGAAAGGTAGAAGAGGGGGAGGAGTATCTCTCTGTGTACAGGAAGGGATAAAAGCAATGGAACAAAAGAGTAAACAGGGAGGAGAGGAGGCACTGTGGGTCACCTTAGAGATTAGAAATGGCACCACAATCCGCACAGGGGTTGTATACAGACCCCCATGTCAGGGAGAGGAAATGGACAAGGATATGACAGAAGGCATCCTTAGGATGGCAGAGAAAGGGGAGATACTGTTGATGGAGGACCTGAATATGCCAGATGTTAAATGGAGCACCTTTGCTGCAGCCACATCCAAGAGCAGGGCCATTCTTAATGCCCTACAGGTGGCATGCCTCAGACAGTTTGTTTTGGAACCCACTCGTGAGGGAACAATCTTAGACCTCGTACTCTCAGATGGGGACAGCGAGAGGATCAGATCTAGAAGTGGGTAGCCATCTGGGAACAAGTGACCACCAAACAGTGTGGTTCAGGATAAACTCAGCTACAGAGTCAAGCCATGCAAAAGTGAAGGTACTGGACATCAGGAGAGCTGACTTTGGCAAGATGGGAGAGTGCCTTAGAAAAGCACTAGCAAACAGGCTAGAAGGAGAGGTGGAGCAACAATGGGGAAACATCAAAACAGCCATCATAGAGGCAACAAGCCTTTGTGTGAAGCAAATAAATCATAACAAAAGAAAAAGCCACTATGGTTCTCAAAAGAGGTGGCAGGGAAGGTTAGGGAGAAAAAGATAGCATTAGGAAGTATAAGGAAACACGGAAGGACCAGGACAAAGAACTGTACCAGTTAAGGCAGAATGAAGCAGGGAGGGAAGTCAGAATAGCAAAGGCCCAAACTGAGGAAAAGATAGCCAACTCGGTTAAGAAGGGGGGTAAAACCTTTTATAGGTACATCAGGGAGCGTAGAAAGACAAAGGGAGGATAGTGAGGCTGAGTAGAAAGGACGGGGGATGGGCAGAGAGGGACAATGAAAAAGCAGGGATACTGAACGAATATTTCTGCTCAGTATTCACAAAAGAGGAGAGGGGGAGGTGCCTAATCCAATTAACAGACACACTCCTGATAGGGGGGTAGATCCCAGTCCTTTCACAGAAGAAAGGGTGCTGAAAGAACTCTTAAAACTGAAGGTGGACAAAGCAATGGGGCCTGATGGGATTCATCCCAGAATTCTAAAAGAATTAAGGGGAGAACTAGTGACACCACTAACTACCCTTTTTAACAAATCATGGGAGGATGGTGTGGTAGCTGAGGACTGGAGGAAGGAGGATGTGAGTCCCCTTCACAAAAGTGGGAGCAAGACAGAGGCAGGAAACTACAGACCTGTCAGTCTGACCTCTGTGGTAGGGAAAGTGATGGAGTCATTTCTGAAGGAAAGCACAGTTGAGTACCTGGAGGCCAGTGGTGCACAGGACCCAAGGCAGCATGGGTTCACAGTGGGAAGGTCATGTCAGACGAATCTAATTAATTTCTTTGACTGGGTGACCAAAGTAGTAGACCAGGGAGGGGCTGTGGACTTGGCCTACCTAGACTTTAGCAAGGCATTTGACACAGTCCCACACAAAAGATTAATAGTCAAATTAACCAGCCTGGGAGTGGGTCCCAGGGTGGTAGCCTGGGTAAAACATTGGCTGGACAAGAGGACACAGAAGGTAATTGTAAATGGAGTCCACTCTGAAGAAAGAGGGGTTGCTAGTGGGGTACCGCAGGATTCAGTTCTGGGTCCAGTCCTTTTTAATGTCTTTATAAGTGACATTGCAGAGGGACTGGAAGGGAAAGTATGCCTCTTTGCAGATGATACAAATATCTGCAACAGGGTTGATACACAAGGAGGCATGAAAAGGATGAGAAGGGACTTGGCAAGGTTGGAGGAACAGTCAGAAGTATGGCAGCTTGGATTCAATGCAAAGAAGTGCAAATTAATGCACCTGGGAAACAAAAACCGAGGAGAAGATTACACAATGGTTGGGGGGGAGGTAGTAACAACAACAAAATTGGAAAGGGGTCTGGGGCTAATCATATCAGATGACCTTAAGGTTAGCAAGCAACGGGAGAAGGCAGTAGGGAGGGCTGGGGGGATACTGGGATGTACAGGGAGAGGCATCACCAGCAGAAAACAGGAAGTTGTTATCCCTCTGTACAGACAGTTGGTGAGACAACATCTGGAGTACTGCATCCAGTTCTGGAGACCTCATCTCTGCAAGGACATAGACAGGATGGAGGCAGTCAGAGGAAGGCAACTAAAATGGTGCAGGGTCTGCAAGAGAAGCCATACAAGGAGAGACTAAAGGAGCTTAATATGTATACCCTTGAGGAAAGGAGGAGAGGGGGGACATGATAGAAACTTTTAAGTGCCCCAGTGGAATCAACAAAGTCCAAGAGGGTAGCATCTTTCAAAAAAAGAGATGTGCAAGAACAAGGGGGCACAATTTGAAGATAGAGGGGGGATGCCTCAGGGGCAATGTGAGGAAGTATTTTTTCACAGAGAGGGTGGTGGACACATGGAACAGCCTTCCTGAGGAGGTTGTGGGGTCTAAAACTGTGGAAGAATTCAAGAATGCCTGGGACAGACATAAGGCAATTCTTGGGGGGGAGTAGGAAGAAATACTGTAGGCTGTTGGTTAACTAGGATCTGCAGCTTATCCTGTAGGTAGGGAAATGGGCAGACTAGGTGGGCCAAGCGGTCCTTATCTACCGTCAAAGTCTGTGTTTCTATGTTTCTCTATGAGAGAGGATAGCCCAGCCTTGCTTGTGCATATGGCTGTGAGGGGACAACCTAGCATTACTTGTGTATTGGGCTGTGAGGGGATAGCTGTGTATTGCCTGTATATAGGACTTTGAGAGTCATAGGTCAGCATTGCCTGTATATAGAACTGTAAAGGGATAGTGTAGTATTGCCTGTGTACAGGGCTGTGAGGGGATAGCTATGCATCGCCTGTGTATAGAACTGTGAGAGTCATAGGTCAGCATTGCCTGTATATAGAACTGTAAAGGGATAGTGTAGTATTGCCTGTGTACAGGGCTGTGAGGGGATAGCTGTGCATCGCCTGTGTATAGGACTGTGAGAGTCATAGGCAGGGCCACTCGGAAAGTGCTTGAGGCGCAATTTTTCCTGACACCTCGCAATTTTCACCCTTCTCCCACAATATCCGCAATTTCTTGCAGTTACATTTATGGAATTTTGACTGAAATTGTATCAAAACATTTAAATTCTCAAGGAAATCTACTCAGATATACTAATAATTTAGTACACAGACTTGGATTTGACCAAAACAGTACAGTGTGAGGTGAGAAGGGGTCAAATGTGACTGTGCTTTCATGTGATTCACTTCCCTGCTTTGGTTTCAAAATCCTCTGGTCATGCATATGTAGACTTGAGCACTTAAAATCTGTGTTAAAGCAGACTATCAGAGAACTTTTTGCTGACACAGAGACTGAAACAATAGGTGTGAGAAGAGGTGCAAAGTGCCCCATTCACCTAAATGAAGCCTTGACCACAATGCCTGTTTTTGAATAGTAGGGTAGATTTTCCTTGTATAAATACTTTAAGTCTGAAAGGATTTTGATTCAAACGTGTCAAGAGTTTAGATGGCCTTGCTAATTATAAACTTGAATGTGCTTCTGAGGGGGTTGGTGGCAGTGATTCCTTACATGTCAGTTTGCTGCAACTGCATACTCACAAACAAAACCTACAAAAGGAAACATTTCTGAAAACACGCTGAACAGGTTAAGTATAGTTAAACAGTTACCTTCAAATAGACAAAATAATTGCAACCCAAGTAAAATCACTGCAAACCGAGTAGAACAAAAGTACAATGTATTGAAAACTATTGTATGATGTAATGAAAAGCTATTGGTATGATTTGATACTTTTATCATGTGATTTTAAAATGTACTTACAGTGCTGATTAAGAACAGTAATTATTTTAACAAAATAAATATTTTTCTCACTAGACCTTTATTAGGCACCCTGCTTATCTGTTTTTGTTCTTGCACCAAAGCAAGTAGTTTAAACAGGCTTCATTATTTAACATTTAGAAACTGGCAAAATATGTTGTTTCAGGATGTATTCAGTACAGATTAACTGTAAATTACTGAATAAAATCTAGTTAGCACTGCATGACTTAGATGTCTTGATTTTTAGAAGATATGTTACATAATGATTAGTTTACAGTGCATTTCAAAAACACACATCTTTCTTCATATTAAAAGCATTTACAAGTGGAAATACATTTATCTAACAATTTATGTGATCAATACATGCTGCAGCACACAATAAAATCTTTATTAGGGGGCAGTTGGAATGTTTAGTGAATCCACGCAATTTTCCCGCAATTTTTGCAGGAAAATACCCGCATTTTGGGGTAAAATTTTACGCAATTTTCCAGTGGCCCTGGTCATAGGTCAGCATTGCCTGTGTATAGAATTGTAAAGGGATAGTGTAGTATTACCTGTGTACAGAGCTGTGAGGAGATAGCTGTGCATCGCCTGTGTATAGGACTGTGAGAGTCATAGGTCAGCATTGCCTATGTATAGAACTGTAAAGGGAAAGTGTAGTATTGCCTGTGTACAGGGCTGTGAGGGGATAGCTGTGCATTGCCTACAGTAGAGGGGATAGTGGAACATCACCCAGGTATAGGGCTGTTAGAGAGCCACATTTCTGCTAGCAGATCATCAGTAGCTCCCATGCACACCGATTGTTTCTTTTGATTTCGCATACAGTCAATTGAAATGAAAACATAAAAAAAAACAGGCAACACAATTCAAATTGCGGCAACCACACCTAGATAATTCAACATGCAGTAGGAAGTTACAAATGATAATAACCACACCCTTAGAGCTCCCCCAACCCTCATTAGTACTTGTCTGCAGGCATGAAAGTGTTTGATGCTGGTCCCAATTTCAGAATGCGTGGGAACCAGCTGATCTATGGAGGAAGTAGCAGTACATATTATAGTGAAAATATTTTACCTTTAGAACATTAGCTTCCCCATCCTAATTCCTAAATCCTACATTCTTATGTAAAAAAACATGTTTTAGCCTTTAAAGGAGATCTACCAGGAAACTTCACTGAGCCACTGCAGCATATAGCGTGGCTCGAACACCCCGATCCCACCTGTAATCCGAAAATATATTTAGTAGTTAAAAATAGAATAATGAATAGGTGAGTGTGTATTACAAGGTAGTAAAACCATTGAGAGGTTCTGGGGACACGGGAACCTTGAGAGCGAAGTTCGAGAAGTTCCTTTGTCCCCAGAACCTCAAGGTGGTTTTACTACCGAGTCATACACAGTCGCCAATTTTTTTTTTTTTTTTTAATATATGGATCCGATATACAGTTCTCCTCATCAAAAAAATGGGTGCCCAACTACTTTGGTAAACATTCAGCTCGGGCACCCGACGGCTACTCTTAACTAGTCTGCACTGCGCTGAAGACTCGCTCGCTCTGAGTCTTATCTTTGTTTCTGTGGTGAGACGAATGAAAGCAGGATCAACCAGATATTTTTGGGGGTGCTGGACAAGGAAAGGAAAAATTAAAAAACATAAAAATACTGTGCTGCTATCCCGAGGAAATTTTCTCGCTAAGCTAGTGAAAGAGCAGCCATGTTTTTCAAAATTGTTCTGCCCGCCTACACTAGAAAAGCAGCCAATAGGAAGGCATTCGTAGGATGATGCTGTGGCCAGAGTCGCACTTGCATACTTGAGTTTTCTTGATAATACTATCGTTCAGGACATGAACTATACTATTACGGCACCTGAACAATAGTATTATCACTCGTGAGCGGTGGTATCATCACTCCAGGAGCGATGGTATTACCAGGAATCTTTTTGTATGCTTTACAAGGATATTATTTTAAGTATCCATGGAAGCACCAAGATATCTCGTCGTCGAGAATGCCGACCTCCCCCACAGCGTATTGTGCTTCCTCTCTATCGGGCCAGCTTTTCTGTCGGGGGCTGTGCCCCCGCGACTCTATGCAGGGGGCTGTGTCCCCACCCCCGGATGCTAGGATTCCAACTCAGGTCAGAGTTGGGCCTGGGAGAGGGCAGAACACTGGGGGAAGCGAGCACAGAAAGGACCATTACCATGAATGTCGCGAAATGGTCTTTTCTGTGTTTCACTGTCATGTCGACCACAGGGGTGCTACAGTATCCATATATGATAAACTACCTTCATGCTCGTAAGCACTACACTGTCCCTGGCAGCTGGCATTTTGTTAAATGGGTCCAAACCCCGAGATCACGTTGCCAAAACCTGAATATACCTGATGCGGTTTTGCCCCTTCTGGTATATTGCCCATATGAATAGAGAATTTAAAAATGTCCATATTTTCCATGCCTAGTGCTGTTTTTACAAAATGTGCTTGTATGTCGTGTGTGTGCCAGCACGTACGTGGCATATAGGCATACTTCCTAAAAATAGTGCTGGGGATGGAAAATACAGAGATTTTAATACAAATAGGCAATATACCGGAAGGGGCAAAACTGCATCAGCACATCACAGTTTTTGGCAGAGCGATCTTTGGGGTCTGGATCCCATTTAACAAAATGCAAATCTGCACCAGAGACAAAGTAGACATTTACAAACATGAAGGTATTTTAACTACTAAATATCTTTTGGGTTTACAGGCGAGATTGGGGTGCTCAAGCCATGATTTATGCTGCAGTGGCTCAGTGAAGGTTCCCGGTAGATCTCCTTTAAATACAGAATTAAGATTTTCGGACTGCAGTTCTGACTGGGCAGGACTAACTCCTAGCCACAAAGCCAAGCTCTGATATGGAAAACATAAAGTGAAACATGGCACCTTAAGAAATGAAACTGGAATAAGCACCGGGGGTTGCAAAGGAGTGCGTAATAATGTAAATCCTATAACGTATTCCTTGACATTACTGTAACTGCTGCTTTAAGAGCCCACAGCTAATGATGGGCCTTTTGCCCGGTGACTACAAATTAAAAGAAATGTCAGTCAGTTGCCAAGACAGAGGCGTTGCCCTCACTGCCTCCGGTGGTTGATAAGAGTGTGAGCTGCTGAGCTGATCGGTTTGCCCTGGTGAGGCTGTAAATGTGGAAGACGTACCAGCACTATATTTAAGCAGCAAGTCATGACAGGGTGTGTACTATCATGAGATAATGTTATACGAACATACAAACATATGAAATAGCCAGCAGCAGAGGACCTTACAGTCTATCAAGTTTGCTTGATTGAGGAGTCCCTAATTATTAGAGTACAGTGGGCCTTGTCCCTTCCCCTCCAATCCTGACCCTACACTTCATCCTGTCCCACCTTCTCCTGCCCCACCCCCACTGTCTTTTGAGTGACAGTCTCAGCTAGGTGGAGTTCATTCCAACTTAGAACAGCTTTTTAAGTGAAGAACTGACTTCTGACACCTTTAAACCCCTCCCCCCGCTTATGACAGTGTCCGCTGGTTGTTTTGTTATCACTGAGACATAAAAAGGTGCTCGATATCCACTTTGTTTAAACCTTTTAGGTATTTGAAGGTCTTAATCATGTCCCCTCTCTGTTTGCGTCTCCCCCAGTGTGCATCAGGAAATTAGGCGTGGGGCAAAGACAAGTGCCTTACACAGTGAGACGTGCTGATGTTACACACATGCCAAGAATTGCCATATTGTGATTATAAAAGGGTTTACATGAATTTAGGTAATCAAACAGAGTAATGAGGCTGTGAAAATATATTTATTTATTTTATTCTTTGGTAAGCAGGTAAGGCCCACTAGGTACAGGTGCCTGTTTTTAGGGGTGACCCGGAAGGTTAAGTAACTTGCTCAGAGTCACACAGTATGCAAGTGGAGGCTGTGGGAATCAAACCCATATATGTTTTCTAGCTGTATCAAGCTCATTCACAGCTCATTACTTTAACCTCTAGGCTATACTGACAGCCTAAAAAAGTAACGGATTCTTGACTTCTGCTGTTGTGCTGGAATAACTCGTGGTCATGTTAACACATTTGACTAATTACATGTCTTGGTTTCTCGTATACCGGCTGTTATATTTCTCAATATAGCACTGGTACAATTTCCAGACTGACAGCCTCACCAGGCAGACTGATCATTTCAGTAGAACATCAGCCGTTGGAAACCCATAACTTTCTGAACCTCTTTACTGAGTCAGATACTCAGATTCAGGAATAACATTTTATAGTCAACACACTCCTGGGTGCATGTAATTGTGTAGTAATTGCACTTTTCATTGTGTAAGGCACTCAGCTTTGCCCCATGCCTCATTTCCCAGTGTTTGCCAGTATTTCATGATAGCACATACTGTGTCATGCTTTAGTGCGTGACTGTACCCTGCACCCCCCACACACCCTCCGATGGGCAGTACAGTCATGTGTAGAGCTAATTTTAGGTATCTGTGTCTTTTTGTTTACACATTTGCATAAAAATCAATTCTTTACATTATTATTAAAGATGGCTAGCACAGCCAATAAGGTAGTCCGCCGGGCTAAGGCTCAGAAGGAACTGCAGCTCTCTGAGGGGATTCAGAAGGGGAAGAAGGCCTTTTCTCACAATATTAGCGAGAAAGAGGATAAGAAAGATGGGATTGTTAGGCTAAGGAAAGGGGACAGGTGGGTGGTGGAGAATGAGGGCAAAGTATAGGTACTCAATGAGTACTTCTGCCTTCACCAGGGTAAAAGAGAGACCTGTGCCACTAGGGGGAAAAAGAGGAGCAGGGGGCAGAGATGTAGTGATATAGGTGGATGGGGTGAGGATAGGACTGCTAGGATTGAAGGTGGACAAATCCCCAGGCCTGGATGGCATACATGCAAGTGTACTGAGAGAACTGCTGGAGGAGTTTGCAGACCCTTTGACTGGCTTTTTCAATAGTTCACTGGAGTTGGGCGTGGTACCACAGGACTGGAGAACGGCACGTGTGGTGCCCCTCCATAACAGCGATCCCAAGGATGACCCAGGGAATTATAGACTAGTCAGTCTGATCCAATCAAGTGCACATTCATGGAGACCATTCGTAAGGAAAAGTTGGTAGAGTATCTAGACAAGCATGGTTTCCAGGATGTGAGGCAGCATGGGTTTATCAGAGGGAGGTCACGTGAAATGAATCTGTCTGACTTCTTTTGACTGGGCCACTGAAACAGTGGACAGGGCCAAGCGGTGGACATCCTTTACCTGGACCTCATCAAGGCTTTTGACTCTGTAACCCACAAGAGGTTGATTAGGAAGTTGGCGGATCTTGGGGTTGGACAGAAGTTGAGCAGATGGGTGAAAAACTGACTGAGAGGCAGGATCCAGATGGTGGTTGGGTTGAGCTATCTAACACCACAGAGGTCACCAATGGGGTCTCACAGGGATCATTGCTTAGACCACTTCTGTTCAGTCTCTTCATAAATGATGTTGGTGATGGCATTAAGAGAAAAATGGGCCTATTTGTGGATGCCACCAAGCTCTGTGGGAGGGTGGACACAGCAGAAGCTATACAGGACCTAAAAGAGGATCTGGAAAAACTAGAGAGGTGGACCGGGATTTGGCAGCTTGGCTTCAGTGCAAAGAAATGCAAAGTTATGCACACTGGAACCAAGAACCCCAGGATGAAGTATAGCCTGAGAGGGGTCCAGGTATCTGAGAGTGATGATAACTAGTGACCTGAAGCACTCCATGCAGTGTGGAAAAGCAGCAGCAAAGGCAATTAAAATGTTGGGCTGCACTGTCTGAGGGACCAGTAGCAGGCAAAAGGAGGTTATACTGCCCTTGTGCAGGTCATCAGTGAGGCTGCATCTGGAGTATAGTGTGCAGTACTGGGGCTCATACCTTAATGAGGACATTAATCTGCTGGAGATGGTCCAAAGGAGGGCAACGAAGATGATCATGGGCCAACAGGGGCGAACATATGAGAAGAGGTTGAAGGCTCTTAACTTGTACTCCCGGAGGAGAGAGAGCGGGGACATGACCTTCAAGTATTTGAAAGGAGAAAATAGGGCGGATAAGGAGGGGGGCATCTCTTTAAGCTTAGTGGGAACCAAAGCATGAGGGGACACAGTCTGAAATCGGACTTGGAGAGGTTTAGAAGGGAGGCTAGGAGGCACATCATCACACAGAGGGTGGTGACAAGCTGAAATGTGCTTCTGGAAGAGGTGGTTTCATTGAAGACAGTGGGTAGCTTCAAGAGAGGCTGGGATAGAGTTAGGGAGAACATACGGGCCAAGGGAGCAGCAGACGGAGGGGAAGGGCGGATTGGGGAGGGGGTGGGTCAGGGTCAGTAATTTAAAATGAAGACCCTGCAATATCAGCAGATTAGCTAGACCAAATGGCCTTTTTCTGATGGCTTCTTCATCTGTTTGTGTTTCAGACTTGTTTTTGTTGTTAATGATGGCACAAAACCAACGGTTTGGGAGTTATCTAGTATCCTTTTATGTTATAAGCAGAGGCAATTAAACATGTGTCATGCCCTCTTCTGCTAGCTGCAGTGCAGCCTTATGTCTTCTAACTCAATTACAAATATTTAAGAGTGAGATTTGTTTTTGTGGAAAGTAACATATTGGCTTTGTGATGAAAAGTATTTGTACTGGACAGCCCAATTTGGTAATCTATTTTTAGATAAATATTACATTATCTGCTAAGCACAAACAGAGCAGAATAGAATAGAATTTGGTGTAACACAGTAGCCTTCATACACACCACCAACTCTTTCCTAAACACTGTATCCCAAAGTGCTTTACAAAGACACTATTAGCACAGGGACTGTAGAATAGCACAGAAAGTTTTACTGATACAACACAGCACGGTTTCAGCAAAGGAAGATCATGTCTCACTAACCGTTAATATTTTTTTGCATACGAGCATACAAAATTGCCGGCAGATACAGGACATTCGGTCTATCAGATCTGCACAAGTGTGCAGCACTTCAGTTCATTAGACTGCATCTGCCCCCCTCCATCTCCCGCCCCCTCCCAATTTGTACCCTCCCCTTGAATCTGTCCCACCCCTCTTGAAGCCCCCAGTACTCTGCAATGATACAACTTCCTCTGGCAGAGCGTTCCACACTGCCACCACCGCTCTGTGAAATAGGGCCTCCACAGTTCCCCGTTGAACCTGCCCCCTTCGAGCTTCATAGAGTGTCCCCTGGTTTCCCTTCCGCCTTTCAGATTGAACATACACCCGGTGTGTACTTTGTTCAAACCCTTCAGGTGCTTGAAGGTCTCAATCATATCTCCTCTCTCCCTTTCTTTCCTCCTTCTTTTTGAGCCTGTAAGTGCAGCTCTTGACAAAGGTATGCCTGTTGACATCATTTTCCTAGACTACACAAAAGCGTTTGACTCAGTCTCTCATGAGGGGTATCCTGTGATAAGGGTGTCCACTATTGAGCACTTGCGAAAAGGGTGACTGAATAGCGGCACCCATTCACAGGGTTACTGGGCAGGGGGGAGTGAATACTGCTATAGTGACATCCTGTCACTACATGTATATCTTGTACATGAGGGGGGTAGGCATGCCGTCTGCGATGGGAAGAAGGAGGGAGGCGTTTGGAGTGTAGCGCGGTAGTGGGTTGCTGAGCTGGTCAGTGGTGTGGTGGGTTTGTGGCGCTAGGTTGGGAGGATGCTTAGTTCGATGCTAGGCGCATCAGTATTTTTGCACTGATCCTGAATTCTTTTGTTTTCATCCCCGACATGCACCCCTTGGAGTTAAGAATCCTTAAGTAGGAGGGCAGGGGCACAGACCCCATAAAACAAAAAATGATGTGTTTGGCACCCTTTGGTTTGCGCTATGAGTGTACATCGGCGAAATTGACTGACTTGCAGTCGCCTTTCCGTGATTGCCATTATCACATAGACCCCTCATGAGGTAATGTTGGAATAGTTAACCTTACCACAAATACAACGAAACATAATTGCATGGGTCTGGTTGTGGCTAACTAACAGGGGACAAAGGGCTGGAGTTAGAGGTTTTTATTCTGACTGGGGCGAGGTGACAAGTGAAGTCTACCAGGGCTTAGTCCCGGGATCAACACTTTTTAATATTGTGATTTCAGCTAAGAATACATCTGAATCTACTTGGTTAGGAAAATATGCAGACTATAGCAAAGTAGGAGCTATTATAACAGCCAGGAGGTAGCAAGTAAATTGCAAGAAGATCTTACGAAACTAGATCACTGGGCCAAAATAAACAAACTAAAATTCAACCAAGAAAATTGCAAGGTCAAGCATTTGGGATCTAATAATCAAAAATTAAAATATGAAGTAAATGGTGTTAACTTAATGGAGACTGCTAGTGAAAGGGATTTGGGTGTGACTGTCACAAATAATCTCTCTTAATACTCACGCTAGGGCCAAAGTCAAACACGGAAACAGAATACTGGGCTGCATTCTTAAGAACATAAAAAACTCGGATGCATCAGTGTTGGTACCTCTGTACACCTCACTCATAAGACTGCATCTTGAGTACTGCTCACCCTTCAGTGTCCCACAGAATAAGGGTGGCTAAGTTTTGACAGACAAAGTACAATGAAGGGCAACAAAACCAATAGGAGCGGTGCGCCATAAGGATTATGGTGACAGACTGAGGGAACTGGGAATGTACTCAGTGGAGTACAGATGGATGAGGGGTGACATGTCTGGTTTACAGTGCATCTAAAGATAGATATAAATGGGAGACTATAGGATTAACATCGCAGAGTGGTAAGCGATGTACTCGTACACGTGGGCTGAAAATTAAGGGAGAGGTAAACAGAACAACTAAAAGAAATAAGTGGTTTACTCAGAGGGTGGTAGCAGTCTGGAATATGCCATGCCAGAGGCTATAGCCACAAGTAAACCCATAGATATTTTCAAAAAATCATTGGAGCAATACATGGGAAATAAAAAATGTGAGTGTCGCCACTACTTAGTGGCGAGCTTATTAATGGGGCGCCTGACCTCCTAGCTCATATAAACCTATGAAACCTATAAGAATTTGGATTTATATAGCAACTTTCATACACACTGTATCCCAAAGTGCTTTACAAAGCACTGTGTTAGATACTGGTAGTGCAGGGACTGTAGAATAGAACTGAATTTAGATTTATATAGTACCTTTCATGCACACTATATCCCAAAGTACTTCACAAAGCAAAAATTTAGATACTAGTAAGGTAGGGACTAGGATTAGAATAGAATTTAAATTTATGTAGTGCCTTTGCTACACATTGTACCCCCGCTTTACAAACTAATGAGTGAGGTACTGATAGTGTAGGGATTGTAGACTAGAAAAGAATTTGGATTTATATAGTGTCTTTTGTACATCCTATATCTCAAAGTGCTTTACATAGCAATGCGTTAGATACTGGTAGTGCAGGGACTGTAGAATAGAAATTGGATTTATATAGCACCTTTCATAAACACTGTATTCCAAAGTGCTTTACAAAGCAATGTGTTAAATACTGGTAGTGCAGGGACTGTAGAATAGAATCTGGATTTATATAGAACCGTTCATACATACTGAATCCCACAGTGTTTTACGAGGCAATATGTTAGATACTGGCAGGGCAGGGACTTTAGAATAGAAATTAGATTTATATAGCATCTTTTATGCACACTGTATCCCAAAGCACTTTACAAGGCAATAAGTTACATACTGGTAGTGCAGGGGCTGTAGAATAGAATAGAAATTGGATTTATATAGCAACTTTCATACACACTGTATCCCAAAGTGTTTAACAAGGCAATGAGTTAGATACTGATAGTGCAGGGACTGTAGAATATACATTGGATTTATATAGAACCTTTCATACACATTGTATCCCAAAGTGCTTAACAAAACAATGATTTTAGATACTGGTAGTGCAGGGACTGTAGACTAGACTAGAATTTGGAGTTACATAGCATTTTTCATACACACTGTATCTCAGTGTGCTTTACAAAGCAATGAGTTAGATACTGGCAGTGCAGGGACTGTAGAACAGAATGGAAACTGGATTTATATAGCAATTTCATATGCCCTGTATCTCAAAAGGCTCTATACGAGTGGGATGCTGATGGTGCAAGGACTGTACAGCGCTGCACATTGCATGCATGCATGCATTTTTGCAGCAGCTGTTAAAGGAAAATTGCATTGAAACTAAAAGCCACTGTTTCCTGTAGCAGCTTTTTTTGGGGGGTCAATATTGAGTCCAGTTCAGTCATTGCTTCATCCTTGCCTTTTTGTAAACTTAACGGGTTTGTCTGATTTTACACTCAGGTGTGAAGTTCCATTTTAGAACATCCTGACATAGATTATGTCCCCGTCAACCACAGAGGTCTGTAGTAAAACACAGGTGCATTGTGACAAAAAATACATGTGTGAGAGAGAGAGAGGGATAAAACCCACATCGCACAGTTGAGCAAATGGCCCTTACCACCAGAGCATAAATCAGAGACACCCTTGCAATTTTTTAGAAGGCTGGTAAATACTAAAAAATAGAGTAATTACAGAGCATTAATAGGTATTAAACACAACATTACTGACTGTACAGGGCCACAGGTCGAGGGCAGTTTTTCTGCACACTAGTGCCACACACAGCCAGATTGCAATAAAATGTGTTTGACTGAGACAGAGAATGTCGGTCAGTACACCAGCAATAACGTGCCATCTCTTTTAAAATGTAGCCACGGGGATTTTTTTTTTTTTTATGGTATTTTTATCTCCTTCCTGTGCCCCCAGTGCTCTATTCCTTTGAGTCTTCCTAGTGGTCCATACTACATCTGCCCACCAGACTCAATGCTGGCACCAATGCAAGCCACCAAACTCCAGATTTGTTCCTGCTGGTCTCTGGATCTGAATCTCTCCCTTCCCATGGGGGGTGGCACCAAACTCCTGCATGGCGCTGGAGAGGCAGGAGAAGTGCCCTGAGCTGTGAGACCAGGGCTAGGGATCATTCAGTTCCAAAGGTGTGCTGTGAGCAATGGGGTTGGGGTGGTACGCAGCAAATAGGTAGCCAACCTATTTAAAATCCAAAAAGTCCAAAGTAGCACGCACTCCACAGACAAAGTCCAAAACACTGGCTTAACAATCTCAAAGATTTATTGATTTGATGCCCCTGATGAAGGATTAGTTTGGACCCGAAGCGCTGGGGCTTGAGTGGCCAGTGAGTAATTCTTATCACTGGCAGGTATTGTACCATTCAAATCAATAAATCTTTGAGATTGTTAAGCCAGTGTTTTGGATTTTGCCTGGGGAGTGCGTGCTACTTTGGATCTCGGGATCGTGCACGCCATCGAGCAGGGTCTGGTGATTTGGGGGCCCAGGTGGCTAAAGGCTGTCATGTGCCATCATCTCGACGAGCCAGGTCAGATTTGTACGTGGTTTTCAGTGGCCCCATCAACTTCCCAAGGCACATTCACTGTGGCCTAATGGGGTGGGAGCGCGCTCAACGTGCAGTCACCCAGGTCGCGTGCACTGCTGCGAGCCAACCATTAGGGGCCGCTTCAACACCAGAGAGTGCCTGATCCCTCCCCTGTGAGGAGAGTGTCCACACAGACTATCTGTCACCCTTTCTGCCAGCCTCCGCTCCTGACATCTTAATCTCAGGGTGCCAGCATCTTGAACAGTTGCATCACCCCTCAGAACCACAGAACCGGCTCCACAGGGAACTTCAAAGACCAGGTTTTTACTATAATCTAATGTTTGAAACCACTTTGTTTGGAACAATTTAATAATTTAATTGAGTTTTAATGTGTTGCAGGGTTGTTTTATTGACGTCCCTTCAGCACAGTGCCAGGGCTGCCACCATTATGGAAACAAGTCTGATTGGTTGGAGGACCAGTTGGGGGAGAGGGAGGCTTGCAAGACCCAGAAGAGACTCAACTCTTTCGGCATAGGAGGTTGTCCATTCCCCCTCCTCAGTACCAATTATAGGAGAACACCTGCCCTCCCGGCACCCCTTCTCCCAAACTACAACCCTCCCCCAATTAGGCTTTTAAGCCCCCAAACCAATTTTTAATTATCTCTGTGGCTTAATATTCACTCTAATGTACCAGTCATAATGTAAACATATCCCAGGCTGCTTGACGCCCTTTCACGTTCTCAGCACGGCGTCGTGGTGCTCACTGTATAAAGTGATGCAGTGCACCCCACTAAAAATGTGAAATGCTGTGCAGCTCAAGATTTGTTTACATTATGGGTGGTACATAGGAGTGAATAATAAGCCACAGAGGTTATTATGAATTCTTGGGGGCTTAGAAGCGAATCAGGGGTTGCGGTTTTGGGGGGGGGGGTGCTGGGAGGACAGGCGTCCTCCTTTAAATCTATTAATTGACTGCAGGACCCTCTTGTAAACAAGATGCATCAGCTGACCGAATCTGTCCTGGAGTGTGCAAATCCCAAATAAATACGGAGTTAAATGAATGAACAAACGAAAGAATGAATGAAAGAAAAGACATTTCTTCTCCAGAGGGTGGTGAACCTCTGGCACTGCAATCAGTGGAGACAGTGGACATGAGCAGAGGCTCTCAAGTTATGCCTGGACACAAGTTACCTTGGGTAATCAAGAGGTGGGGAATCTTCATAAATTGCACAGTTCATGCGTGCTTTTGGAGGGAAGAGGGATGGACGTGATGGAAGAAGGCCCTGTACACAGTAAGACTTTTTAATCATTTTAACTCTCTTTGTTTTGGACTTCAGGGGGTGGAATTTGAAGAAATGGGAAACTGCCTCAGAAATTGCCTTGTGTGTTGTGTGTGTGTGTGTATGGAGGGGGTTGCCAGGGAGGGGTATAGGCACAAGTGGGAAAATAAGAGAGGTATAATTAAGGTGATCTCTGTGGGGGCTTCCTTCATTACCCTGTGGAGCCCTCAGCTTACCTGTGCCTGTTGTGTCTGCCTGATCTTTCTTTCAATTGGCACTACCACAGCCAAGTCCAAGTGTGCCCCTGGGGCTTCCAGGCAGCTCTTGCATTTCTTTTTGTCCATAATGGGCTTTGGGAGTGTCTGCCGATCTGCTGCCTTCTCTCCCACATACGTCCCGGTGGGTTGGAAGGCTCGCACGTGCGGGAAGCACTCCCGGTGTTCCTGGCCACAATTTGCAGTGAAGGCAGTCATCTCTTGCATGGTCCCAGCCCCTGGTGGCGGCAGGGGGGCCGGAGACCTAAAGCAGGCGGGACCATGTACAGTAAACTGTAAGTAAAAATGTGCAAGTTGCACTAGGTAGCGGGTTTCATAAATATGCATGAGGAGCCCATGAATATTACTAAGGTGCCTGTCTGCTGCCTAGGGACTGTTAATTTTGGCAGCAGCGACAGGCGTGGGACTACACATAAATGTAAAATGATGGAAGCGTGTAGCAGGGAATGGTGGCTGCTTTTAAGCTGCGGGGCTATTAAAAATAAAACATAATTATGCTGGCTTCAGCAGAACTTTCCTGTTGGGACTTTGATGGATTGCGTGGGGACTGTGCTTGATGGCAGCCATGTTTGCAGCTAGCCAGCCAATCGGTAAGCCAGGATTCAAAGCAGAGACTCCTGGGACTGTGCTTGATGTCAGCCATGTTTGCAGCTAGCCAGCCAATCGGTAAGCCAGGATTCAAAGCAGAGACTCTTGGGACTGTACCAGAGATTTATGAGACTTTGCCAAGGACTTCTGGGGGAAAAGCAGGGGCTAAATTTAGGTGCCCAAACAGGGAGCCTATCAGGCATGGAGGGATCCTTACAAATATTCATTTTCAAGACAGACAGTGGGATTCAGCCAATTTGGAGCCTCAGAGAGCTCCCAAAACCCAAGAGACTTTTCTGGATAGTCAGTTCAGCGTGAGCCCCTCTGCAGGGGAGGAAGCTCTGTTTCCTGAAAGAAAGTGGTTGCAAGGAATTGGAGTGACTGGCGGGGGGGGATACCAGTCATTGTCCCCCTAAGGCTAGCATTTGCCTTTCCGCATTTAGGACAAATGTGGGGAATCTTCAGCCGTGAGAGAGCTGCATGAACATTCTGCCTCAGCAGTGCGAGTGCTGATGAAGCCTGAAACCCTCAGAGAAAGAAAAGCTATCTGAATAATTCTGAGTGAGTAAACTCCTACTTAGTGAACAAGTTTTTGGGGCCGAGAAGCCAAGAAGAGTCAAGAGGCACTCATGTTCTGTCTGCACCCTGCATTTGATTAGCACCTAAGATAGCGTGGACATCTATTGCAAGTGACCGAATAAGGGTCCAATGTTTGAAAATGTTTGATGTGACTGTTTGAAAGTGCCTACAGGAATGGAAGGGGAGTATCCTGAGGTCAGAGCTTTTCCTAACATTGCCTGTGAGGATTGTAAATGTCCAGTTGGAGCTGCAAACTCCAGCATGGCCAAGAGGGACTTTGAAAGTATGATTTGGCTTGAGAGAAGCCAGGACAGAGCTTGTGAGAAGTTATAATGAACTTGATTTGCTAACAAGTAAAGGTTAAATTGGTTGGGAGACATACCTTAAACTCTATCTGCAGCTTGGTAAGGAGGAATGCCTTAAGCTCCTGTGTTTCCGCTTTGGAGAACGACAGAGAATTTGCCTGTGCATGGACTGTACAAGTTTGAGTCCTCACTAGCCCTAGGGGAGCTCACCCATGTTGAGAAACTGTGTCTTGAAAGCTGAAAGGACCATGCCTGCCACACTGGCTGCATGATTGAAGAGACTGTGATCACTTGAAGCAACCAGAATGTGCTGAATGCAAGAAAGAGATGGTTTCCAGAGCGACCTGGGAGTCCAGCTGGTAGTGCCCCAGGTATGCACTGCCATACACATTTCCCCTGGAGGGGCACAGCCTAGACATGGGGATCTGAAGCGTGCCGGCCCTGGTCCCTATCCTGGTCTGTTCCAGAATGTGTCTGCAAGCCCAGAGAGAAGGGGTAACAGTGAAAGATGCTGAGAAGTTCCAGCCCGCAAGCTGCAAGAGCCTGGTAAAGAGGGGTCCACCAAAGCTCCTGCCTGCACCTCAGCTAAAGCTTTTCTACACCTGATAATGACATCCAAACTGCGACTAGGCAGAGCCATCTCTGCCACCCTAAAAGGAACTGTAAATAGTTAGCCCATGTTCTGCTAAGTACAAACATCAGACCTAAAATGTTAACGATTAAAATCTCCCTTTCCAAGATCAGTCAGAATTATTTAAAGATAATCAAAAGAAAGAATGCTAACTTGATTTCCCTTTAAGGGCCCAACGCCAGCCAACTCAACTGCAACTTTATCAGGCCTGCACCTAAAAACTTTGTACTGGGTACCCAGATGCCCAGGTTTAGATGTAGAATTGCGGGGTTCTATAACAGTCTGGGACTGGTACCAGTGTGGGAAATGTGTTAACTGATTATATACGCAGCTAGACAGCAAGAACTATGTCCTGACTACAACAGAAGGTTGGTGGGTGGCCACTGTGATTAATGTCTAGATTTAAGAAATGCAGAATGATTACTCTGATGACAAATGCAACGCCAACACTACCAATCTATGCAAATGTTTCGCCTCTGTCTCCAATTATCCAATCCTAACCCTCACCCCATGTAAATAAATGTTGCTTAACCATTTTTTATAAATCTTGTGGCATGAGCATATTATTAGAGTGAGCCTTTAATTCCTGAAATGTTGAAATGTGGGGTTTTGGTAAGCAATCCATGCGTGGGGTGGCAATATGACATTGTGGGTGGGTACAGCATCCCAGGGGGTTGTACCAGGTATTATTCTGGCCCACATAAAAGTATACTCTGGGTGGGGGCACTGCGCAATAATGCTATCTAATGGGAAAGAACCAGTTTTAAATCTGAAATATTAATTGGGGCCCCTCTGCAAGGCAGGGGTAAGTAGTCTGTTGGGACACGGCATCAGGGTTACATAAGGCGAACAGCCTCTAGGAGAATGAAGTGAGTAAACGAAGGACGAAAAGGGACCACTGTGGTTTGCTAGGGAGTGGCCAAGGTGGTGAAGGAAAACAGGGTGGCATTCAGGAGGTATAAGGAAACGCAGAGGCAGGTGGACAGGGAGGAATATCAAGTGAGACAGAGGGAAGCACGGAAAGGTGGTGAGGGGAGCAAAGGCACAGACAGAAGGCTAGCCAAAAGGGTCACTAAAGAGGGAACGACTTCAGATACGTAAGTGAGAATAGGAAAGAAAGGGGCAGCAGAGGGAGAATAAGGAGGGCAGCCTACACAGACGGAGACCAAGAAAATCTGCTGTCCTGAACAGGTTCTTCTGTACACTCTTCATAGTGGGGGAAGGGGGGGATTAGCAGGGGAGCAGCAGGAACTGAGAAGAGTGGAGGAATAGACCCAAGTTAATTTTCTTTATTCTTTTTTTTTTAATATAGAGTTTTCTGGATTTTCTCCCGTATCCCTTTCCAGGGCCCCAGCACATGACCATACGTGTGCGTGAAGGCATGCACATATGCACACTGGAAGCCAGCTCAGCCCCTTCCTCCCACCCGTACTGCTGCCCACCTATGTTACCCCACCGGACCTCCACCTGGTGGAATGGAACTACTGGAGAGGCGACAACTCATCCCCACCACCCCCGGGAGAGGAGAGCAGCCTAGCAGCTTGCTCAGTCCCGCTCCTCCCACCCTCCCCATGCCGGCACCCTGATGACCTGAGGTCATTTCTGAACCCAAGTCACTGGCACTGCATGAGGTAAGGCGTCCTACACCTCAACCCTCAGCACCACCGGGCTGGCTCACCCAAGCCCATTTTCAGAAGAGAGAGTCCTGAAAGGATTTACAGCTGTGAAGGTGGACAATGCCATGGGACTGGACAGAATCCATCCAATAATACTAAGGGAATGCACAGGAGTGCTAGCTGAGCCACTGATCGCCTCATTGAAGAGTTCACTGGAAACAGGCATGGCGGTAGAGAACTGGAAAAGAGTTGCTGTGGTGCCGCTACATAAGAAAGGCAGCAGGGATGAGGCTAGCCACTACATGCCAGTCAGTCTTACTTCAGCGGTGAGGAAACCGATGCCCCCCCCCCAAATAAAAGACTGGTAAAGTATCTTGAATGCAATGGCCTGTAAGGCCAGGCAGCATGGATTCATGTGGGGGGGGGGGTGATGCCAGATGAATCAGATTGCTTTTTTTGACTGGGTAGCCTATCTGGTATAGCAAGGCCTTCGACACTGTGCCACACGGGAGACTGATTCAGAAATTGAGCAGCCTGGGGGTGGGATCCAAAGTGGTGCATTGGGTTAGGAACTGGTGAATGGATAGGCAACAGACTGTGGTGGTTAACAGCACTTACTGCAATGATGAGAGAGTGACCAGCGGGCTACCGAAGGGCTCAGTACTGGGATCGGTCCTCTTCAATATCTTCATATGTAACATTGCAGAAGAACTGGAAGGGAAGGTATGCATTTTTACAGATGGTACCCAAATCTGCAATAGGGCGGGCACTCGGAAGGGGATAGAGAAGATGAACAGAGATCTTGGGAAACCTGAGGAGTGATCAATAGCATGTCATTTGGGGTTTAATGCCAAAAAGTGCAAAATCGTGCACCTAGGGCATAGGAGCCCAGGAGCTGAGTACAGGAAAGGGGGGAGGAGGTACTGACAGTCACTAAGCAGAAAGTGGCTTGGGCATATCCTATCTGATGACACCAAAGTGGCAAGCAGTGTGACGAAGCTGTGAGTAGGACTAGTGGGCTACTAGGGTGCATAGGGAGGGTATCTCCAGCAGGAGGAAGTTTCCACTCTGCCACTCGCTGGTGAGATCCCACCTGGAGTATTGTATCCCGTTCTGGAGGCTATACCTCAGAAAGGACATAGACAAGGTGGAGGCAGTCCAGAGGAGGGCAACTAAAATGGTGCAGGGGCTGCACCAAAAGCCCTACTATGGGAGACTAAGGGATCCCAACATGTACTCCCTGGTAATGTGGCGAGCAAGATGGGACATAACACACAGCTACAAGTACCTCACAGTGGTGAACAGGGTGCAGAAGGGGACATGACACACAACTACAAGTACCTCACGGGGGGAATGGTGCAGAAGGGGACATGACACACAGCTACAAGTACCTCACAGGGGGGAATGGTGCAGAAGAGGACATGACACACAGCTACAAGTACCTCACAGGGGGGAATGGTGCAGGAGGGGACATGACACACAGCTACAAGTACCTCACAGGGGGAATGGTGCAGGAGGGACATGACACACAGCTACGCACCTCACAGGGGGAATGGTGCAGGAGGGACATGACACACAGCTACAAGTACCTCACAGGGGGGAATGGTACAGGAGGGGACATGACACACAGCTACAAGTACCTCACAGGGGGGAATGGTGCAGGAGGGGACATGACACACAGCTACAAGTACCTCACAGGGGGGAATGGTACAGGAGGGTACATGACACACAGCTATAGGTACCCTCACAGAGGAATGGTGCAGGAGGGACATGGCCCTTTACACAGGTACCTCATGGGGGGAATGGTGCAGGAGGGACATGACACACAGCTGCAAGTACCTCACAGGGGGGAATGGTGCAGGAGGGGACATGACACACAGCTACAAGTACCTCACAGGGGGGAATGGTGCAGAAGGGGACATGACACACAACTACAAGTACCTCACAGGGGGGAATGGTGCAGGAGGGAAGTCTGTTTCAAATGAGAAAGAGCATCAGGACCTGAGGGCATGCAATAAAGCTTGGGGGGAGAGTTTAAGAGGGATGTGAGGAAGTACTACTTCACTGAAAGAGTGGTAGATGGTGACACCTGGAACAGCTGCCAGCGGAAGTGGTGGAGGTGAAAAAAGTGTGGGGCTTTTATGCGTGTGTGGGATAGACATAGGGGTATATTAGTAAATCAGCAGAAAGGAGGGAGGGTTGCCAAAGACCAGTTAGGGCCTGCAGAGACAGATTAGGCAGGGAACGTTTGGGTACTGGTGGGCCAAACCATCCTTTTCTGCCGACTAATTCTATGTTTCTGTTTATCCTTAAATTATTACATTTCCATGTGACAATCCGGGGGACTGAGGCCTCTCTTAGACTGGGGAGCTAAGAAGATACCACACCCTCCTCCTGATAGCCAGGCCCCTTTCCATGCCTTCTTTGTAAAGGAGGGGTAACGTTAAGGGCGAGTGTCTTGGTAAGGAAGCAAAATGTGACACAGACACACACACAGATATTTCATTTTTGTTGGGGAGGGGTGATGACTTGACCAGAGACCCAGACAGATGTGTACATTTCCGAAATACCAAAGCTTACACAAATACTCTGTTCTGAACAGGGGATGAGAGACGTGCCAAAAGTCCTGACTGAAGTTCTGAAAGATTCTGACAAGTCATGAACATTAAACTGGCAGCCATCTGAGCCCGTATCAGAACTTTCAGAACCTTTTTAGACGTTTGTAGATTTAAAGTACAGAAAATCTGTCAATTATTTTATCCCTAAAACTATTGTCAGTGAAGGGACGTGATGACATTTAAAGTAATTTGTGGAATACGACGGTGCTTAATAACACACTGCTCATTAGCACTCTTTTATCATACGAGCTGCGAGTGTGACCTCATACTATAGGCTGGGCGCACCAGGCCCCTCCCCTTTCCCCAGCCATGTACCTGGAGATCTTTTCTTTCCTTCCCATCCTTCTCTCAGTGGATAAAGGACTGACGGGGAACGTATATTTCCACCTAAAACCAAGTTTTAAACACGAGAACTTCGTCAGAAGTTGGAAGAAAGTCCTGATAAGGTTCCGTTTCAGAAGAGGACAGTGGTTCTTAGAGGTGGACTTAATGACTTTATCCAGATTGCTTCTCCCACACCAATTGTTCTCGGAGGGGGAAGGGGGATGTCGGCAGTTGGTTTAACCCCTCAGGCTCTGGAATAGATATATTGCAACCTTTGGCCGTAGAAAAAGGTTTTCTGCCCAGGCCTCCCCTGCCCCCAGGTTCAGATGGGTTCGGATGCCGAGAAAGATACCCCGCCCTTCCTTATTGGCAGTGCTCTAGCTGTTCAGATTCGGAGAAAGGTGCCCTGCCTTTTCCTGCCGCTGATGTTCTGATCTGTTCAGATGCAATGACAGCCTCCCTCTCCGATGTTCAGATCTGTTTAGATTCAGAGAACAGTTTCCTGTCCCTCCTTACCCCCATGTCCCCCCATGTTCAGATCTGTTTAGATTCAGAGAACAGCTCCCTGCCCATCCTCACAGCTGATAATCAGATCTGCTCCGAGTGAGAGAAAGGTTCCCTGCCCATCCATACCCCCGATGTTCAGATCTATTCAGAGTCAGAGAATGTCTCCCTGCCTTTCTTATCCACCATGCTCAGTCCTGTTCAGATTCACAGAAAGCTTCCCTGACTCCCCTTCAGTCTTGGTTTTGATTAAGTGAAAGATTCCTACCCTGCTCACCTTAGTCCCCCCCCCCCCCATTCAGACCAGTGTAGATCTGGAGAAACATTTACAGTGCATCGCAGTACTTCTGCTATCATATACCAGTCTGTCCATCTGTCTGTCTGTCTGCCTTTTTGTCTGTCTATTCGACCGAATATATTTCTAAGAAAAAATTGAAATAAAGTTAACAGGTAATGAAAGTTGTTAGAGGGACAGTCTCCTCTTTACAAACTGTATTCTGCTAAAACCAGTTTGGTCTCTGCTCATATTTTATACAAGTTCCATACAATAAAACAAGGTGCAGACTCGCACATGTAAAGCGCCCCAATTGGATGGCGCATGTTCGCTTGAATCTGTACGGTTCTCAGGTGCCAAGCATAGCTACCATCCTGGATGATCAAAGTGCAGAGCAGTCACCACCACAGCAAAACAGCCTGCTTATTGCGTTTGCCTCTCTCCCCTTTCAGTACCAGTCGCTACTCCCCTCCGCCAGTCTCTGTAAATGTCTCACCCTCACCCTCCAGATTAGAGAATTAAATAACACCACAGCTCCAGAAAAGTCATTTAGAGGATTGGCAGGTTCTCCATTGATCACTGGTAGCCAGCCTAACCATATACTATAGGTAGCCATGAAGTGAGTAGGAGAGAAAAGGTATGCTTTTCTCGCTTCCTCTCTCTCTGCTAGGAATGCACACTGGTTTGGGCATGACCTTTCTGCACATGGCCAAACCTTCAGGCCTAACATGCTAACAGCTGCTGCAGCAAAACAAAAAAAAGTAGCACTCGCTAATACACAAAGTGTAGAACATTATGCAGAATTCTGACCATGCTTACCATGCAGATCAGACCAACATCTCCCCCATTTGAGCTGGGGAGATGCCTGTTCAGCCAGAGGAGACTTGTTCAGACTTCTGAAGACAGATCTTTGATTATGATAGCTGCTGGGGGTTTCTTCCAGAGATGCAGATCCCTTTTTATACGTGTGTGTGTGCAGAATTTCTCATCTGTAGCAGTTACAGCGGGGAACGGACACCACGGGAAGAACTGACTGGTGGCTCAGCCTCTTGTTCAACGGTCTTCATTTCTTCTCACTTCAGGGAAAACGTGAAGAGGAAGTGGCTATGATGCTTACCACAGTAAACTGCATTTTCATCTCTCTTTTGCTTGCATGCTCTCTCTCTCTCTCTCTCTCTCTCTCTCGCTCACACTTACTTACTCTCTAATTAAAAGACTGCCTATTGTAGGAACAGGCAGAACTAGTTCTAAATAAAAAAGAGCTCCTTAGAATTTGGCTAGTTTTAAATTTTAAACTACCATTTAGGACCCCTTCCCTTCAAAAAAACTTAGCTGTCCTTGTGGTTAAAAAATGCAAATCAGCAATTTGCATGTCACTAGCACATAATTCATATGCAAATGCATGTAAATTTCTAGGTCCAAAATGCATTTACAAAACACTTTCAGAACTCTCTTTGGGTACCTATTAGAAAGGGTCTGAGGCCGGCCCACCGTGCAGTGGTTGGATTTCGCATTATGCGCCAGCTACCCGGTCTGAACAAGCCCGGTCGCTGAAGGGCCAGCCGGGGGGAGAAGGATCGAGCGTCCCATGGACAGCTCTCCTTCTCTGGGGGGAGGGTAGGGGACTGGTCCAGTGCCTGCTGGCTCCTAGCAGAGGCTGGGAGTAGCACAGGATGCATGGCCCAAATGCTAACTGGGGGAGGAGCAGACGTCGGCATATGCCGTGACGTCACTACGCTGCCCCCAACAGAATAAGGGAAAATGGCTGGGAGTTCACTGGATGACAGCCTCCAGATCCTCTGCATCTGTGCATCCCCTAGGGAGCCGTTCTTCACAGGTGCCCAGCGGCATCCTGCAGCCTAACAAAGTAAGTGCTATTGTCCTCCCTCCACTGGTGCATTCCCCCTCGGAGGAGGGGGACCCACCCGGCGAAGGGAAACGCTGGGATACTGCGGGAAGGCTGCCATATGGAACCTGCGGGGGAGTCAGGACTCGGGAGGGGATGGCAGAGGCAGGAAGGACCTTAGGAGAGCCCAAAGGAGTGGCGGGCACCCGAGCAGGAGTGAGGGGATAAAACAGATTACACACAAAAAAAAAGAAAGGGTCCAATGTAGAACAAGAAGAGTCTGGCCAAACCCTGCTGTGTTTTATTAAAGGAAGAGTGTATTAAAGAGATGAAAACCTTGCCCATAGATAATGGGATTGGTTAGTCCCAGTTAGAGAAACTGCCAGCCTAAATCGTGTTTTTGTAATTTTTTTTATTTCACCCGGTTGATGTCATGCCCATGCCCCAGCCCTGATGTCGAAACCGGCAGGCATCGTCCTTGACTAATTCTAGTGATCTGCTCAGCTGCAAGGGGCAGCGATTGGCTGCAGTGAGCTGCGACTGGGAAAGGGACTACGGCAGCGCTGAATGGCGCCGATAGACATTGTGCTGTTCTCCTCTCCCTGATCTTTTGTTGATTGGAAGTGTTTCTGATCTGGGACGAGCACCAGTGTCTAAGATGCATCAAACTGGGAATTGTAGTGCTTCATTCCTGTATCTATTATTTATTGATCGATGTAACTATTTTAGTTATATCGTTTTTTCATTTCTTTATAATTTTTATATTTACTTATTCATTTTTAATTAAATTTTCTTTATTTTATTTACTTTTTCATTTATACGTAAGAGATACATGATGATATGGAAAATATGTTCACTCCTTTAGAGTGACCTCTGGATATTCGCCACTCATGAGTATCCAGAGGCCACTGCAGGAGTGAAAATATTTTCCATATCACACGAGTGCACATCATGTTTCCCATTTATACAGTAGGGGCCCCTAGTGTTGCAAAAGTTACCATTTGCATCGGTTTGCATGGTTTGCGCAGGTTTGCACGTGTTTGCGCGGGTGTGCTAAATGTCGTTTATTTTCACTCTGCTGATGTCAGCAGCATTTCTCTCACTTCGATGAAAATAACACATTTTATCTCACTCATTTATCACTCACCCATATTGTGTGTATATATATTTGTATTCTTTGCAAAAATCTTATTGCATCAGTTAGGGTTGTTTCCACAGTGACAAAAAATGTGGAAATTCAACATTAGGGTTACCAGCCAACCCCCACGCCCCCATCTTCCACACACCAACAGGCATTGAGGTGCGCCATGGGGTCATCAGGCCCAGCTCTCACACCATTCCATGTGTAAGCAAGCTGACGTGCTACAGTATAGGAAAATTAGATGAGCGTTAGGACTGATGACCCCATGGCACGCCACGACGTCTGTCGATGTGTGGAGGATGGGGGCGTGGAGGTGGGGGGGGTGAGGTGGTAATCTTAATGTTGAATTTCCACACTTTCGTTGCTGTGGAAACAACCCTAATTAATTAAGCATTAATTACGTTTTTTTGCAAAGAATTTCCTTATTTTTTGAAAAAGTGTAATATAAGTAGCAAATGGTATGTGTTGGTGGGAGCTTGGGGCCCGAAGCTGCTCATTTGTGCATAATGATATTTGTCTGTCCCAGTTACACATAACTATGGAGTCATGCAGCAGCCCTATAGAGCAAAGAACCCTTGTAACAGTAATTTGCCAATATCTCAGGAACCGTTGCAGCTAGGGAAAAAATGCCAGTGCTGTTGTCATCATGACAGCAAGACCTCCATACAAGATAAGTCAACAAAATCTGTATCTCGCATCGTTTCTGAGATACAGGCACTGAAAAGCACTGTGGGTGTTAACTTTGAGGGTGTAATACTGGCCTACGGATATGAAAATGAACCATTGGAATACTAATTTCCAAATATGTCAGTAACCGTACAAGGTAGAAAAAAAATTCAAAATTCATGGTATTCGTGGCTTTCCAAGCTACTTCTGTGCTTAGTCTTTTTGCAATGAAAAACCCGTATCTTGAACCGTTTTCCAGATATGGGCACCGAAAGGCGTCACGGGTGCCACAGTGTAATCCTATGGGAAAATGTCTCAACTTCGGAATGCTGTAACTATGGGCCAGTTGAATGTTTTGGTACCAAAGCAGCAAAAGGCACATCTGTGGGACCAGGGCTTGCCACCCTGAAAATTTCATGCCAAAATCACAATCACCTTGGCACAATGAAGTGACAAAGAAAACAACACATTACAAAATTTATTCATGCAGTGTTATCGCGATTAATGTGTTTGTGGCACTCCTATCTCTATAATGGAAATGTTATCGTGCACAGAAAAAAATGTTGTCGAGGTTATTTTTTTTTTTACTGCTATTGTTTTTGTGGCAGCAAAAGTTTAACAAACATATTTGCAGATCAACTACTAAAAAACTAATGCCAGGGTCATGTTCCTCGGGGCCCGACTATGTAAACACAGCTGTTGCTGTTTATCAAAGGGCATTAGTTTTTGAGTTACAACATTTTTTCTCTCTCGCTAACTGAAAACAAGATGGTGGCAGCACGAAAACAATTTCAAGGAGCTTGACAACAAAAGTGTGATCACAAAAGTTTTCACAAAACACATATCAATTTTCCCATAGGCTATAACGGGACATGAAAAACGTGAGTAACTTTTGAACGGAGCAATATTTTTTCACCAAATGTTCACAAGGCACCAGTTCAACTGAGGCCACATGTACACAAACACATCTGAATCCTCTCAAATGCATTCCGCGGTCCATTATGGCTTATCAAAAAATGCGCAACGGTTGGTGACTTTTCACATATTGAGTGCTCTAGGGTTCCGCAACCGTACATCCAACTGAAACAAACTTTCCAGACGGAGAGATCTATGATTGGCAGTTGTGCTTGCAAAATTTTAGGCAAAGCAGACAAATGGTTGCAAAGTTATTAAAGTGCAAACTGTGAGGTTTAACATAGACGTGACCATGCAACCCTAACTATACCGTCCTGTATAATGTATTTTAATATATATATATATATATATTCATGGCAAAAACTCAATTTAATGCATCAGTTAGGGTTGTTCCACAGTGACAAAAGTGAGGAAATGCGGTGTTAGGGTTGCCAACCCTTGCTCCCCAAGCCCACCCCGTCCTCACCAACAGGCATTGGGGTGTGCCTTGGGGTCGTCGGTCCTAACTCTCACCCCATCCCATGTGTAAACAATCTGAGATGATACAGTATAGGAGAATGGAGTGAGAGTTAGGACCGATGATCCCAATGCACACCCTGATGCCTGTAGGTGGGGACGGGGTGGGCTTGGGGTGCAAGGAGTGGCAACCCTAACACCAAATTTCCTCACTTTTGTCACTGTGGAACAACCCTAACTGATGCATTAAACAGAGTTTTTTGCCATGAATTTCTCTTCTTTTTGAGAATGAGCACCATAAATAGTGAGTGGAATGTGATGGTGGGAGCGCTGGGCCCTCCCACCATGTGATTTTTTGTCACATAGTAATGCCAACGGAAGCGTAAATGGTAAGACGCATGGTGATGCAAACGTAAATGGTAACGCAAATGGTAAGAGAAACGCAAGCGCAAACATTAATGAAAACAGAAATGGTAACACAAACGGTAATGCAAACGCTAACAGCAACAGAAACGCAAACGTTAACGAAACAGTCACGTAGACGGTAATGCCAATGGAAATGCAAATGGTAAGAAAAATTCAAACGGTAACACAAACGCAAACAGAAATGCAAACGGGTAAGGCAATGGAAATGCAACCATAAATGCAATCGCTAATGGCAACAGAAACGCAAATGGTGATGAAGATGCAAACAGTAATGGTAACGAATTGGAAATGCAAACAGTTACAGTAACGGCAATGATGACGTCAAAGTGAACATTAACGTAAGTGGAAACAAACGCAAGCGTGTACGGAAATGCAAATGGTAACGCACACGGTCACGGTACCACAATTAGAAATGCTAATGGTAACAGCAACAATGACGCCAAAGGAAACAGAAATGCAAACGCAAATGGTAACAGTAATGCAAGCATAAACGAAAACACAAAGGGTAATGCAAATGGTGGTGTAGACGGGAACGGTAACGCAAACAGTTATGGGAATGCTAACTGTGACAGTAACGAAGCACACACCCTTTTTTTCACCAACAGCTGCATAGAGAAACACACTGGCTACAAAGAATGTATGCATAATAATGGGCCCCGGTGCAGAAAATGAGCACTTGGAATACTAAATTACTTGTATCTCAGGAACCGTACGACGTAGAAAAAAAGGGGGTAAGAATTTTTCAGACGAAAAGTCCGTACCTTGAAGCATTTCCAAGATACGGACCCCGAAAGGCGCGTCTGACGCTGTAATGTTAGTCATTGGGAAGAATTCCTGGTATTTTGGCCATAGTGTCGCAAAGTAGTGTTGTGATTTGCGACACTTTCTCAAAAAAATCACGAAAGTGTCAAATGTGCGACACTACTTAGCGACACTACAGTTTACAAAAATTCCAAAAACATATTTCTGGGGTGTTTAACCCCCCCAAAAAATGCATGGCTAGCATCCTCAGGGCTCGACTAGGTGAACACAAAAATAATTATGTCCCTAGAGGGTCCCAAATTTAAATGCCAATCATTTCTGTGACCACTCACGGAAAAAAAAATGGCTGACTCACGACACTACAGGGGTCATTTGCGACACTAAAAACTGCATTTGCGACACTGTCAAACTTTTTCTTAACTTTTCCCATTGACTATAATGGGAAACTTGCTTTCTGAATAACTTTAGAATCATTTAATATTCTTTCACAAAATTTTTGAAAGGCACATCAGAGACCCCGGCCGCATGTTCCCTGAAGGTTTTGGACTGGTTGCACAAACCGTGCAATCTGTAGGCACGAGTAAAGAATGCCCAAAAAAGCGTAAATGCGACACGGAATGGCGCTTTATAGCTCCGCAACCCTATATCCGACCAGTACAAAACTTGGCAGATCCAAAGGTCTGTGACACCGCTCCATGCCTGCCAAATTTCAGGCAAATCCATCATACGGTGGCAAAGTTATTAAGCTGCAGAATTCCACACTTTAACCTTAAATGGGGTACTCAACCCTAACTATAGTGGCACTACCGTGCCACTATCATATATATATATATATATATATATATATATATATATATTTCTTTTTGCAGAGCTTTTTCCTGTTCTGTTCCGTCTGTCAACACCCACTCACCAAACTTCTCACTGTCTTCCAGGTTATCCGCCACGTACCCAAGTGACTCGATGAATGGCTTTTTCCTCCTGCCTCCTGGTTTTCTCCCCAGCAGCTGGCATATGATAATGTGGCCACACAGCCTCCCGGCAATGACCCCTCCCCATTCTGGCACTCCCGAATGTGCTGCCAACCGGTCTTCACCAGTCAGCGATCATCCTGCAGGAGCAGTGTCCCCCCCTTCCCAAGGAAGGAGAGCAGTCCTTTGGATGGTGAAGCCTTCTTCCCTCTGTCGGTCCCTGATAGCCTGCGCTCATTCCTAAATGGGAGTCACCAGCAGAGCAACCGGTGGTGTTCCGGTGGTGCTACCAGGATGGCAGTTTTTTTGTATTTATTTGTTGTGATTTATTGATTTTTATTGCTATGCTTTTATTTTTTTAGTTATTTGTTTTATTTATTTATGTATTTTTATTTGTGTATTCATTAATTAAGTTTCAATAATGTTTATTTATCAAAAAATTCATGTGCATATATTTTTTCTATTTGTAATTTTTGACCTGGAAAGGCGCAGTGAGCTGTGAAGAGCTGGGAACAGCATAGCTCAGTCATTAGAAACACAGAAACATAGAAACATAGATTTTGATGGCAGATAAGGGCTGCTTGGCCGACCTAGTCTGCCCATTTCCCTACCTATTGGATAAGCTACAGATCCTAGTTAACCAACAGCCTACTTCCTCCTACCCCCCACCAGAATTACTTTATGTCTGTCCCATGCATTCTTGAATTCCCCACTATTTTTGACCCCATGACCTCTGCAGAAAGGCCGTTCCATGTGTCCACCACCCTCTCTGTGAAAAGATACTTCCTCACGTTGCCCCTGTGCCATCCTCCCTCTATCTTCAAACTGTGACTCCTTGTTGTTGAGTATCTCTTTTTCCGAAAGATGCTGCACTCCTGGACTTCGTTGATTCCCTTGAGGTACTTGAAAGCTTCTGTCATGCCCCTCCCCCTTCCTCATACATATTAAGCTTGTTTAGTCTCTCTTTATATGACTTGTGCTGCAAACCCTACACAATTTTAGTTGCCCCCCTCTGGACTGCCACCATCCTGTCTATGTCCTTAGAACACCACGGTTATAAACCAAGGGATTCAGGTTTAAATCCACTCAAACAGTAAACATTTTAAAACCTATCTTTTTCCAATAAATTTTACCAGAGTGGGGATTTATGGCAGAGGTGGCTACTAGAGTTGCTTGGAACCTGCCAAGCAAAATCAGATATGTTGGGTTCTGATCCAGTTTTCAGATTTAGGATTGTCGAATAATGCAGTCTGAGAATATGAAATCCTGTTTTACATAGGCATAAAGGGTTTAGGATTTCAAATCTGAATCCTAAATGTGATTTTTAGGTCCTTGTAAAATATGAAATGGAATCAGATTAGGATTCAGAAATTCCTAAAATCCTAAATCCTAAAACTAGATCAGAATTCGATTATTCCGCACAGCCAGAAATAGCTGATTGTTCAACATGTTGTGTGCTCAATGAAAAGCACTGTAAGGTGCTTGCACGAAAGGCACCATATAAATGCAAATGGCTTACCTTAGGCTAAGCACATATAAATGTCTTGTTTGTATTTCAACCCCCTTCCACCCTGGTACCACTTCCCCTGCCTTGGCACTCAGGCAGGTTTATCTGCGTTGTCTTACAGGTGGGCTCTGAGTCCTGACAATGATCCAAGAGTGCCAGGGGAACCATCATGCATGTGGCTCAGGGGGTATTATACAACATATAATACATTTATTTATAAAATGGCAAGAAAAAATCTAGAAATGTAACTGTCCAAGACACATTATCTGACAGTGCTTTAATTCACTATAAATGCACGGGCAGGTGCAGAATCTCATTTCCCTCCCCAAAAAGCATACTAATATCCATTTTATAAAGGTAATAAGCCCCTCCAGGGTATGCATCATAGAACTGTAATGCACTTCCGAGGGGCATAAGGACACTCAGCTTTTGGCCTCATGCCTTAGCACACCCTTGGGGTATGCAGTAAAATCCTATAATGCACACACTGTCTTGGTTTATTACTTACATATACAGTAGTCTCCAATATTATGAGGGCCTTAAAATGGTTTCCATTGTCGGATGCTGAACATCACTGTACATAGCTTGTCTGTTTTGTGTATGATATGCTGTATATCATGGATTTTTTGTTTTGTTTTATTTTGTATGTTTTTTTTTTACTGTTATGATCACTTGCAAACAGCTTTAGAAGCCAATGGATTTACTTTATTTTAAAACTAGACAACACATTTAAAAGATGGGGAAACAAAGCCCTGGGGCTCATACTACAGTTCTTTTTTTTTTTTTTGAGTTATCTATTTTCTCTCCAACCTGCTCCGGATCCGCCTGTCCTTCAGGCAGCCTAGGTCACGGGCACTCCTCCATTGACTCCCTCAAGCCCTCACCTCATATTGCAGCCGATCCCTGAGGTAGCTCGGCGTTACCCTCTCGCCGAGTGGGTCCCTCTCCTCCGAGGGGGAAGGCACTGGTAGGGGCAGCCCAGCACACTATATTTTCTCCTTTAGCTCTTGGGGCACTGCTGAGGTGAACTAGCCTGCAGGAAGCCTGGAGGCTGTCAGCAGACCAGAAGCTGTCCTCCGGCCAATCCCGAGCAATATTCCATTTTTCTGGCACTTCCCACATTGCGACGCTTCTGCAGTGCTAAAGGCCCACCTTCTGGAGAAGAACATGGATGTTCTGCACAACTCAGGGGAAAAAGGTGGCAAGCATTGGGACAAGTCCGGTAAGCACTCCTGCAAAAAGGATCGTAGCTGGTCCCATCATCGCTCTCGATCTTGGTCCTGCTCCTACTCTTCTCCCAAGAAGGCCTCTCCCTTCTCGGGCTCAGGGGACCATCGCAAGCACCCGGACAGCTCCAAGGTGCTGAGCACTCCTGTCAAGAAACCGGCGCCAGCCAAGGCAGGAACTTTGGGGGATAAACCCAAACCAAAGGTGGCTCCTTAAGGATTACCCACCAGACACCTTCAGCACAAGCTACGGCCCTGTCTAAGAAGGTCTCAGCATTACCCAATTCGGGCAAACCGCTGGGTGAGAAGGTCATCCCAGCACCGTCTCCTGTGGTACCAACGCCGGCCCCCATACTGACACCAGTAGAGGTTATCATAGTGGAAGACCCATGGCAGGGGCGGCCTTGGGGTCTCCTAAATCTTCCACCTTGCAGGGTTCAGTGGGAGGTTCACCTTCCCACGACCTACCTGATCCGGCTTCACTGCCTCCCTTTCCGGTTGCAGCAGCCACAGTCTTTTATAAAGACCAGCTGCAGGAGCTGTTCACCTTATGGTGGAGTCAGGTAAAAAAAGGAAAGTCTCCACCGAAGCCGTACCTGATTAGCCGGCTGGACAATGCTGAACCTGAGGGCCTTTCAACTCCTTCCCCACAGAAGACCCCCGAGCAGCTGCTGCCGCCCCTACCCTCCAAGGTTCATTCCTGGTCTCGGTCTGAGGAGTGTTGTTGGCACCCCTCCTGATCGGGTAGCTGTTGTTGGTCTTGATCCCAGTCCAGGAGCCATTCCCGCTCTCCTAGGCGGGCCCACTCCCACTCCAGATGTCGATCCCCAGGCTGACGTCAGTCGTTGCTCCATCGTTGGTCCCGCAGCTGGTGCTGGTCTTCGGACCGACGTCGGTCTGGCAGCTAATGACATTCGAGGATGGGGAGTCCAAGATGCAGCTCAAGCCATTCAAGGCCCAGTACCCCTTCTACTTCCTCATCCCTCTCGGGAGTTGGGAGCTCCCTGGGAGAGAAGGACCAACCCCGCTCGCCTCCTGACGATCTGACCTTCATGGATGTCATGAGGCACATCCAGGCCTCCAGTGCATGGGAGACAGAAGACCTGGATCCAGAACACCGCTGACTGGTCAGATACCTGAGGCAGAAGGAGCCCAGGCCTCTAGTGGTGCCTCCTTTGGTGGATACCTTCCAGGATCTCAGCAGGATCACTTGGAAGCATCCAGCTTCAGTCCCAGTGGTTCCAAAAAAGTCAGACAGGCTGTATAGAGCCCCGAGGGATGAGTCTTTCCTGGCAGATCCCCCTCAGATGGACTCGTCCATCATTACGGCTGCTCACGGCAAGTCTAAGCAGCCTAAGCACCTCAGCTCCCAGCCTCCTGACCCAGAAACCTGCTACTGGGACCAGGTGGGCAAGAAAGTCTACTCTGTATCCACCTGCTCTATTAGGTCCCTCAACTTCCTCACACATATGGTCCAGTACCAGAATGCATTATGGGAGAGAGGGCAGGAGCTAGCTACTGCCTTACCAGACTCCGCACAAAAGACGGAGCTCCTGGACATTTTAAAATTGGTCTCGGATGTAGGCACGCATGTTCTCCATGTCTCGTATGACACCGCAGATATGGCGGCCACAGTGGCAGTGTCCGGTGTCTGCCTCCAGCGCCACGCCTGATTGAGAGTCTCAGGTTTTCACCAGGACCTGCAGTCTGGAATCCGGGACCTCTCATTCCAGGGTTCTGTCCTTTTTGGGCAGGAGACAGAGTTTCTTATCTCTCATCTCCAGGAGTCAGGCAAATCTATCTGGTCCATCCGGCAAATGTACAGAGGGGACCAGAAAAGAGTGAGACGACAGCCATTTTGAAAGCCCTCACATGCTCAAGCCCATGGTAGCCAAAAGGGCCAGAGAGGTGGCTTCAAAAGGAGATCTGGCAACCAGAAACCTGGAGGCACTCCTTTTCATGGCCCCAAGTCCTCCCAAGCCTCTCTGCCCACTCCCGGCTCTGCCCAATGACTCCCTCCAGACCCCCCTTTTCCGGAGGAGGTACCAGGGGAGACAGTAGGGGGTCGCTTCTTCCTTCACCTGAAGCGTTGAAGCTGTATAACAGTGTACCAGTGGGTCCTAGACATTATAAGGAGGAGACATACGCTGGAGTTCACTGAGATTCCCCCAGATACTCCACCAAGGTCCTCAAGATATCTTCCTTCTCACATACCTGTCATAGGAGAGATTCAGGCCCTATTGCAAAAAAGGGCAATAGAACCAGTCCCTCTGCAACAGCATTGAAAGGGATATTACTCCCATTTTGTCCTTGTTCCAAAGAAGACGCAGGACCTTCGGCCCATCCTGGACCTCAGCTCTCTAAACAACTATATAGAGTACCGAAGGTTCTGGATGGTGACCCTTCCAGGTCTTATTCCTCTGCTGCACCAGGGAGACTGGCTCTGCTCCCTAGGCATGCAAGATGCGTACATGCACATAGAGTCTTCCCCGAGGAAGTACCTGAGGTTCTACTTCCAGGGGGTGCATTATCAGTTTTGGGTTCTGCCATTAGGCCTCTCTTCCGCTTCTCAAGTCTTCACCAAATGTTTGGCAGTGGTAGCTGCAGCTGTAAGGTGCCAGGGACATTATGTCTTCCCTTACCTCGATGACTGGCTGCTTGCGGCCCCGTCAAGGAAGCGCCTTCTTCAAGCTCTTGGAGACACCTGTACTCTATTCTGAGAGGTGGGGGTTGCCCTGAACCTTTCAAAGTCTTCCCTGGAGCCCAGCCAAAGACTCATTTTCATAGGGGAAGTTCTGGACTCGGTCCAGGGCATGGCCTTTCTACCCCCAGAGAGGGGCGATCACCTGCGGGAGATTGCCAGATTGGCCCTTGTAACCCCTCAGGTCCAGGCCAGGACCTTCCTCAGACATCTGGGGCACACAGCAGTGGCCATTCCTGTCACTCCTTTGGCCCATCTCCACATGTAAGTCCCACAATGGATGCTCAGGGTGCAGTGGGATCAGTGCTCAGACTACCTAGACCACATGGTCAGGGTCACAGAGCCAGTCAAGAGGACACTACTTTGGTGGCTGGACCCTCTCAATTTAAAGAAAGGGGTCCCTTTCCATCAGGAGCCCACAAATCAGATCCTAAAGATGGATGAGTCAGATTTGGGATGGGGAGCGCACCTAGGGGCCCGCCAAACACAAGGAATCTGGACTTCTATGGAGCGCGACCTCCACATCAATGTTCTGGAGATGCGAGCGGTCCTCAATGCGCTGCATGCTTTCCAAAAGGACCATGTCCCAGGCTCTCTCCTTGTTCAGACGGACAACATGGCAGTCATCTTCTATATCAACAAGCAAGGGGGAACCCACTCCTACCCCCTGTGCAGGGAGGTGATGAGAGTCTGGTACTGGGCGCTGGAGCATCGCATTTCTCTGTCCACAGTGCACGTTCCAGGTGTCCTAAATGACTTGGCAGACAGCCTGAGCAGATCTCAGTCCAAGGCACATGAGTGGGAGCTACTGCAATCAGTAGAGGACCAGCTCTTTGACACATGGGGTGGACCAGATCTGGACCTCTTTGCGTCACCACACAACGCCAAACTGCTAACTTTCTGCTCACGAGAGCCCACCCCTGGTGTTTTCTGGCCAGACACGTAGTCCCTTTGCTGGGCAGGGAGGTTTCTCTATGCCTTCCCTCCCTTCCCTCTCATTCAGAGAGTCCTGTTGAAGATACAGGCCGAGGGGGCTCAGATGATTCTAATCGCCCCATTGTGGCCTCGGCAGATTTGGTTCCCACTACTTCAACGGTTGTCCACAGAACCTCCAATCCCACTGCCAGTATGCTCGCAGTTGCTGTCCCAGGATCAGGGCTCACTGGATCATCCTGATCTCAGGTCATTGCACCTACATGCTTGGCTCCTGAGACATAGCAAAATCCAGGTACTGGGTCTCCCAGGAGGTGGTGGACGTCCTTGTCTCAACGAGGTAGCCCTCTACTCACTCCACTTATGCTATGAAGTGGAAGTGCTTCTGCTTATGGGTGTTGTCTCACCGTCTGGACCCCCTTACCTGTCTGGTGAACTCAGCATTGCAGTATCTCCTCTCCTTATACCAACAAGGCTTGAGCTACTCTTCCATAAAGGTGTACATGTGGGCCATTTCTGCATATCATGCCCTCTCGGGGGATAAAACCTTAGCCCAACTGGATGTGGCCTGCACCTTTTTATGAGGTATTCTGTATTTGAGACCTCCCATTAGGAATCCTATCCCACCCTAGGACCTCCTGTTTGTGTTGGAGAAGCTCACTCTCCCCGAACCAGAGGCCGATTGTGAGCTGCGTTATCTTACCTGGAAGGTTCGTTTTTTAGTTGCTGTTACCTCAGCTTGAAGAGTCTCCGAGCTCCAGGCTCTGATGTGTAAAGAGCAGTATTTGATTTTTCACAGGGAAAGGGTTTCCCTCGGAATGAATCCTAAGTTCCTTTGCTAAAGTGGTCTTAGAGTTGACCCTCAACCAGTCGGTTGACCTTCCAGTTTTCTTTTCTTCTCCTTCTAATAGGGGAGAAGCTCTCCTTCACACTCTGGACGTTCACAGGGCGCTGAGGTACTACCTTAAGCGCACAGCTGCACACCGTAAATTGGAGCAGCTGTTTTGTGGCTTTCGCACCACAACACTTGGGCAACCCAGTGTCTAAGCAGACTATTTTTAAGTGGCTTGTCCACTGTATTGTGTTTTGCTATGAAAAGCACAAAAAACTCCTTCCGGGCCCGGTTAGGGGTCACTCCACCAGGGGAGTCTCGGCTTCCTTTGCCACCTTGAAGAATGTCTCTATAAGAGACTTATGCTTGGCTGCCACCTGGAATTCTGTGCATACTTTCGTGACGCACTATAGCCTGGACATTGCATCCAGACGCCGTGCTGGTTTTGGCTTGGCAGTCCTTCAGGGACTTCTTTCCTGAGTTGCTGTATTTCCAACATTATCCCATCCTTCCACCTCCCAGGGTTAGGCACCTCCTTGGCTCGGGACTGCTTGGGATTCAGTCCTAATGGTTGTAGCCTGCTGCAAGAGCTCCCACTTGAAGTAAGATAGTACAGTTATGTAAAAACTTACCGTAACAGTAGATCTTCGAGAGGAGCTCTTGCAGCAGGCGCTGCTTTCCCACCCTCCATCCCCAGAATGAGGTGTACAGCGCATCATCTACAGGCTTTGCTTCTTTCTCTCATCAGAGCCCGTTCACGGGTCCTGGCAGGGGAACTAGGGTGGAGCTGGGTCCTCCCCCTTTTGTACCGTGGCGAACGTTGGGTTGGAGCCGACATCAGGGGCAGTCCCTGCTGGGTATTGCTAGCTAAGAATTTTTCCAGTGGGTCCTAATGCCTGTGGCGTTAGTCCTAATGGTTATAGCCTGATGCAAGGGCTCCTCTCGAAGATCTACTGTTATGGTAAGTTTTTACGTAACTGTACCTTCCCATTGATATATACCCTGTTCCAAGGGATATACACTGTTTCCATGGCTATATAGCCTGTTCTGAGGGATATACACTGTTCCCATGGATATATACCCTATTTCCAGGGATATACACTGTTCCCATGGATATATATACCCTGTTCCGAGGGAGATACACTGTTCTCATGGATATATACTGTTCCTAGGGATATGCCTGTTTCCATGGATATATACCCTGTTGCCAGCGATATACACTGCTTCCATGGCTACATACCCTGTTCCCAGTGATATACTCTGTTCTCATGGATATATACCCTGTTCCCAGGGATATACCTGTTCCCATGGATATATATACCCCATTGTCAGTGATATACACTGCTCCTATAGATATATACCCCATTGCCAGCGATCTACAGTGCTTCCATGGATATATACCCCATTGCCAGCAATATACACTGCTCCCATGGGTATATACCCTGTTCCCAGGAATATACCTGTTCTCATGGAAATATTCCCTGTTGCCAGTGATATACACTGCTCCCATGGATATATACCGTGTTGCCAGTGATATACACTGTTCCCATGGATATATACCCGGTTCCCAGGGATATACCTGTTCCCATGGATATATATATACCCCATTGCCAGCGATATACAGTTCTCCCATGGATATATACTCCATTGCCAGTGATATACACCGTTCCCATGGATATATACCCTGTTCCCAGTGATATACACTGCTCCCATGGATGTATACAGTGTTGCCAGTGATATACACTGTTCCCATGGATATATTCCCTGTTCCCAGGGATATACCTGTTCCCATGGATACATATACCCTGTTGCCAGGGATGTACACTGTTCCCATGGATATATACCCTGTTGCCAGAGATATACACTGTTCCCATGGCTACATACCCTGTTCCCAGGGATATACACTGTTCCCATGAATATATACCCCGTTTGCAGGAATATACACTGTTCTCATTGATATATACCCTGTTCTGAGGGATATACACTGTTTTCATGGATATATACTGTTCCTAGGGATATGTCTGTTTCCATGGAGATATACTCTGTTACCAACGATAGGCACTGTTCCCATGGATATAGACCCTGTTGCCAGGGACATACCCTGTTCCCATAAATATATACAATGTCCCCAAGGATATACCATGATCCCATGGATATACCCTATCCCCAGGTATACACCCTGTTTCCAGTGATATACTCTGACCCCAGCAATATACACTGTTCCCATGGATATACCCTGTTTCCCAATATATACCAATACCCCAGCAGCTTGTGGTGGGATTTGAAACAAGCAGCTCCGAGAGAAAACTGTAATTGTAACCAGGCTGGTGGCAATGGGCTACAGGAAGTGAGCCAGTCCCAGATCACACTCCCTAGAGTTTCTTCGGCGCGTTGTGAGAAAAATGTAGTGAGTAAAATGGAAACGACGACTCACAAGCCCTCCCACCACCACCCCCACTCCAGAGTTGGCTCATGTCACTGGAGTGGCTGTTGGGGAAGCTTGCTGGCAGCACAGAAGCATCACCGCAGTGCCATTCAGTGCCCCCAGGAAGCAGTAGTGAAAGTAAAGCAAAAGCACTGAACAAGCTGTCCCAGTATGCTATTGTAAATCAGAACAGCAAGGATTTCCTAAGTGAAAAGGGAACTTGAAGAGCTTGTAGCAGTGGGACAAATTGTTATTAATTTTTCGGAAGTAGCCAGGACAGAAGTTCCTTTTAGTTGTAGAAGTAATTTCTCATTTTCCTTTTACTGGTTTGATGACTTTTTCGCCTAAAAACACTTGCCTTTGGTGGGATATGTCCTGCAGGACTCACCCTGAGAGCTGAAATGTCTTGTGCTTTTTCTTGTCGTACAGAAGCTATGCTGTGACCACCATGGCATGCACTAAGGTGTGAGATGGGGCCACCAGGGTATGCAGAGGCCACGTATTTCAGTGCACTGCTGTTTTTAGTTTTTGAAAAGTAAAATAAAAAAAAAAAATTAAGTGCAAAAAATGTTCAGTGCACAGGGAGGTACAGGCGAGCCATGCTGAACTGGAAACACCCCATGACCCCACCATAAATGGACGCCCGGGGCGCACACCTCCTATGCAGACATGCCAAATGCCACTGACATGAAGACTGACAAGGGCGGCCACAGAAAATGTAGAGTGGCAAGATGAGAGGACAGACTGCTTTACCGAGAAAGGGCACAGGGCCCCTACCATGGGTCCATGTGATGGAACAGAGGAGTTGGAGGGGACAGGGACACCCCATACCCATTTACTATGGGTGTAGTGTGTACTGTGCTGCAGCCAAGGAGTAGTAGAGGGTCCAAGGGGCATATGTGGCTGTATCCAGCCCCTGTTTGCTGGGCTGTCCCACCATAGCAGAGCGTGCCAGAGAGGGATGGGTAGTACCAGACTACAAGACCTGTGCATGGGCACGTAGGACGTGTGCCCAGGACTTATGTTAGGACATTTGGTTTTTCATTTTGGGCTGTTGTGCTGTTGTTTTTCTATGTTGTTTTAAATACCTGTGTAATGCACGTTTGAGTGCACCTGCTCTGTGTCTTGTCGTTTTTGGGGGAAGGGCGTGGTGATGAGTGTACCTGACTTTATGGCTGCCCTTTGGGCCATGTAGTGCTTGGCATGTCCTGCACCATGCTATATGCCTGGCTACAGCCTTACACACCACTGTACTTCTGCATTGCAGTCCCGCATACGTGGCTGTGCCCCCTACCGCCATGCACGTCTGGCCCCATACAGTTGCGCATCAGTGCAGAGAGGGCTTCTCCATGCAGCATGCCACCCAGAGCCCCACACAACCCGTGTACATGCCTCTACACCCATGCTACACTGCACGTACTGACTATGTAGCCATAGTACATAGGGCCCAAGAATGTGTCTGTTTACAGTCTTTGATCTACTCCCACTGCAACTTTCCCGAACTTGGAAGCACCTCCCAACACAATCTTGCCACTCAGTATGCAGTGGGGGAGATGAGACTATTGCATCATGAGTGGCTGCACTGTTGGGGTGTCCCTAATGCTCAGGAAGTATGCAGTCAGAGTAGATCAAGGATTTGAAACAAAACAAGTTTGAGTGTAATTACACCCTTAACACGCATTTCAGTCCTACTATGAACTGAAGCAGATAAAACAACCAGCAACGTCAGAGGCATTTATAGAAGGTAAGCAATCATAAAATAATAATGTGCTTTATTTTTATGGTGCCTTTCAAAAGCCAAGGCGCTGAACAAAATTTAAAACACATCATACATCTCAATATCCTTAAAAATATAAAACAGCAATAAAACAACTCATACAGAAAGGAAAGACTTCAACCACCAAATGCTCGCCTCCGTAGATAAGTTTTCAATGCCTGTTTAAATCCCTCCACGGTCGGGCACTCACGTAACCGATGGGGTAGAGAATTCCAGAGGGTAGGGGCTGCAAACATAAATGCCCGGGCCCGGAAGATTTTAAACACATCCTCAGGATTTCCAGCAACCCCTCTTCAGTTGAGCAGAATGATTGCCCAGGGCGATAAGAAACCAGGAGTTCTTTCAGATAGTCCGGTCCCTATCCGTGTAGAACTTTAAAAGTCAAAAGAATGACTTTAAAGGTAATCCACCACTGTACTGGCAGCCAGTGCAGTCCGCGCAGCACCGGCGAAATATGACTAGACCAGGAAGTTCCTGTCAAAAGCCGGGCCACTTCATTCTGCAACAGCTGCAGACAGTGGATTTCTAACCCAGGTAGCCCTAGGTAAAGGGAATTGCAATAATCCAAGCACGTGGACACAAAGGCATGGACCAGCGTAGGAAGGTCGCTGGACGGAACAAGGTGCTTAATCCTGGAGATAGTCCTCAGATGATAGAAAGAGGATTTGATGACGGCAGACACCTGCGAATGCAGAGTAAGCCCTTCGTCAAAAAATTACCCCCAGGTTCCTTCACCTGTTCAGAGGCCAGGAGAGATAGGCCCCCAAGGTATAACCCGGAGGGCAAACCAACCCCCAACCCCCCCACATCCGGCACGCTGGATCCACAACCAGCACCTCAGTCTTATCCGAGTTCAACTTCAGCCAACTCGAATCAATCCACTCCTGGATTTCTGTGAGGCAGTTATTAAAGACCGAGACAGCGCCATCCTGGTCAGGTGCAAAAGAAAGGTAGAGCTGGGGGGTTTTAACTGGAAATGGTATTATGCAAAAAGGGCTGAGAGTGTCTCTTTAAATTTCTACACACCTGAGCTAAAATCACACAAAAATTGTTAACCAAAACTCATCTAAGTTTTATGAAGGTCAGAATACTTACCAGCTAACAGGCTCTAGTGTTTGGAGGTCAGTAATTGTAAGAGAAATTATTTTTTGTAAGTGAAAATAATAATGGACAAATGCCCTTTCTTTTATAAAATTTCATCATTGCTGACTTCCGTCCCAGCAAAAATTGGATATGGTATGATCTGATCATTGCACTTCCAGTTTTAAAGGCAAATACTTCCTCTTCTGTCATGTTAAAGTTTTTTGTTGTAAAATGTTTTATTTCTAAGCCAGTGAAGCCACCCTACATATAAAAGGAAAGTTTACTTCATAACCAAGCACACCTCTTAAATCAGTAGATATAATCAGTAATTAAAATAATCTATGCCTAATTAATACGGAATATTTTTTTAAAGAAACACTCATCTATAGTAAATTATATTGAAATATTTTAATATATTTATGCAGTGACTGTGGGTATATCATGACAAAAATATAAGTGCCATTTTTGTATTGTCGTGTGCCCTAGACTGAGAACATAACAACATACTCTCACTCTATTCTCACTCTAGGCCACAAAACAAGCAAATTGGTTCACTCCTGGTCATGTGACAAGAAAAAAATTCTCACAGTAGGTTCCTCAGAATAGAAGCTGACGTAACATCATTTCATTCCGGGACTTGACTGCACGCTGAAAGTGCTACTTTAAGAACTTTAACTGTAATCTTGTAAAGACATTATTAATCACGAATGCAATTTCAGCCAATCGGCATGTGGAGCCACTGTTCCTCTTATTCTGACTACAGCGTGCGCTTGTACGGGAACGCTAGGAGGGAGCTCTCCATTTTGGTGTGGGGGGCGGATGGCACAATAACATTAAAAAAATAATGCTCTGAACTTCTTATCAATCACTCAAGCTAAATGCAGGTAATTTGTGATAAAATTATAGGACCTCCGAGGGGGTGTCTGTTATGGTATAAGAGACTCCTTTCATGAGGTTTGGGCAGACAGAACCTCTCAGCTTTGCTTTGCGATTCTCTCACCCAGACCTCATCCTTGGAGTCTCTTATACCAAAAGAAACATCCCTCTGAGTCCCAATTAATTTATTGCAGCACACCCAGTTGTTTGAACACACAGATCCTTGCCATTGTATGAATCAACTGTGGCCTGCGCCCAATGAAAATATGTTTGATATTTTACTCATGATCCGTTACAACTGTGACATTCCTCATGTCTTCCCCAGTTGTGATGTCATGGACCACTCGTGCAATATTAGGTCTATTTTTATAAGGCCCATGCCAGATCCCTAACATACAGTATGTCTCAGAATAGCTAATGCTATAACATGGAGGAGGAGTCAGGTTCTAAACAGGGCTGTCAGAACCCATTGAAGTTCTGGGTTCTGGTTCTGGTCTAGAACTTTGCAAATAGTTCTAGTATTCAAATCTTCTTTAGAACTCAAACTCCTTCATGGTGTAAAGTAGATAATTGTGCTATATAGAATTCCATCCCTTTCAAAATGCTGTTGTACCAAAGTTCAAAGGTCATGGAACGTGACTGTACCCTTCTATGGTACAATAGCATTCTGAAACCTCTAAAGACTGCACAAGTAGGTTTCATTCTGAAAGTGAAAAAAACCGCCACATGCACGTCACGTAATACTACACACTGTAAAAAATACAGGATGAGCAACTTTATGCACAACCAGTGTGTTCTGCCAGCTCAGGGTTCTGATTTCTATGGCCCTCTCAAGGTTTGCTCTCGAGGTCAGAGGGAATCGGAACCCATCTGTGGCAGAACACACTGGTTGTGCATAGTTGCATATCCAGTATTCTCAATGTGTAGAGGACTGGAAAGAAAGAACAGAGACAGAGATACTGAGATGAGAAAAAACAAAAAACGAAAAAAAGACCTGCTCTCTCAGCACAACAATACTGTTGTCTCACTGCATATTCAGAAAATAAAGAGAAACACTGCTGGGGGGGGGGAGGCAATCAAAACAGGAATGTCAAGAGTCTAAATTTGATGCGCTGTGGCACATCTGCTTATAAGCAGCCCATTCTTATGCAGTATGTGTCTCATATGAGAACGTAAATCCCAATAATGTGATTGTTTTCCACACTGTCAACTCCTGTTTCTAAAATGTCTGAACAAATAAAAAATTTGGTTTAGTATTTAGAACCCTTAAGACTTAAAATGCGTGGGTGTTCTAGTTCTCAAATAGACCTCAAACCCCAGGCTCTAAAAGGGTTCTGATCTTTTTAGAACTAATGCTAACAACCCAAGTTGTAAAGACTATGGGCCTATGATGTTCCCAGAGCACAGTGATGTGCATGGACGACTTGAGCCACCTTTTAACACAATTGAGCTAACTGCAACAAAACATACATGACTAGTCTGAGTAGCTTTAGTCCCCCTGGTCCTGGGGTAATGTATAGAATGTGTGAAGCTTGCCCTGCTTTGTCTTAAAGTTGGTCATTCGGTCCCCGAGCCTGGCAATCATTTTTTCTTTGTGTATATATTAACAGTTCTTGTAACCATTTATTGTAAGTTATGTGTTCCTGATCTAACCAGGGTCTAAGTGTGGTTCTTTCAGCTGAGGCTGTCATCATCGTCATGTGGCATTTTCCTTGCCTTACCAATTGTGCTAGTCTCCGACCATGCAGATCTCAGGACAGAACGGGCCTTCCAACCCCAGCAGAGGCTGTGCTTTGCCCTCCGTAACGTCCCAGAGTTTGCGAACATCGCTACAGTCCGACAGTTTGTGCAGCGGCGTACCTCTTCCCTCGTCACACCTGGTGCAGGCCTCTGTGTGTTACTGCATGACCCTTTGGAAGAAGATATGTCTAGCTTACCTCTGTAACTCTTTAAAATGGGCCTTGACCTCTTAGCCATACCAAGGACCAGAACGAAATTAGGGGATATAGCTTTCTCTGTTTCTGTCCCTAAACTATGGAATACTATTCTGTCTCAAATCAGTGTCTTATTGTTCAGACTTTTTGAAATAGCTATCATTCTTACCTATATTAAATGGCTGTATGACCCTGTCTCTAGCTGCTGAAATTTGAACTGGTTTTATTCGTGTTGCTGGTCACCTTTTGCACTTATTACCACATTTTTCCATTATGTAGACTGCATGCCTAACTTTACTTATCACTCAGTGCTAAGTATTTTTGTTGTGAGCTTGGCTAGGTCCCTTGGAGCTGGTTATGTAGAATGTATACTACATACTTTCTTTATTTTCCAATTGTTAAGTATTTTTCTCACTGTAAGCTTGACGTAGTGCCTTGGAATCTGTCATAAATTGAATGTATCTGTCATTGTCACCAGCTGTATTGTTTTTTGTACTTCTCCCTGGTCGTGCCTGAAACTAGGCAAATGTCTGTCTAGTACACCTTAACTGGTTAAAAATAAATCCCTTGGAGTCCCTTGGAGCTGGTTATGTAGAATGTATACTATATACTTTCTTTATTTTCCAATTGTTAAGTCTTTTTCTCACTGTAAGCTTGACATAGTGCCTTGGAATCTGTCATAAATTGAATGTATCTGTCATTGTCACCAGCTGTATTGTTTTTTTGTACTTCTCCCTGGTCATGCCTGAAACTAGGCAAATGTCTGTCTAGTGCACCTTAACTGGTTAAAAATAAATATCTAGAATAAAATATAATAAAATAACTCTGTTTTACAATTGTACTCACCAACGCAGACCCCCATTAATTTCTTATTTATTTATTTATTGAAATGTTTCACCAGGAGGGCACACTGAACAACAAGTTGCTTGACTCACGGTGTGACCTGGGGGAAGGGGGTTACATAGGGTTGTGAAGGATGATCAGTTACAATAGTTTGTGGGTAGTACAAACAATACAGCATTGTGAGATTATGCAACAGTTGAAACACAAGCTGTTGTACAATAAGCAGTAGTGGAACATTGGGTAAATTACAATACATGTCAAAAATCGTACAAAAGAACATATAAACATACAAAACAGTAATAATGCGACAGAACCATTTATAGTGCATGAGTGTACCAGGAGCAGGCTCGAGGTAGTACACAAGTGCTGTTGGAGTAAAAAGGACGGGGTTAGGTTGTGCACACAGGTGACCCAGAAGGGCAGGTGGAGAAGAGAGGGGGAAGAGGCAAGAACTGAATATGAGGAGAAGGGGTAGTCATTTCTTGATTCCCCCTTCAGGATGTTGAGAACCCTGGTGGGGTGGGGGTCAGGGTAGGTAGGCAGAAACTGGGGAAGGGTATTAAGGAGGGTTAAAACAGGAACAGCTGAGGGAGAGGTAATTGTGTAGGACAGAGGTAAGGAAGTAGTTGGAGGAGGAGTGTCATAATTCAGGGGGAGGGAATTCCAGATTTTAGGGACACAATGAGCGAAACCAGTCTGACCAATGAGGGTGGAGCAGCAAGGGACCGTCAAGGTGCGGGTGTCATTAGATCTGAGAAAGTGGGCGGGGGGAGGTAGAGTGGAGAGCGAGAGGATGAAAGATAGGAGGGGAGCACTCCGAACCAGAATTTGGAGGTTAGTTTGGCACAGTGTGAGATGTGTCTGTGAGATAGTGGAAGAAAGGTTAGAGAGCGATAGAGTTCACAGTGGTGGGAGCGGTGAGGGGAGTCGAGAGCAAAGCAGCAGAAGGAGTTAAAGAAAGTGTCCAACTTGGTCAGGGAAGATTTCTTGGGATGGGGCATGTTTAAAATGTATGTTGTATGTTAGTTCGTGGCACACAAACAATAAAGCATTTTTAATAAAAAAAATGAGCATCTAAAACATGGCCTGCCATATTGTTGCACATGCTGCAGTTCTGTGTGCAAACAGATGGCCCGTGCATCATTTGTTTTGCCACAAAGCAGGGAAACTGCCATGAATGCGTTAAACATTTGAAGACAGCATTCAGTCAGGCACATTGGTTTTTATACAAGCACATCCCAAAATCAGGAGTTGTATTCACTCTACATCAAGACTTTATTCCTGCTCTACAGAGTTCCTTTACATATTTTCTAAAGGGACCTGGGGATCATCATTCTTTCTTTTGTTTATGTACTGCACTTTATCTTCCATGCCTGCTAACCCCCATCTGTGCACACACACACACACACACACACTGCCTTCCTATCCGCCCCGAGACTTACCTTGCTCCTGAAGACCTCCAGCCTCCCCCCCAGTGGAGACTAGATGGAATGATGAGAACAAAACCCGGTCAGTGGCACGTGGTCAGTGGTGCAGGGGGCAGGTGTCATCGTGCAGTGGTGGACCTCCTCCATATTTCCTTGTTCTCCCAAGGAGACGTGGCATACAGTGATGTGGAAATGGTCAGGCTGATGTCTGCCACACCTTCCACACCAAATCAGTCCTGGTGGTTGAACCCGTAAGCTACTTCAAGGAGTTGCACAACACTGGCAATGTCCCCACCCTTTCCCCAGAGAAGGAGAGCAGTCTATCAGACACTCAACCCCCCCCCCCCAAGCTGGCACGCTGAAGCCCCAAGTCATTGTTCTTTCTTAGGGACCTGGGGGTCATCATAAGCGACTCTCTAAAACAAACTAGCCAATGTAGCAAGGCTGAAAGCAAAGTGACCAAAACATTGGGGTCTATTGGAAGTGGCTTTGACAGCAGGAGGAAAGAGGTAACGCTACCTCTCTGTAGATCACTGGTGAGATCCCCTCTGGAGTTCTGTGGCCAGTTCTGGAGTCCTCACCCAAGGAAAGACAGAGACTGGCTGAAGACAGTGCAGCATAGAGCAACCAGAAAGATTCAAAGTCAACAGGGCAGCTGCTCTGAGGGTCGGCTTTGAGCACTGAACATGTGCTCGCTGGAGGCCAGAGGGGAAAGGGGAACATGATGTTGACCTTCAGGTTTCTGAAAGGAATAAACAAGAGGCAGTATAGCGCAGTGGTTTAAGGTTCTGAGCTGCAAATCTGGAGACCTGGGTTTGAATCCCACGGCCCCCACTTGCATATATACTGTGTGACCCTGAGCAAGTCACTTAACTTCCCTGTGCTCCCAGGTCACCCCTGTAAACAAGCTTTCAGCTTAGTGTGCTACTCCTGGTTAAACAATTGGAAAAAAAAAAAAAGAAGCTACGAGGAACTATTTAGCAGTAATGGTGGACCATAAACAAGTGGACATGAATGTAAGCTGGTGGGAGCAGGGGAGCTTCAGGAGGGATGAGAGGAAGTCTTACTTTACCAAGAGAGTCGTTGAGCCATGGAAAAGTGTACCAGCAGAGGTGGTGGTCGCAAAAACCATTACTGGGTTCAAGCATGACTGGGACAGAGTAACAGGATTAATAGTTACATAGGGGGTTAGGAGGGAGAGAGCAAGGGGGATGAGAGGAGGGCAAAAAAACCACCTGGACAATAGGGCATGGGGTAGAGCAGGGTAAAACTGGACAGACTGCATGGAACAATGGTCTTTTTCTGCTGACATTGCTTGTCTTTCTGTTTCTTTTTCCTCCAGTCTCCAAAGCTGCCCACCTTGACCAGGCCCCCCCCAACTCCATCCACCACCTTTCTGTGTCTCATATCTCTTTTGGGGGGGCACTAGGGGCCTACCCTCCGGTGAGGGCATTTACCTTGTGTTGCGGGCTCCCTCCAGAGATCTTGAGTGGGCTAAGTCTCCATCAGGCCCATCATATATGGGGACTAGCGGGAAGTTGGAAGTGGTGTGGCCCACGACTGCTGGTATCACACTACTGTACCTCAAGGTGTTTTCTCCTTACTTTCCTCCCTGTAGGGACACTGCTGGTGAGGGCACCTATGCACTAGTGATCAAATCAGAGTAGAGTCCCAACTGACTCTGACTTCCAGAGTTTGGTCGAGGCAGGCCATTCAGGGTGGGAGGGTGGGGACGGGGTTATGATCTGACACAGAGCAGGTCCTCCCATCTCTACTATGAATGCATGCAGATTGTGCACCTGCGTGCAGGAACCAAGCTGCGCCCCTCCCTCCCCATCTGTACTACTGCTACATATAATCACCTAGGTGGCAGTGTGGTAGCAGGGGGAATATAACCCCCCTTTCTAGAGAGGAAGTGCATCCACAGGGACACTCAGTCCTTTGCCCCCCCCCCCACAGCTGCCCCGTGACAACCCTCCTGGTCGTTCCCAAACCCTGGGTTGCCAGCATCATGACTGTCCTATATTTACACAACAGTGACTGAGAAGACAGTCATTTCTAGGGGATTAATGACCAGTTTTGGGGATAGGTAGCCCAAGGCGCAGCCGAGGGCCACTTCCCTCCAGCCGGCTGTAAATCCAAGGAAATTATCGGCTTTGCAGTTGTTATTATGATTGTAAGTCTAAGTGCAATAACAAATTTATATTTACTATTTTGTTTCCATATTTTCGGGTTTTGAGTGTAGTGGCATAAGTTGAGTGTGCCGTACAGCGTCACTTGGCAGCTGGATCAGTAATTTTTAAGATGTTTTTGACAGATCCAGCAGCCAATCAGGAGCCTTGCTAGGCTCATGAATATTTAATTAGATGTTTTACTGTTAACCTTATCTACTACACAAAAGTCTTGAGCAGTTCACAAGCCTAGATTGATTTAGCCTTTAAATGAATGAATACGTAATCAGAAGAGAAAATGGCCATACTGCGCATTATGAGCGAGCAAGTGCTTTAACAACAGATGGGCTCCCACTTGCTTGATCCCAACTGCAATTATGCAGTACTGCCACTGAAAACAAAAGGCAGGATCAACCAGATAAAACAATTAAAACATTTTATTAAAAAAACACACAAACTGAAACTACAGTATATGACGTAGCAGCAACCTGGCTCCCTCGCTAAGCAAGACCTCCTGCCACCATGTTTTTACAACTGTTCAACCCTACCACACAGCACAGTACTGGAGCCAGAAAAGTCACACGTTCAAAATAAAGGGACGCAGATGCCCTAGCAACTGTTCTAGCATCCCAAGTAACTTACTGTGAATAATGTAGTGACATACGGCACAGCACAAAAAAATAGTCAATTCTGTTGCTGGACTGGTGTGCAGCTTTCGGTGTAACGTTTTGTGCCCTCCCCTTTTTTTCAATATAAATAAACAAATCTAAAATCAATCAGTAACACAAAAAACAAACAAACAAAAAAATTAGGCTCGAGGACCGAGCCCTGAGGAACCCCGAGTGTGACATGGGCTGGCTCCAAGATGGATCCATTGAATGTAACAACCCGTCGACAATTAGACCGGTAGCATCTAAAGCAGGATACAGCATGCACAGACAGGCCAAAGATGTGCAGTTTGGAGCAAAAGAGAAAGCAGGCAACTGGGACAAAAGTCTTGGATGGGTCGACAAAACTGCCTCCAGTGAGCTTTACCTGGTCCATGGCAGTTTTGACACCAGTGAACACGTGTGAGGGCCACGGTGGTGGTATGGGCCCTTACGGGAACCATGTTGCTCTGGTGTTAATATGCTGTGGTAGTAGCGGTACTCAGTAAGCTGGTTGGCTACAGCCCACTCAAGCAGCTGTCTGAGGGCAGGGGGTATTACAATGGGGCAATAGTTTTCCAAACATCTGGTGTCTTCAGTCTCTGGGACAGGAACAGCTCAGGCCAGCTTCCAGCCGTGTGCAACAGTGTCAGACAGGAGTAATAAGTTAAAAATATGCTTGACCAGAGGGCCTATGATGGGGTCGGCGAGCATCTCAAACAGTGACTGCTGCTCGCCAAGTGAATTTGCAGCCAAGGTCAGTTTCTGTCATATGATTTATAAAAGGAATTACAACTAGTTCAACTCCATAGGTAATGCCTATCGGTCCATCATCAGTGATGGCTTCACACACCGGCAGAGAGCGAGCACACGATGCACAAGCCAGTGAGGGTTAAAAAAGAACAGAGGGAGTCAGCCAGGGACAGTGCCAGAGATGACGGTCGGTATTGGAGGTGAGCTGATGGTAAAACTTTCCACCATCTTGAGGTCAGGGAAGGGGAGTGGGGAGGTTATTATCATGATGGGGGAGGGGGGCCTGCTAGACTACCCGGGGAAAAATATAAAGTGCTCAGTACTGGAGACCAGCACTATGTTTTTCTTTTAAATGACAATGAGCATGTGCCAGTTTGGGGGGGGGGGTAATAGTTAACTATTGCCCATTGAGGCAGTATAGCATAGTGGTTTAAGGCTCAGAGCTGCAAATCTGGAGACCTGGGTTTGAACCCCACAGCCCCCCATTTGCATACTGTGTGACCATAAAGAAGTCACTTAACTTCCTTTTGCTTCCATGTCGTACCTGGAAACAAGCTTCGGCTTAGTGTGCTACTCCTGGTTAAACAATTCCACCCCCCATTGTTGGGACAGTTGCCTATTGAACAGAGAGGCAGGGCAACAGTGCCTGCTGCGTCTGCTCATTAGACCAGGTTTCTGCCAGTCAGAGGCCACCATTCTGATCCAGAGTGCACTAAAATTAGATCTGTCAACAACCAGGTATACTGTTCCAGGCTTCGCATCTTTTTTTTTTTTTTCCCCCATAACAAATTTTTATTTAATAAAAAGCAAACATGCAGAATCAGAACTTTATACATTAAAAAACATAACACAGAAGTAGAACAGTGAAAAAGAAAATCACAGGAGGAACAGAAACACATTAAACTATAAGCAGACTTTGCACCTTGTACTGCCTGGTGGAACATCTTTTATTAGCAAAAGTAAAAATAGATAAAAAAATAAATATAAAAAGTAGCAGCTGAATAAATGTTAAATTAGTATACATAAAGGCAGTTCATACTCTTTAAACAAAAGGCACCGAGGCAGGGAAAGTAAATATTGATTTCTACTTGTACTCCGATATGCTTGTGCTGGTAGTGGGTGGAGGTTGTTGTTTTGCTTTGGTCTGTGCTTGTTTGAGGTTGCGCTGCTCTGACAAGCCTTGCCTCAGTTGCTCCAAGGCAAACAGTGCGACCTGATTAAAACTGCCTTTCTGTGAATCTTTTCTGTTGTGTTTTTCATAGCCTCAAACCAAGCAGCATATCAGCTGGTTTACACGCCACTACAGAAATATGGGTCAAGTGATGACAGGTCTTCAGTTCCTGGCTGCTCTGACTTTCTTTCTTTCTTTCTTTCTTTCTTTCTTTCTTTATATTTGCCACAGGGGCAGGGCAAGAGGATGAGCACACAATTATAAATTCGTCTGGAGGGGACACTAATGGTCAGAGTACAAAGCTGTGACCTTGGAGACACAGGTTTGAGTCCCACGAGTGCCAGTTACTCTCTGCATAACTCTGAGCAAGTGATGTAACCTTGCTTAGTTTGACCTCACCAGTCTCTCTCTATCTCTCTCACACCCTCTCCAAGCTGTTTGAATCACCCAATGTACCTAATGACAACAACAGTTTCTTTACTTTCTCTCTCTCTCTCTGTTCCTGCCCCGGATTGCACAGCTGAAATCTTTTTGTTTAATTTTAATTCATAAATACAGTTAATCATACAACACACAACAACACAGGGTACAATTCATAGTAATCATAGTAATCTTATTAGAATAATGTGCTTTAGAGTGCAGTTTGAATTAATGGTGATCTGTAAATCCATATGTTATTCTGTTCTGTTCTATCTTAATAAACCTTAGAAAAAAATCCTGGTCTCTGATTGGACCAGAACCAGTCAGATGACATACAAGGTTTTTGAACCATCGCCCCATTCTAAACAAAGAACGGGGCAATAGTTTCATTAGAATCTAACAGTAACAAACCCACTTCACACATTACCACAAAGTCCCACACAATTTTGAAGGCACAAAAAAATACTATATTTTAGAATTACACAAACATAAATGCTGCAGCAATGGCTAGGACTGTCAACTCAGTGTTTCACAGACGTACTTTATCAAGATGCACAAATTAGGTTGGAGGTCGAAAGCTAAAGTTTTTTCAGTAATCTCTGTTGGTCCAATAAAAAGTATCAAGTCACCTAATTTGTGCATCCTGTTGTGCAACAACCAATACGGCAACTAACATGTTTATAGTACTTTATCAAGAGTCAGACTGATGCCCCAGCCCACACTTTTATAGTGCACTTTATTTATCAACCTATTCAATCAATCAGTCAATCTTTATTTAACCAGGTGAGCATCATTGAGAAGAACTCATTTACAAGATGAGCCTGGGCATTTACATATATAAGTACAGGCAACAGTATCTACAATGTTACAACAATTGGGAGTCCAACAACACAGTAATTCAAAAAAAGAAAAGAAAAAAAGAAAGTAAATACACAATAGGTACAGGGCAGGGATATATACAGTGTTACAACAAATTAGTGTTCATACCCTGCAGTAATGCTAGTGTAAACAAGGAGAAAGTGCACATATCTTAGATGAAAGTAGCATACATACTATGGTACAAAAACCTATGTACAGAGCCGGCCTGGTGGTGCTGAGGGTTGATGCGTTGGACGCCACACCTCGCTCCACGCCGGCAACCCAGGTTCGTGAACGAGCCCAGGTCATTGGGGGTTGGCAGGGGGATGAAGGATCGAGCGTCCCAACGGATGCTCTCCTCCTCCGGGGGTGGGTTACCAGGGGTGCTTCATGTACCTAACGTCCTTGAGGATCGGTGGGAGCACTGGCTTTCAGGGCATTGGTGGTTCCTGTGGCATTGGAGTCGGGAAGGGGAGGACGCTGTTAGGTACTTGGCAGGTGTAGTGCATCAGCACATAGCCCGCCTGAGCAGGCATCCTCAGGGGGTGGAAGGGGACCACAAGAAAAAGCAGAAAACACCCCTCAGAGGTCCTAGATGATGACCACTTCGGGCATCCAGCCACAGATCCATGGGCAGCCCCCACTGTGTAGGTGCTCCACTGAGGTGGAGGAAGGTAGGTCCTTCCTCGCCCCACCCGGGGGGTTATCGGGGCACTTGAAGGGACCAGTGGAGCAGCCGGGGCACTCTAGGGGCAGACCCCGGGATCGGGGCAGTGATGGTATGAGAGGCCCAAAGGAGTGAAACAATGAGGTAGGTTAGGAGGGATGAAAAGAAAGTAAAAAAAAAAAAAACTATGTACATTAGCTGCGACAGGAACATATGCAGCAAGAAAGGGGAAGGAGAAGGGAAAGTAGAAAGAGGAAAGGGGCAAAGCCAGAGGGGGAGGAAGAGTGATACCTTTGGGGAGGGCATTGCATAGTTTAGGGAATAGGTCAGAGTAAAGCTACGATGTGAAAAGAGGCAGAGCACGGAAAAGAAATAGGGGCGAGGAGCTTAGAAAAGAGAGTAGGATAGGTGCCGTAAGAGTGCCATTAATGGAAGCAAGTACAGGTTTCTGAAAAAGAACGTTGGTAAAGGGATTTGAAGAGGCTCAGTTTCACAGGGATTGACAACTTTAGAGTTTTCTGTATTGTGTTCCAAATGACAGGAATAGCATGATATATTGCAGATTTGCCATATCTGGTTCTCACCTTAGGGATGAACAGTGAGCTGTCAGAGAGGCTTCTCAAGGTGTAGTTTCCAACCCTACTGGTCGGCAGGCAACTCACAATATAATGCGGGAGCATATTAGTCATTGGTCATTGCTCTGTAGGTCCAGAGCACTGCATTCTTTTGTTGTCTGAATGTTAATGAGCTCCACCCTACCTTGGCATAGAGTTCACAGTGGTGTGTTGCATAAGGGAGACCAGTTATGAATCGTATAGCTCAATGGTAGAGTATATCCAGGTTAGACAGGGAGCGCTTTGGGCCTTAGCCATACAGGAAATCAGCATAATCTAAAAGAGACAAGAATGTAGTCTGGGCCAACCTAGTTTTAGCTTCTAGCATAAGTAGATTTCTAATATGGAAGAAGAGACCAAGTCTCTGTTTCAGTTTGTTAGAGAGTTCATCGATATGATGGACAAAGGACAATTTGTGGTGTATCCAAAACCCAAGATACTTAAATTTCTCAACGAACTCCAGCGGCTCACCCATTAATGTGTATACAAAGGGAGCAGAACCAGGGAGACTGTGTTTATTTGCAAAGGTAGAGGGACCAAGTATCATAGCATTGGTCTTTTTTGCATTTAGGAGGAGCTTTAATTGAAATAGAATTTTTCTGTAAATGGTCGGAGTCTCGTTGGAGATCACTGCAGGCAAGATCCAGAGTAGGTCTGGCAATATATAAGACAGTATCATCCGCGAACAGGTGGATGTTTACTTCGGAGATACCAGTATTAATCCAGTTAATATAGACAGAAAATAGTAGCAGGCCTAAAATGGACCCTTGAGGGACACTCCTCAACAGGGTTTTTTGAGGAGAGAGGCCCCCCTCAACCTTAACCAGCTGTTGACACTCAGTAAGGTAGTTAGTAAACCAGTTCAAAGCTGGTTGGTCTGCTCCAATGTTACTTAGAACACAGAGGAGTAAGTCATGGTCCACAGTATCAAAAGCTTTGCTCAGGTCAAGAAACAAAGCACACACATAATTGTTTGTGTCCAAGGCAGTCTGCCAATCATTAGTGACCTTAGCCAATGCAGATACAGTGCTGTGGCGAGGTCTAAAGCCTGACTGAACTGGATTCAACAGGTTGTAGGTCTCCAGATAGGACCCAAGTTGCTCATTGACCACCTTTTCTAATAATATGGATAGGATGGGCAACAGTGATATTGGTCGGTAGTTATTTAGGTCACTGGAGTCCCCGGATTTAAACAGGGGAACTACATGAGCTATCTTCCAGATTGGGGGGAGCGCTCCCTGTGCAAGGGATGTATTAAAGAGGTGAGTAATAGGGGGGTAACAGAATGTAATAACCTAGCTTTAGGTAATAAGGTTCTGCTGACTTTCTGGTGTCCAGGCTCAATAATAGATCCTCTACTTGTTTTGACTATGGATTGGAAAAACTCATGTGCTTCGGATACCATGCTAGCCAGATAGAAATTTTGCCAGTTAGAGTACTGGACTTCAGAAAGGAAGGCATAAGGATCAAAGTTCCATCAACTTCTTTTAAAGATGAACCTAGACATAGAGATCACTCTCGGGGCAGACCTCACACAAGCAATGGTGCAGTGATCGCTAAGGTCACTAAAAAGTGTGCCAGAATGAGAAATAATGTAAGGCTTGTTCACTAAGATTAGATCCAGAAGTGCACTATTCCGAGGATTTTTCCGGTTTGGCCGGGTAGGTTCCTGAATAAGCTGGGTGAGCCCAAACATATCGCAGACAACCTTCAGAGGCTAGAGGTAGCAGATAGCCAGTCCCTGTTGAAGTCACCCATGATGATTAGTTCAGAGGCTATTGTAGATAGAGTCTCACTCAAGAAGTTCAGGATTTTTTGCCCTGCTGAAGGAGGCCTGTAGCATCCAAGGATGTGAAAGGGGTTGACTGGTGTAGTTGAACCTTTACACAGCGAGGTGGACTTGACTAGAGAAGATGTATATTTGTCAGCAACATAGATAACTACGCCCCCCCTTTAGTTTGTCTATCCGCCCTGAATACGTTATAGGAAGGAATATTGAACTCATGATCCTGGTTTGTAGGATTCAGCCATGACTCATAACCACCAGGATATCTGGCTGGGCATGACAGATCCACAATTGTATAGCGTCAAAATGCTTTAGCAGGCTACGTGCATTAATATATAAGAGGACCATACCCTTTGGGGGCTGCAATGGGGAGGGTAGGGCCAGAGTTCACATTACCTGCACAGATGAGCAGCAGAAGAAGAAGCTTTTTGATGGCATTTAGTAGTAGCTTTATGAGATTATTAGTAGTATAGAAATATAGTTAGGGTAACGTGTGTCATGTTGTCCTCTGTATGAACTTGTATTTCATTGTACCCTCCCAGGTCGTACCTGAAAATAGGCAAATGTCTTGTCTAGTGTACTTACCTGGTCAAGAAAAGTGAAATAGATAAATAAATAACTTATTATTTAGGATTGCTAGGTTAGTCATAATTGTTAAACTTATAAATTAGCAGTGAATATATTCAAAGTATTTTTGTTCTGTTAAAAATGCACTTGTATTGGATAACGTGTATTTTTAGTGAAACAATTTATTGGAAGAAAAAAAAATCTGTTATTTAAATAGTGCGTGCTGTATTATGTGTCAATCAATGTAGTGACATGACAAAATAATTGCATTTATAGGGCCAGTACAAAAGGTCTTACATCGTCATGTGTACTCATAAACAGGACATATCAAAAAGTCGCAATTCAAACAAGTTAAATGGAAAGTTCCCTCAGCCAATTTTCTGTATACCTGTGTAGTCTGCAGCCATGAACAATAATTCAAACAACATGAAGTGTTGCTGTATTCTGACATATGCAGTTAGCCCCAGCACTTGAACTGCTCCAGAGAGGAAAGAGTTAACTCTATGCCAGAGCATAGAACGTTGGGCTTGAGCTCGGTTCAAACCTCTGTCTGCTGCACTTCAAAGTGTAACCGTCAGATTCTTTACTCCGCCTAACTGAACAGTCGCTCCGTAGATTGCTCCTTCGCTTGTCGGTTCGGTCCTAGTAAAACATCGGTCTTATACCACTTCTTGTCTTTATTTTTCGGTTCAGATCCCTGTCTGCGGTACAGTAAATGTTGTAGGTAGTGGACTTTAGTTTATTTACTGTTTATTTCTGTTTACTCTGTGTGGAAATTGTAAAGTCTGTCAATCGGTCCGGTTAGGAACCAATTGTATTGGTTTATTTGAATTCTTTAATTTCTTAGTGTGAGGTACCGGTCTCTATCGGTTTCAAAAAAACATAATTGTAGACTTTTTTCCCACAGCCCGTAATACAGTTGGTAACCAATAGGGGGGGTCTTGCCTGGCTTTAAAGCTGCTAAAGGGTAAGTGGATAGGAACCTAAGAGAAAACCGGGCCCACTGGGTTTCAACACTGTAGTGAGTGTGGGGATGCCTTTGCTAAGGCAGACCCTCACACCACCTGTGTTTACTGTCTGGAGGTTGACCACCTCGATTCACACTGCCAAATTTGTAAGAATTTCCCGAAGGCCACCCTGTACAAGAGATTGGGTAGGCTTAGCGAAAAGGAGGGCGAGAAGTCCGCTGATCCGGATGGCCAGCCCGGTTCAGTTCCGACCAAACCTAAGGGAATGCCCACTGACCTGGGCGATACTCACCCGGGCAAAAGGAGCGCTGATCCTGAGGGGTCGGTTCCATCAAAGAAAAAGAGAAAATCATCCGGTTTGGATCCGGAACTGCAACATCCAACTGCCGAGGAGATAGCCAGAACGAAAAGTATTGTGGAATCGCTCCTTCCGTTTCCGTCCGATCTGGCGCCTCTTGGTAGGCGCTCGGTTCGCTCGGTTCCTCTGGTTCCGGAATATTGGGCGGATGAATATTAGGAACCAGATTTGGAGGTGTAGGAAGATTATGACGACGATGGTGATGATGGTGTGGAAGGTCTGGATGAGCCCAATGAACTGGACATCTCCCCAGACAGACCTTATAATGTTTCCCCTCCCAGGCTTTCTGAGTCCCCATACCACTATTTGTTCTACAAAAAAGTGGCAGACACCCTCCACTCCCTCTGGTTGAAGCTGTTGAGGAACGAGAGGAGCCTGACTTTGTAGAAATGATGGACATCCCAGAGTCCAAAAGACTGTCTATTCCCCTTCACAAATCTTTTGGGAAACAGACACAAAAAATTCTCCAAACACCAAATTCTTTACCTCCTGTGGACAAGAGAATGGACAGAAGGTATATGCTGTCAGGCTCAGGTACAGAGTACTAGTTCCAACAAAGCAGCCATGTTGGGGTCGTGCAGGTTACAGCCTGTGACAAGGCTAATATACCTTTGGCTTCACACCCCCCCAGATAAAGACTCTAGGAAGGTGGATGCTATGGCCAAAAAACAGTACTTGGCATCCACCTTGGGACTCAGGCAGGCTAATTACATGGCCTATACAGCCAGGTACCAGAAATCCAGGTGGGACACTGTACTGGCACTGGCTAAACAGGCCTCTCCCCAGCTGGCCAAGGAGCTGGAGGAGGTGGCTGCTGATGGAATTGAGGCATCAAAGGTACAATTTTATGCTGCTGTGGACTCCAATGATGTGTCATCACGAGTCATGGCTACATCTGTGTCTCTCAGGAGATTTGCTTGACTCAGATGTACTAGCCTCTCACAAGACACCCAGGCTAAGGCAGTGGATTTCCCTGTGGTGGGTAATTCTCTGTTTGGGGAGCAGACAGAGCATTACGTGAAAAAGATGGATGAATACAGGACCACCTACAGGAGTGCACAGGCCAAGGAAAGGCAGACAACTCCTCAGACGCAGTAGTCTAGGGGTAAGGGCAGGGGCAGGCCTTTTCACAGGTCTTTCTACCAGGCACAGGCCTCCTCTCCTTTTCCTCAGAGGGGGTTCTTCAGAGGGAGAGGCAGAAGGGGGATGAGCAGGGCTGCATTCTTCTCCCATTCTAAGGTTCCTGCCAAGCAGACACCCTGATGTGTCAGCCCGGGTCAACTCCCCTATTCCAGTAGGAGGCAGGCTGGCTTACTACTTCCAGGCCTGGAAGTCTGTTACCTCAGACAAGTTTTTTTCTGGAGGCAGTAAGCCAGGGACTGGCCCTGAGCTTCAAAAAATTTCCAAAGCTGAGGGTCAGATCTTTTCCACATGCAAACATCTTTGAAACCATTGTCCTAGAGGCAGAGGTTTCCTCTCTGCTGGCTATCAGAGCCATAGAGAGAGTTCCTACTCCACACAGGGGCAAGAGTCTGTACTCCAGATACTTCCTTACCCCAAAAAAGACAGGGGAGTTGTGTCCCATCCTAGACCTAAGATACTTAAACAAGTACCTAGACAGAATGGTGACTCGGAGTAATTCTTCCCTCTCTGAGGCCAGGGGATTGGTTAGCCTCCCTGGACCTCGGGGATGCCTACTTTCACATTCCCATCAGGTGCTCTCACAGAAAGTACCTCAGATTCGAATTGCCTTCAGGCCATTATCAGTTCAGAGCAATGCCCTTCAGACTAACATCAGCTCCAAGGGTGTTCACAAAATGCCTAGCAGTAGCAGTCGCCTTTCTAAGGAGACAAAACATTTCCATTTTCCCATACCTGGATGACTGGCTCATTTTGGGGCATCTCCAGACCAAGTCAAGTCAAACCTGCAAGTGACACAGCAATTGCTCACTTCTCTGATATTCCTCCTCAATCTTCCAAAGTCAGTTCTCGAGCTGGTGCAACTCCTGACCTTCATAGGGATAGAATTGGACACTATCCAAGCAAAAACTTTTTTTCCTCTGGCAAGGGCAAATGCCCTTACAGACCTGGCTTCTTCTTTCTGCCTTCTGGTGTCTCAACCAGCAAGACATTTCCTTCAGCTCCTGGATCACATGGCAGCTTCCACTGCAGTGGTGCAGGGAGCCAGATTTCAGATGAGGAACATTCAATTCCATCTGAGGTCCTTTTGGTCTCAGAAAAAAGATCCTCTAACCAAACTGATTCCAGTGACTCAGACTCTGATTCAAGCTCTCCAATGGTGGTTGGATCAGGACAGTCTCAGACAAGGAGTCCCATTCATCAGCCAGATTCATGCAGTGGTGTTAACCACAGATGCTTCTCTCCTGGGATGGGAAGCTCACTTGGACAAGCACAAGGAGTGTGGGCCCCTTAGGAATCTCTACTTCATATCACTCTTCTGGAGCTCAGGGCAGTATACCTGGCTCTTCAAGCTTTCTTGGACTCAGTACAGAACAAGGTGGTTCAGGTCAGGACAGACAACACCACCACCATGTGGTACATCAACAAGCAGGGAGGCACTCCATCTATGGCCTTGTGCTCGGAAGCCATGAGATTATGGTCTGCGGCTTATTCCTTGCAGACATCTCTGGTAGCAGTCCACCTCCCAGGGAAGGACAATGTGCTAGCAGATGCTCTGAGCAGGATATCTCCGGGCCATCATGAATGGTCCCTGGACTCCTTGGTGTTGAATGTAATTTTCTCAATATGGGACACTCCAAAGCTAGATCTCTTTGCAAGCCCAGACAGTCATCAACTCCCTCTCTTTTGTTGCAGACCCCCAGTCATGGGCTCAGTTCCCCTGGATGCTCTGGTTTTAGATTGGGAGGGGAAATTTCTGTATGCCTTTCCTCCCTTTCCTCTGTTCAAGGTTCTGGTCAAGATAAGGTCACAATCATGCAAAGTGATCCTGATTGCATCAGACTGGGTCAGGCAGCCTTGGTATCCTCTATTGATGTCCCTAGCAGTCCATCTTCCCCTATCTCTTCCCAAGAAACACAATCTGTTAACCTCCTCTCAGGGGAGGATATGGTACCTCAACCTTCGGTCCCTCAACCTCAAGGCTTGGCTCTTGAAGAGTTAGAGTATGCAAGTCTGCATCTGTCTCAGGGGGTTCTGGATATTTTTAAAGCTTCTCAAAAACCTGCCACCAGAAAAACTTGTAATTCCAAATGGAAAAGATTCAGCATTTGGTGTTCCAATAGGGATGTCTTACCAGATACTGCTGATTTGGCTACAGTTCTGGATTATATGGTTCATCTTAATGGCTTAGGCCTCAGGCCAGCCACTCTGAAAGTACACTTAGCAGCTGTCTCTGCATTCCTGTCAGTGGGGAAGGCTTCCTCACTGGCATCTCACCCTGTTTTCTGTAAGTTCTTTAAAGGTTTGCTCCATACCAACCCTCCCTTTAAGGACCCCACCCCTGCTTGGGTTCTTAATGTTTGCATTGCTCAGCTTATGCAACCCCCTTTTGAGCCTTTGGCTTCAGCAGAACTTAAGTACTTGACTTGGAAAACTGTGTTCCTGGTAGCTATCACTTCTGCCAGGCTTATTAGTGAATTACAGGTTCTGTTAGTGGAGAGCCTGATTTTATCTCACTCCATAGAGATAAGGTGGTCCTTAGAACCAACAGGAGGTTCTTACCCAAGGTGGTTTCAGATTTTCATCTGAACCAGTCCATGTCTCTTCCTGTGTTCTTCACTGATCATTCTTCTTCAGGAGAGAGAAGATTACACAGTTTGGATGTTAAGAGGGTATTTAGCTACTACATTGAGCGTACTAAGGCACTTAGGTTTTTCTGTCCTCGGTCGTTTCTCACTTATGGTGAAGTGGGAAAGAGTAAACCTGCTACTAAGAGAACGATTGCCAGGTGGATTGTCTCTTGTATACAATTCTGCTATGAAAAGCTAGGCAAAATACACCCCTTAGGCCTGAGGGCTCATTCGACTAGGGGTACAGCTGCATCTCTGGCTGCTGCCAGAGATATACCCTTAGTAGAAATATGCAAAGCAGCCACCTGGAAAACAGTCCATACATTCACCAAGCATTACTCTCTGGATATCCAGGCTAGGAGTGATGCTAGGTTTGGTACAGCACTACTGCAGAGCCTATTCCCGAAATAGGTTTGGTACCCTCCTCCTTTTTAGGTACTGCTTGGTCATCTGCATAATGTCAGAATACAGCAAGACTTCACGTTGTTTGAAGAAAACATTGCTCACCTTAGTAATTGTGTTTCTTGTAATGGAATGTTGCTGTATTCTGACCTCCCTCCCTGCCTTCCCTCTCAGAACCTGGTTTTTGGGACGTGGGCTGGCAGGTACAGTGTTGCACCTCAGGGGTGTACTTGGCACTCCCCCCTTTTAGAAAGGGGGAGTGGGTTAGGTTTATATTTTTTTTTTTGTAGTTATGTTTGTTCACTACCTGGTTATTATTTGGGGTTCTTGACTTGAGTCTTTTGGGGACCCAGAAAAATCAGTTGCCTGTTGGCTAGTTTATTTACAATTTCTACCTAGGAGGTATAGTTAGTATTAGCTCGTAAGAATCTGACGGTTACTCTTTGAAGTGCAGCAGACAGAGGTTTGAACCGAGCTCAAACTCAATGTTCTATGTTCTGGCATAGAGTTAACTCTTTCATCTCTGGAGCAATTCAAGTGCTGGGGCTATCTGCATATGTCAGAATACAGCAGGACTCCATTAGAAGAAACACAATTACTAAGGTGAGTAATTTTTTCTTCTCTCTCTCTTGTATCTCCCTGATTTCATCCTAATTTAAATATAAGCGAGGTTGTTTCACTCTATTTAGCCCTGGTGTGAAAATCTCTTTGTCTCCATTGCAAAAGTCATGACTTCACTCGTGCAAGGCATCATGGGTGTTGATGATGCATACCTGTACAAGCCAGCAGAAGTTATACTCTCATTCAGTTCTGTTACATGCTTGTAAAGTCCCTGTACTCTCTAAAAGCATTTTTTCCCTAACTCATGTACACTTAAAACTACAGAAAACAGCAGAGTGCTTACTATGCCTTGAAAACTTTAATGGCCAGCATAAGACAAGATCACAGGTCTGCAGATGACAGCAACAGCACTGACTAATACAGTATAAGTACTGCAGGTTTTAGCACCAAAACATTATAAAATTCCAGGCTGCCTTACATGAGTCGGATCATGACGTTTGCAATGGAGACAAGCAGGTTTTCACATCCAGGGCAGAACAGAGTGAAGCAACCTGATTTATATTTAAATTAGGATCAAAGTAGGGGGATGCAAGAGAGAGAATCATTGTTCATGCCTACAAACTACGGAGGTACGCAGAAACTAGGTTGAGGGGACTGTCTCTTTAAAACGATAGAGATGCATGTATTCTAAATGGAGTGACTGTCTAATCTGGCTTAAAGTACAAACTGACACTTTTAGATATAAAAGCCCTCTTCGTACATGAGGTTTGAAGATACAGACAGTTCAAAAGTCCGATAATAACAGGATCTGTCCATGATTCATTATATATAGGATGGACAGCTTTTCTTTCTGCTGCCGTCACTTCCGTGCAAGACGTGCATCACACCTTTTCATCATTTCATGATCTCAAAGTAATAATTTGGAGCCTTTAGTTCAGCTGGAAAACATTATATATGACACAGTGAAATAAAAAAAAAAATACAAATGAAAACGTAGGAGCAGGATAGAAGTGGAAGAACATCAGAGGCACTTTAGTCACTGCTAATAATTAGTGACCACCAAGCAAATGGAGCAGCAAAGGCATATCTGTGGCAGTGGCTCAGTAGATAGCATGCTTGCCTCTGGCCTACAAGATTGGAAGGTCATGGGTTCTAGCTTCACACCAGGTACTTGGGGGTATCACCCATAACTGACACTGTAGTGCAGTAGGAGGGGAGTGCCGCACTGTTGAGCAGCTGTACTTCAGATGAGACATATAAACCGAGGTCTTTTCTGCCCACCTCTGGTCACTGTCCAGGTGGAAGTAAAAAAAACATGGCACTTGCTGACGAAGTTCCCCAGTGCCAGGGCCTACATTCCCTCTATCAATAAAGCAAGTCCATGCACCCCCCCCCCCAAATCAGGACACACCTGGAAACTATATTAGCTTAGTGTGCCTTTCCCGGTCACAAATTACAAATAAAATTAATTTATTTCGGGAATGATCTCAAGTTAAATCTGCCATTCTACCCTTTTTCTGTCACGACTGCCCAATTTGAACATCCTAAAACATTCTTTTTTCAGCAAAGCATTATTAATATTACCTCCCCTTCTCCCCACATGGACCCGTTCTATGCCAAAAAATTCTAAATAATGGCCATCCCCAAATTCTTGTTTGTGAGCTGCCAAGGCATTGTCAGAATCTCCATGCTGGAATGCTCCTATATGCTCCCCAACTGGCCGACTCTGATCATCAGTTTTCTATTTGTTTTCCCCACATAGAAACAACTGCAGGTAGCCAAATAGACTACGATTGTGTATTACAACTGATGAATCCCCAGACCTTGTATTTCTCTCCGGTATTCCCATTCCCAAATGTATCTGACCTTTTACCATTACCTTGCAATAACTGCAGTGGTCACAGGTGTAGTTGTCTGTCGGGGGAGGTGGACATCCATTCTGGTCTTACAAATGTGGACTCACGTCTTACCAGATAGCTATGAACCACGCTGTCTCTAATGTTCGGTCCACTTCTGTATACAAATCTAGGTGGCAGTTCTGTATAGGGACTTAAGTTGGACTCGGCTGTTAACACATAGCAGTTTTTTCTCATGATTAATATATAAGCAGCCCCATACATGTAGAATTTCCAGCAAAGATACTATAAGTACATTTGGACAGCCCCCCCCAATCCTATTACTGTAGAGTGCCTGCCACCCCATCTCTACTTCATGTTACCTTAAAGCTTATGTTAGGGGAGGGGCTGCAGCCCTCAGCAGTCACTGAGCTCATATATGGAAATTATGAGTTAAGCATAGTGAGGTTAATATTTATTTTACTAAACATGGCTAAATTGCTGGTCTCATGGTGCTGAGGGTTGAGGCGCTGGATGCCACACCTCACGCTACACTGGTGACCCGGGTTCAGGAATGGACTCGGGTCATCGGGGATCAGCTGGGGGGAGGAGGATTGAACATCCATGGGACTACTCTCCTCCGGGGAGGATGGGGTGGGGTACCCATGAATGTGTTGGCTCCTGGCAGTAGCTAGGGGGGGTAGTGCGAGTCGTGACATGATGGAGGAGACAGCATGGGCAGATGTCTGACGTATGGTGAGCGGAAGCGCGCACCGCAGCGCCATCGGCATTCTTGCATGCCCATGCTGTGGGGGGAACTCTAGGGACAAAAATTTCCAATCCTCCGGTGCACATGAAGGCCTGCCTGCTGTGCTGCATCGGATGCTACCAGGAGCTCCCTCTGGTCCTGACCCCTTGGTCTTCCGCAAGGGGGTCCATGATGTAACTTTAGAAAGGGAGAGAATGAGGAGGTTGTAACTTGGGCATGGTGCCCATTGCAGGAGCCGCCAGGACAGGACCGGAATATCAGAACCATAGGACCACCCCAGCAGGAGGGAAGGCTGATGAATAAAGAAACGAACAAAAAAAGTACATGGCTAAATTAGCTCCTTGAGTAGTCAACTCCTTCATGTAAGTTAACAGGCCAGAGCATATTATCTGTTCTTTAAATATTAATGACAGACACACTGCCTTTATTAATGGGCACCTCACCTCCACCCTGACCAGCCCTGAATGCCCTGTTCAACAATCATGCAAATAAACACGTTTATTTATTGTTTTACCATTTCTGGCCAAGAAAGACTCCTTTAACTAAGGCTTGTTTCCATGTGTGTCCTGGTCGCACACCGAAGTTAAGTGATATATATATATATATATATTTATATAAAATCTCTCTCTCTGTTTCTATATATATATATATATATATATATATATATATTTTGGTACGTAAAGTATTTGTTCCTGTATTTGCTTTATTTTGATTTATGATTATACTATGTTTACTTACTCTCCCATCCATTGTACCCCTTCCCCCCAGGGCACTTCTGGAAACAAGTTTTTCCTCAGCTCATGTTGTCTTTCCTGGTGAAACATTTTGTCAATAAATAAAATAAATAATATATATATATATATATATATATTTATAGATTAACCACTCTGAGGTGTACGGTCGTGCTTTGATATACGTACGCCTGGTGTGCGTCAACCACCCAAGGCGTGCATATGTCAGAGTGCGACCGCACACTTCAGAGTGGTTTATCTATCTTATAAAATGTCAAATTGTTTTGGAGGGGATAAAAGTGGAGGTGTGCGTCACGCCTGATACATGCACGGTCATGTGATGTGTTTATACAATCAGAACACTGGATTTGGATTTGGATGATTTGCTCATTTTATAAATATATTTATAAAAGGGGTAGGGAAATTGCTTGGAACCTATTGGAGGATGACCATCACATGACTGTGCATATATCAGAGCGCGACCGCACACCTGCACTTTTACCCCCCCTAAAAAACAATTTTACCATTTTATAAGATAGATAACCCACTCTAGGATGTGCGGTCGTGCTGTGAATACGCACGCCTTGGGTGGTTGACGCACTCGGCCTGTGGCCTCATGCATACAATGCACACCAAGGCGTGCGTATATCAGAGCGCGACCACACACCTAAGAGTGGGTTATCTATTACATGTATTTATATATCTATATCTACTGTATATAGATATACTGATATATACGCTGTTGTCATAGATGTGAAGTTCGGACTCCCAGTGGGTGAGCGACATTGTCACAGATACACACTCGACAGCAGGAAAAAGGAACTGATATATATTATACATATTATATATAATAATGTGATATATATTATATATAAGTCAGCGGTGCAGGGTTGGTACAGGTAGTGAGGGCAGCCAGCCTCACCAACATAAAGTCCAAAAGCTACCTGCACTTGAAGAAGGACACTGAAAACTCCAAAACACGGGACAAGAACAATTTATTGATGAAATGTCCACAGTACTTTTGCAAGTAAATTCACCGGCATATAAACACAGCGACTGTGCTAAGCTATTGCTATGGAAACCAGACCTCAGCTCACTACCCCAGCGCTTCACTCATAGAGCTTCATCGGGGGGGGCAGGCAGGTAACTGTGGAGAAACTACTTCCTTTAATATCGTATAGTTAGTGATGTCATCAGTGATGTAACAGGTTCCATATTAAAAAAATCACATAAAATACAAAACATAGTAAAATACCCATCACAGCCCATAGCATTTAATACAAAACAGGAAACAACAAAAATATACTCCTACTGTAGTTCCAGACCCAAAACAAGCCAGGTGTGGATCAACAAATTAAGTAAATAATATGCACAAATGCAAGAATCTGCCATATTGTGGCAATCACTAGTAAATCCAATGTTACTTAAATAAGGGCTAGCGCCTATAGGCACCAGAACTTAATAAAACATTCAGTTAAGTTTTTCTGCCTATATTTACCAACCCTTTAATGTAGACGTTAGATTTTCCAAACGATTGCCACATTAAGCAGATTCCCGTATTTGTATATCAAATAAGTTGAGCTACACCAGGGTCTCATAGTCTTGTGTTACCCCTACTCATGCTGTGTAACCCTCAATGCCATTCTCCCTCAGGAATCTGTCTAGTCCTGTGTTACCCCTACTCATGCTGTGTAACCCTCAATGCCATTCTCCCTCAGGAATCTGTCTAGTCCTGTCTTATCCCTACTCATTCTGTGTAACCCTCAATGCCATTCTCCCTCAGGAATTGGTCTAGTCCTGTGTAACCTTCACTCATGCTGTGTAACCCCCAGTATTATTCTCCCTCAGGAATCTGTCTAGTCCTGTGTAACCTTCACTCGTGCTGTGTAACCCTCAGGAATCTGTCTAGTCCTGTGTAACCTTCACTCATGCTATGTAACCCTCAATGTCATTTCCCTTCGGGAATATGTCTAGTCCTGTTACCTCTGCTCATGCTGTGTAACCCTCGATGCCATTCTCCCTCAGGAATCTGTCTAGTCCTGTGTTACCCCTACTCATGCTGTGTAACTTCAATGACATTCTCACTCAGGAATCTGTCTAGTTCTGTGTAACCCTCAATGCCATTCTCCCTCAGGAATCTGTCTAGTCCTGTGTAACCCCTACTCATGCTGTGTAACCCTCAATGCCATTCTCCCTCAGGAATCTCTCTAGTCCTGTGTAACCCCTACTCATGCTGTGTAACCCTCAGTGCCATTCTCCCTCAGGAATCTCTCTAGTCCTGTGTTACCCCTACTCATGCTGTGTAACTCTCAACGCCATTCTCCCTCAGGAATCTGTCTAGTCCTGTGTAACCTTCACTCGTGCTGTGTAACCTCAATGCCATTCTCCCTCAGGAATCTGTCTAGTCCTGTGTTACCTCTACTCATGCTGTGTAACCCTCAATGCCATTCTCCCTCAGGAATCTGTCTAGTTGTGTGTAACCCTCAGTATTGTTCTCCCTCAGCAGTCTGTCTAGTACTGCGTTACCCCTACTCATGCTGTGTAACCCTCAATGCCATTCTCCCTCAGGAATCTGTCTAGTCCTCTGTAACCCTCAACACCATTCTCCCTCAGGAATCTGTCTAGTCCTATGTAACCCCTACTCATGCTGTGTAACCCTCAATGCCATTCTCCCTCAGAAATCTGTCTAGTCTTGTGTTACCCCTACTCATGCTGTGTAACCTCAATGCCATTCTCCCTCAGGAATCTGTCTAGTCCTGTGTTACCTCTACTCATGCTGTGTAACCCTCAATGCCATTCTCCCTCAGGAATCTGTCTAGTTGTGTGTAACCCTCAGTATTGTTCTCCCTCAGGAATCTGTCTAGTACTGTGTTACCCCTACTCATGCTGTGTAACCCTCAATGACATTCTCACTCAGGAATCTGTCTAGTTCTGTGTTACCCCTACTCATGCTGTGTAACCCTCAATGCCATTCTCCCTCAGAAATCTGTCTAGTCTTGTGTTACCCCTACTCATGCTGTGTAACCTCAATGCCATTCTCCCTCAGGAATCTGTCTAGTCCTGTGTTACCTCTACTCATGCTGTGTAACCTTCAATGCCTTTCTCCCTCAGGAATCTGTCTAGTTGTGTGTTACCCCTACTCATGCTGTGTAACCCTCAATGCCATTCTCCCTCAGAAATCTGTCTAGTCCTATGTTACCCCTACTCATGCTGTGTAACCCTCAATGCTATTCTCCCTCAGGAATCTGTCTGCTCCTGTGTTATCCCTTCTCATGCTGTGTAACCCTCAGCAATCTGTCTAGTCCTGTGTTACCCCTACTCATGCTGTGTAACCCTCAGTGCCATTCTTCCTCAGGAATCTGTCTAGTCCTGTGTCAGCCCTACTCATGCTGTGTAACCCTCAATGCCATTCTCCCTCAGGAATCTGTCTAGTCCTGTGTTACCCCTACTCATGCTGTGTAACTCTCAATGCCATTCTACCTCAGGAATCTGTCTAGTCCGGTGTTACTCCTACTGATACTGTGTAACCCTCAATGCCATTCTCCCTCAGGAATCTGTGTAGTCCTGTGTTACCCCTACTGATACTGTGTAACCCTCAATGCCATTCTCCCTCAGGAATCTGTCTAGTCCTGTGTTACCCCTACTCATGCTGTGTAGCATCAATGGAATTCTCCCTCAGGAATTTGTCAAGTCCTGTGCTACCCCTACTTGTGCTGTTTAAGGCTGTATGCTAATCTCTCTCAGGAATCTGTCTAGTCTTGTGTTACCTCTACATATGCTGTGCAACCCTTAATGCCATTCTCCCTCAGGAATCTGCCCAGTCCTGTGTTAACCCTACTCATGCAGTGCAGCCCTCAATGCCATTCCCCTCAGGAACTGGTCTAGCCCTGGATGTCACAGCTGGCCTACTCTGTCATACAATGGCTCTTCACCCAGTTGAGAAGAAACCCAGCCAGAGATGTAAGAGGAAGTGAAAACCAAGTGTAGTTCCCCTTGTCTAGCCACCACCGGAAACTTTTGCTGCCGCATCAATTTTTTTCACTTTTCAACAACAGTGAACAGGCAGGCAACATTAATAGCAGCATCCCTCCATACCTGACTGCAGTATCAGACAGGAAGGGGGTGGGAGAAAGAGCCAGAGATCAATTTGAGTCTGTAGTGATACTACAGGCAGGGAAAATGGACAGATTGGTTGGGAAAAGTGGTCCTTGTCTATGTTTCTATGGTTTTACATGGCTTGTATCTCATATGTGGTAACGTACTTGCTGTAAATGTTAAAGGGGCACTGTCAACCTCCTTAGGCCTCAAACAGTTTCTAGTTTAAAAAACACATTTTATGATTGCTCACCTTTTGTAGAGATTGCTGATGTAGCTGGAAGTGGTATACCATGACGTCAGTGACTCAAATTAAGTGACTCACACTAAGCACTTGTCAGAATAGTGAGTGTCTCATAATAGTGCTGCGCTACCAGCGAAAGCTTTCAACAAGAGCGACTTTTGCTGGGGGGGGGCAATTGTGCAGTGTCGGGGATCTTGTATGCTTTGAATTAGTTATATTTAGGTAGGAGCACGAGGGGCAAAGGTCTCACATTTGGGGTGCATAGCCCTCAATAAAAAGACAGAATAGCATCAAATTCGTAGTTGACAGTGATGCGGTAGCTGTTTATGTCTGCACTGTTGAGCAGTTGCTGTTTTGCTTGTCACCCTTACATTTTTGCTATCTTGACATGGAACCAGCTAGAAGTTTGATTCTGATTCCTTTTTTCATTTTGAAAGTGAAAGCAGACTGCCCACCATACTGGTGTTACCCATACCTCTCAACTTTTACATGTTACGAGATCACTTGCTCATAGAAACCTTCTGTCCCGCATGAAGAAGGTAGTATTCCACATTGCCCAGTGACACTTCAAAGCAGAAATTGTTAATAATCTATGATACTCAGTTATTATAAAATAAATATAAACATTAGTGCCCAGAGACCTACAATATTCTGAGCTCGGAATGAGTTTCATGATATGCCACACATTTTTTGTCATTTCTCACACCTCTTGTCAATCATTTGGGTGATGAAAGGTTGAGAGGTATGGTGTTACCACACAAAAACGTGTTTGTTTACATTCCTTGATCAACTTCCACTGCATCTTTGCTGGACTTGGGAATACCCCCAACACAGTCTAACCACTCATGATGCAGTCTTTTGCATCGTGAGCAGCTGCAGTGTTTGCAGGGTGTTCCTAATGTTCAGGAAGTTTGCAGTAGGAGTAGATCGAGGATTTGAAACAAAACAAGTTTGGGTGCAATTACACCATTAGCTGGAAGGAAGCAGATAAAACAGACAGCATCAATGATTTTTAGAGAAGGTATCAACCATACAATGGGGGGTTCCAACGCAAAGTCTTGTGATGCAAAAAAGTTTACAATGTCCCTTTAAGAGTGCTGTAGAGCATTTCAAGTTTACAGTAAGTTACATTTACCTTGTTCTTTTTCATCACAGTGTTTCTCTCACTTTTTGTATTCTGTCTCCCTACTTTTTACTAGCTCTGTATGTAGAACCCCCATTTTGCCATTCCATGTGCTCCAAACGGCAACAGGATCAGTTGCAATCAGTCAGTGACACCTGACGCTGATACCGCTACTTGTATAATATTGCGACTAGATCGGTGGCAAATGCAGAACTCCGCTGGCAGAATTCATTGGAAAAAGCGATTCCACATCCAAAAAAAAAAAGCTTTTTGCAATTTTTTTTCAAATCTGTGGAATTCTGAAAAGTGTTTATTTGTAAACTGTGGAATAACAGGCCACCTTGATGTGGTACAGAGGCTAAACCAATCCATGAAGCTGCACCGTGTTTAGACAGGATAGAGGAAAATGTAAAGAAGGAGGAGGAGGCATAGCCCTATGAGTTAGAGAAGGCATGGAGGCAGTGAAGGATGGAAACATCAGGGGAAGTAATGGGGAAACAGAATTGCTGTGGGTTCAGCTCCCGGCATCCTCAGGCAAGAAACTACGGATAGGGGTGTGATCTGTAGACCTCCAGGACAGGAGGAGAGAGAGAGAGATTAGGAGCTAGGAGCAGAGCTAGAAAGGGGGGTGGCAAAGGGAGTGGTGGTGGTGGTGGTGGGAGATCTAAACCTGCCAGATATTGATTGAGTCACTCCAGCGGCCAGGAGCTCCAGAAGTCAGGCCCTGCTGGATACATTGCAGGACTGCCTGCTGGATACATTGCAGGACTGCCTGCTGGATACATTGTAGGACTGCCTGCTGGATACATTGCAAGACTAACTACAGGATACATTGCAGGACTGCCTGCTGGATACATTGCAGGACTGCCTGCTGGATACATTGCAGGACTGCCTGCTGGATACATTGTAGGACTGCCTGCAGGATACATTGCAGGACTGCCTGCTGGATACATTGCAGGACTGCCTGCTGAATACATTGCAGGACTGTCTGCTGATGCAGCTAGTTAAGGAACCCACTAGATAGTCTGCCATTCTCGATGTGGTGCTCACCAACTGGGAAGTGGTAGGAAGTCTGAGGGTAGGGGAGCCATTAGGGTCCAGCGACCAGAACTCTATATGGTTTGCCCTGGCCCTTGTGGCAAGTAAGCCCTCATCAAAGGCTGAAGTCCTATATTTCAGAAGGGCAAACTTGAACTGGATAAGGGAGCGGGTCTGAGACAAGTCAGTTGGAGTGGACAGCATCAGGGATGTGGAGGAAAGAGGGGGCAATCGAGGGGGCAACAGGTCTTGCATGAGAAATGTAATGAAAAGAAGCAGGTTCAAGAGACCAACATAGGTCTCTGGAAAGGGCAGGGAAGCAGCGAGAGCTAAAAAGAAAGGCTTCCACCAGGCACAAGGGAAACCAAAGGCAGGAAGAATGGGAAGAACAAGGGAAACCAAGAGGGCGGTCAGAGACGCAGAGGGAGACACAAAGCTGCGTATTGCAGAGGACGTCAAGGGAGGGGAGAATCAGTTCTTTAGCTGTATTACAGACAAAAGAAAGAAGGGGAGGAGGAGGAATTGTTAGGCTAGCACAGGGAGGCAGAGTAATAATGGTGGGGGGGGGGCAGGCAGAAAACAGCCATTCTTAATGACTACTTTAGTTCTGTATTCACAAAGGAAAACAAAAGGCCTTTGCCAGACAGTGTAAGGGGGATCCCTGAGCTGAAGCAGCAAGTGTTTACCAGAGAAAGGGTTCAGAAAGGGCTGGCAGCCCTAAAGATAGATAAGGTCCCGGGGCCAGATGGGATGCATCTGAGGGAGCTCAAGGAATTGGAAATGGGACTGACTGAACACCCTGGTGGGGCTTTTCAATAGCTCAGCTCAGACAGGGGTAGTTCCAAAAGACCGGAGGATAGCAGTCATAGTCCTGCTCCATAAGGGAAGGGGGTAGAAGTAGCAACCGGGTAACTACACACCTGTCAGTCTTACAGTACCTTTATTGTGGGTAAACTGATGGGGACACTAGTCAAAGAGGACCTTGTTAACTACCTGGAGGGCAGTGGACTCCAGGATAGTAAACAGCATGGGTCTATGGCAGAAAGATCTTCTCAGACCAACCTGACAGTAGTCTTTGGCTGGGTAATGAGGATAGTGGATAAGGGCCATGCTGTGGATTTATTCTACTTTGATTTCATCAAGGCCTTTGACTGTGTGCCTCACAGAAGGTTGCTGAAGAAGTTAGAGGATCTAGGTACAGTGAAGGACACAAATATATGGGTGTGAAACTGGATGGAAGGGAGACAGCAGACAGTTGTGGTTAACGGAATCAGATCAGAAGAAAGGTAGATCACCGGTGGGGTGCACAAGGATCAGTGCTGTGTCCAGTCCTTTTCAGTACGTTCATTAGCGATATCATGGGAGAAGGAATCCAGGGCAAGATGTGTCTCTGACACTAAGCTCTGTGGCAGAGTAGACAGCGAGGAGGGTATTAGGGAGATGTAAAGAGAATTGCAGAGGCTACCGAAGTGGTCAAAGGTTAAGCAGTTGAGACTCAGTGCCAAAAAGTGCAAGGTGATGCACATAGGGAGCAAGAACCCAAGGACAGAGTACTGGATGGGGATGGGTAAAGATGGGCATGACATCTGAGGAAAGAGACCGAGGGATCATCGTCAGTGACTCATTAAAACAATCAAGCCAGTGTAACAAGGACTACAGTAAGGCAAACAGGGTGTATAGAAAGGAGTATTGAGAGCAGAAGGAAGGAAGGAGGTATTACCACCTCTCTATAGATCACCGGTGAGGCCCCACCTGGAGTACTGTGCCCAGTTCTGGAGTCCTTACCTAAGAAACTATAAGGACATGCTGAAGACAGTGCAACGCAGGGGGACCCAAAATTATTCAGGGCCAGTAGTGCAGATCTGATGAGGATCGGCTCAAAGCAGTAAACATGTACCCACTTGATGCCAAACAAGAGACAGGAGATATGGAGACCATCAAGTTGCTGAAAGGAATGAACAAGGAAAACTGCAAAGAACTATTCAGCATAAGTAGCTGATCAAAGTATTTGATCAAGAACAGGGGAGCATGAGTGGAGAGGGAAGCAAGAACGTTTTTCTTTTACAGAAAGGGGGTTGGTACCATGGAACAATCTACCAGCTGATGTGGTGGATGCCAAAACACTCAATGGTGTCAAACATGGCTGGGACAGAATGAAGGGCTTCGTGGTTGCTCAGGGTAATAGCGGTGGGAGGGGCAGCATGAGGGTGGATAGTATGGGTCAGAAAGAACCCTGTATGGACAATAGGCCCCAGGTTTGTTTGGGTTTAGGGGCAGAATGAATGGACCAGTGGTCTTTCTCCTGCCATCATTGTCTATGTTTCTATGAGATTGTTACTAAGGGCCAGATGATTTCTGACTGTTTCGGCATGCTGCGTATTTACTAACCTACTTCTGTTTGCTACATTGCTGGGGACAGCTTAGTCATCAGGAAACAGTGGTAGAATTGGAGACTGATATTTTCTGCTTGTTCCATCACAACTACTAATTGTAGTGCATAATTTAGAAGCTCATTATGCCAGCCGAAAACACACACACACACACACATATACATTTCGTCTGTAGGTGGGGCATAATGATAATTACTAATAGATGCACTCTACATGAAAAATTTGCAGTGGGTAGCATTCTGATCTTGAGAAGGGGCCTTCTGCGCCTCAGAGTCATTTTCTTGCCAAGAAAAGGATACACGTGGTTCTTGCTGCTTGCCTACAATATGGCTGGCACTACAATTCCATACAAAGATGCTTAACATTCATTTGGTGAGTGACTTACATACCTCTTACTTGAACTTTCCCTGATCTGTTTATTGGAATTAAGACCCCTGGAATTCTGCGGTTCTGCTGTACAGCCGCAGAATTTTCCACAGAACTTGGATCACGTCGTATAATATATGCAGTGCTACAGACTTCCGTGCTCCTGGTGATTTTTCCTTCAAATATTCATTTTTTTCCCATGGTGCCTGGGTCCCTACCATCCCTTCTCCTTATCCTGAAACCTGTGCTCTGTGCTCAGTGATGGAGAGTATTCGGAGCCATGCAGCAGCTCTAATTTGTGTTGGTTTTATTCTTATTTTTCAATCCACCCCAAATGAGTTACAAAACATGAGGGGAGGTCCTGAATCCCATGACAAAACTTTTAGATTTTTTTGTTGTTGTTGAAAGTTTAGGTCTACAGTACTAAAATTTGAAACAAACACTGCATGTAGTCAGGTAGGAGGTTTTTTCTTAACTAGCCTGTCGATGCAGTAGGACTGTGCCCTTACAGAACTGTTTGGCACTGGGTGAGAGAGTGTTGGTGGAGCGGAGTGCCTCATGCAACAATAGTTTATTGAGAATTGTAATAATAGTAAAAACTACAATGGCTAACGTAGTATATACGTTACAAGCATACTAACAACTTAATGGCTGAAAGCCATATTAGTGTAACAAACGCATCAAACGAACTGTAAGTTGATCACGGACCTCTCAGAAATGTTGCATCTATTTGAATGACTGTTACTTTAATTTTAATGTGGTCATTTGATATTTATGTAAATTTTTTAATGGGAAGGCTTTAAGCCTGAGGTTCAATGGGTGGAGTAACAATGTGGCCACTCCTCCTGAACTGTTCCAGGATTCATTTATTTTTTGCAGCCAGAGTTGCTGCTCTCCACCCCTCTCTCTCTGGATTTCTGCTCATATTTGCTTTTCTCCATGTTTTGGCAGCTGCCTCCGGCTGCCCATTTGTTTCTCTCTGCCTCTTTAGCTCAATTCGTTGTGATGCTCCTCCCTACGGTCTCCTTGTTCCTCTGCCCCCTTCCTCTCCATTCTTCCCCTCTCCTGTCGTCCAATGTGCAGCCCTGTTCCTCATTCTCTTCTCTTTTCTCCGTCCCCATTTCTTCTCAGCTGCTTTCCCTGTTTTCTCCTCACACTGTCCATCACGCTTTGGTCATGATTTCTGCTGTGTTCCCCCGGCTGTCTGCCACTGCCACTGCCGCTGCCGCTTCTCGCCCACCAGCCTATTTCTGGGCATTCGGATCCCTGCATCTCGCCCTTGCTTTTCCTCTTCCTTTCCTTTTCCTCCTGCAGCCTTCAGTCGGGAGCCCTCTCTTGGTCTCTCTTATAGCTGACTTACCTCAGTGTCTTACCTCTGCCTTCCTCTGCTGACCCTTCTCTCCTATATCACTGTGCACCACTCGTTCTCTTCCTGGTTTCCGGTAGTGCCGTTCTGTTTCACCCTTCCCCACTTTGCTCACCTTCTTACATTCTGTGCACCCCTGGCCTTCGCTTCTCCTGGTTCCTCAACTGTGCATGTAGTGCTTCCTTGGTTTTTGCTCTGCTCTGGGCACACCAGCTGTGCTCCATATTGTTCATATTCTGGAACTGTATTGCAGTGCCTCCCTTAGTGTCCGCTCTCTCAGGTGAGCATTCAAACTTCTTGTTTACTTTTCAAATGTCAGAACGTTTCCTTTTCATTTGAGTCACTTGCTCTGCCTCCATTTTTTGACTGGCAGTGATTTTGCCCTCCTATAACCTGGACTATTGCCTATTGGCCTACTTCAGTCCTGTACTCACTGTATTTATTCCGCCCTGATTTAGCCCTTGCATTTCCTTTGGCTGACACTATGGTCTTTTGAGCTCCCTCCCTCTCTCAATTCCCCTTGCTCCTCATAGGTTTGCTGATATTCCTCATGCTGTTGGGCTCTTTCTGAACCCCACCTGTTCCCTCATTGACCTCAGTTGATCATCTCCTTCTTTCTCTCTAACTTTATCCCTTGTATTGAGGGTATCTACCCCTTTCGACTCCACTTGTTGCCTTCCTCCTCCCATTCCCTCTGTCCTCCTTTCCTCTCCTTCTCTGACCTTTGCTTCCTTTTGGGGGTTTCCCTATCCTGCCATTACTTTCCCTATAGGTATCCTCCTCTTGCCCTAGTCCATCTGGTGTCCTGGTGCCTAAGTCTGGTCTCCCATAGTTACCAATAATGGGTAGCTTCCTCATGACATGAGTCTGGTTCTCCTTCACTCAGTCCGACCTCAGGGTCTACACATTCACGTTGATTAATTGAGCATACCTATCATTGGGTCTCTTGCTACCTCATCGAACTGCTGTACTCCTGTGGTTATTATCACCATCAGTCTTCTCATGACCACATATGGGTATCCCTCGCTCATCTGACCTTTCTGTGGGTCTACTCCTTCACATCGACTAATCGAGCATAACCCTTGTGGGTCCATGCTACCTCAACTCGACCTGTTCTCCACTCAGAGACATGCCTTCGTGTCTATTGCCCCTTTAGTCGGGGTTGGCAGGCTTTTCTACATCATCATCATACATCATTCATTTTATACCTCTCCTTAACCGTACCAGATTCCACTGCTTCACTCCATCATCGTTCATCTTCCTCTCCCTATTTCACCTTACCTGTTCCGACCTTCTAAGCCTCATGTCATAAACATACATCATCCATTTCATTCCTCACCTTACACAGTTCAAGCCTATAGGCTTATTTCCATCATCGTACGTCCTCTCTTGCTTTTGAGTGTCTAGTTGCAGAGACATCCCTTGCAAACCTCAACAGCTGTCCATTTAGAAGGACAGAGTGAGAGCTTCCTCTACATTGGACTTTTCCTCCTTCCTCGATCTCGCTTTAACTTGCTGTAGCTGAGCCGTCATTAATCAAAACGTCCTTCAGCCTGGAAGGAAGGCTACCTAGGCCTTGGATCCCCAGAGGTTTCCTCCTCAAGGGTGTGGAAGGGGTTTCCTCTCCTCCTTGCCAAAGGTCATAATATATTAGTCAAGGTTAGTACTTTCCTAGGTTCCGTAGTTAGGTTCCGCTGTTGGATGGAGTCGGATGGTGGCCCTGGCTGTTCCCTCTCTCCTTAGGAAGTTTGCCCTTCTGCATCTTTTCAGATTTCCTTTCATTCATTGTCCTAGTCTTACATCATTCTTATCCTGCCCTTCCTATCTATGTCTGTCGCATCTATTTCCGGTCTAGATATCCTGTGATTTCTCGCCTCTTCAATGCTCGACACCCTTTTGGGCATTCTTTTTGGGCTTCTTCCTAAGCTATCTTTAGCCAAGGTAATTATCCCCATGGCACCTATGGAGGGGACCATCCTCTAGCATTCCTTGTGTCATTCCCCTACAGGTCGGTATATCCTTCTTCTACCCCCTTTCTTATACCCCTAATATTCCCCCCCACCTCTCCCACACCCCCTGCTGACTCCCCTGCCTTCCCTTATCCCCTTCCTCCCCTTTTCTTTCTCCTCCCCCACCTATACTCTGTGAATCTCTCTCTCTCTCTCGCCACTCTCAAACTTGTAATAAGCTAGTCTTTATTGTCAACGTGTAATGAGTGTTTGCTTCTAATGAACAACTTACCTTATGCTGCACTAGGGTTCCTTCACCCTTATGGACCCCTCACTGTTCTGTGCGTCAGCCTCTAATGAACAGATTACCTGATGCAGCAAATGGGTTCCTGCACCCTCATAGACTCTCGATACAAGCCACTGTACCCCTCACTGTCTATTCTGGAATCATCACCCAACAATGGAGGAAACTGTTTAGTTTAGTTTAGTTTATTGTTCTAGGAATTATTACCTTTGAGCCAATGGCTCTTTTACAAAGGTTCCACGTCATCAATGTACAAACAAACAAGACATGTTACATAGAATGGTCAGCAAATTATAAAGGTTTCAATAAGCCAGTATAATACAGTACATCACAGGAAAAAAACAAAACATTGGAGGAATGGTCACGGTGGGAAGGGTAGGAGGAGATATGGAGAGAGGAGCAGACTTTGAGTAGTTAGAGGTACTCAGATGCCTTTGTCAAGAAAGGAGCAGAGGAGGAGGAGGACGAAAAACAGTAAAAACAGCCATGAGGGAAGAATCATTAGTCAAGGCAGTCACAGGAGCTAGAGACTGAGAGGTGAGAGTAAAGCATAGATTTGAAAGCTCCTAGTGACGTGGAGGATGTAATGAGTGAGCTCAGGGCATTGTACCAGCTGGGGGCACGATAGGCAAAAGATCTTTGGCCCTGTGTGGTCTGGCATCTGGGGACCTGGAGAGGCTGGTGTTCCGATCTTCTGGTGGGACGGATGCTGGTATTCGGGCAAAGTAGGTCTTGGATACACGGCGGAGTGTGGCCCAAGATGGATTTTTTTGCCATCAAGCATGTGAGATACTTTATGCGATTTGAGATTTGCAGCCATCCTGTTTCAGTGTAGAGCTCACATGTATGAGTACATCTTTGCGCTCCAGTGAGCAGCCTACAGGCCTTGTTTAGGGTGGTTGTGATGCACCTTAGTGGGGTGGTAGTGGCAGAGCCATAGATAATTAAGCCATAGTCTATGATTGAGATGACAGAGCTTTGGATAGCAGTCCTCAGCGCAGCTTGGGTAAGGAATTGCCGGTTTCGAAACAGGATACCAATGCGCTGGTTCACCATTTTCACTGTATTATCAATGTGGGTCGCAAAGGTAAGACCTTGATCAAAGGTGATTCCAAGGTATTTAAATGTTGACAAATTGACGTTCTTTATCTGCATACTTTCAATTACTTAATGTTTTTATACTGTCTTTGTGATCTCATGTCTCCTTATGTTTTTTTTGCAATGTATACCAATTTTTGTGTTGTAATCTACTTGTGTAAGTGTTTTTCCCCATGTCACCCCTGCAAAAGGGACATGTCTGTCTCAGTTGGGCCTACCCGGTTATCAAAATTCAAATAAACAAATAAATAAATCCCATGGATAGAAAGGCAAATAGCCACAATGTATCAAAGTCACTCGAGCATACATCTCATTGGCTTTAAGCTTGAGGTACAATGGGAAGCGCAACAACGTCCCTCCCCCTTCAGGCCTTAAAAGGTCACTCCTCCTGGACTGTTGCAGGATTGGTTTCTTCTTTGCCCCACCATCCACCCCTCCTCCTCCTCCAGCAGCTCATCTCTTTCCCATGGGCTTCTTCCTAAGCTACCTTTAGCCAACGGAATTATCCCCGTGGCATCTATGGGGGGAACCCTCCTCTAGGGCTCCTTGCATCATACCACTACAGGGTGGTACATCCCACGGATAGAGAGGTGAACAGCCACAATGTATCAAAATCACACAAGTTTACATCTCATCCATTTGCGTAAGCACAATTGAATCAGTATCTAGGTTAATCTCCAGAAGAAGCCAATTAACCAAAAGCGAAGCAGTGAGGGTGATTATAGGCCTACATGAAATGCAAGAAAATAAAATATTGCAAACTCAGAGAAGAAACAGCAGTTTGGTGACTTTATTTGTGCTCCTCCTTTCTTGTTTACCCCACCACAGAAATTAGGACTAAGTGCCACAGAACACTAGGGGCCCTTCCACAGATATCATGACTGAAGTTCCATGGGGAACTAGGGGCCCTGCTGCAGAAATCAGGGTTGAAGTGCCATGGAGCACTAGGGTCCCTGCCACAGAAATCAGAACTGAAGTGCCATGGAACACTAGGGTCCCTGCCACAGAAATCAAGACTGAAGTGCCGCAGAGCACTAGGGGCCTGCCTCAGAAATTAGCCGTGAAGTGCCTGCCATGGAGCACTAGGGGCCTGCTGCAGAAATCAGGCGTGAAGTGCCTGCCATGGAGCACTAGGGCCCTGCCACAGAAATCAAGAGTGAAGGGCCATGGAGCACTAGGGGCCCTGCTGCAGAAATCTGGACTGAAGTGCCACTGAGCACTAGGGGCCCTGCTGGAGCAATCAGGACTACAGTGCTGCTGAGCACTAGGGGCCCTGTTGCAGCAATCAGGACTGAAGTGCTGCTGAGCACTAGGGGCCCTGCTGCAGCAATCGGGACTGAAGTGCCGCTGAGCACTAAGGGCCCTGCTGCAGCAATCAGAACTGAAGTGCCGTTGAACACTAGGGGCCCTGCTGGAGCAATCAGGACTACAGTGCCGCTGAGCACTAGGGGCCCTGCTACAGCAATCAGGACTGAAGTGCCGCTGAGCACTAGGGGCCCTGCTGCAGCAATCAGGACTGAAGTGCCACTGAGCACTAGGGGCCCTGCTGCAGCAATCAGGACTGAAGTGCCGCTGAGCACTAGGGGCACTGCTGCAGCAATCCAGACTGAAGTACCGCTGAGCACTAGGGGCCCTGCTGCAGCAATCAGGACTGAAGTACTGTGGAACAGTGGGGGCGCTACCCCATAAATCAGGACTGAAGTGCCACTGAGCACTAGGGGCCCTGCTGCAGCAATCAGGACTGAAGTGCCACTGAGCGCTAGGGGCCCTGCTGCAGCAATTGGGACTGAAGTGCCACTGAGCACTAGGGGCCCTGCTGCAGCAATTGGGACTGAAGTACCGCTGAGCACAAGGGGCCCTGCTGCAGCAATCAGGACTGAAGTACTGTGGAACAGTGGGGGCGCTACCCCATAAATCAGGACTGAAGTGCCACTGAGCACTAGGGGCCCTGGCACAGAAAACACAACTGAAGTACTGTGGAGAACTGGTGGCCCTACTTAAAATTAAGCAATAAATCATGACGGGGTGCATTATGGTGGGATAACAGCCATCTTAGCAGGGTGGGGGGGGCTGAAGCACAAGGCTTTCCATAACACACCTGGAGTGCCTTATTGTGATTACAAATTGGGTCCTTTTTAGTAAGTGCCATGTATTTGTTAAACACATTTTTGTTGAGCTACTTTGAGCCAGGTTGCTGTGCTGGGATAACGGCCCAGTTGAAAGTACCATTTAGTCTTGGCCCATCAGGAGCCAGCATTCATTCTACCCATTTTATAATAATCATTTTGTACTGTGCTGTGTCTGGGTCCTTTTTTGTTTGTTTGTTTTTTTCTTTTTCATCAGCCTCATAGCATCTATTCAAACAACATGAAGTATTGCTGTATTCTGACATAATGCAGTGAGCCCCTACATTTGAACTGCCCCGGAGATGAAAGAGTTAACTCTATGCTGAAGCATTGAATGTTGGGCTCGAGCTCTGTTTTCAAACCTCTGTCTGTGGTACTTCCCAGTGTAACCGTCAGATTCTTTACTCCGCCTAACAGTGAAGTTGCTCCAGAGATTTCCTCTGCTCGGTTCAGTTCAGTAAAGCGTCACGGTTTTCAAAAACTATAATCTTTTTTATTTTCAGATTTCCAGCCTCTGTCTACGGTACAGGTAGCATGGTACATGGGTAGTGACTGTGTTTATTCTTAAAAAGTGTGGAAATAATTTTTTCCTCAGTTTCTTTCCGGTCGGTCCGGTTAGAAACCGACCTTGTGGGAAATTTTCTGTTTTCTCTGAGATTAGAGTGGTGTTCCAGTGTTGATCGGTTTCAAAAGAACCAGCCTTTTTCTGGTTCTTTTAAAAAACCCATGACACAGTTTGTAACCGATCGTTCAATTTTTAACCTGGCTTGAAAGCTGCTATAGGGTAATTAGTTAGGTTGGCCATGTCTGAGAAACCCAAAAAGAAAACCAGTCCCACTGGGTTTCATCACTGTACTCAGTGTGGGGAGGCCTTTGCCAAGGCTGACCTCCACCTCATCTGTGTTTATTGTTTGGGGTTTGACCACCTCCAGTCAGACTGCCAAATTTGCAAAAACTTTCCCAAGACCACTTTAGATAAAAGACTTAGTAGGCTGAAGGAAAGGGAGGCTGAGAAGCCCATGGATCTGGATGGCCAGCCCGGTTCGGTTGCGGACGAACCTGAGGAGGTGCCTACTGACCTAGGTGATACCTCCTCGGGCAAGAGGAGAGCTGGCTCTGAGGGGCCAGTTCCGTCAAAACGAAAACGTAAGTCTGCCGGTTCAGATGCCTTAATGCTTTCTCCAACCGCGGACGAAATAACCAAGGCGATTAGTATTGTGCAATCGCTAGCATCGGTTCCGTCGGAACCGGTACCGCCGGTTAGGTCGGATCCTTCTCCTTCTGAGTATGACCCAGATACTTTTTATGAGGAGTGGGAGGGAGACGAAGACGACGATGATGATCACGATGATGAAGGGGGTCTGGATGTGCCCATTGAACCGGACATCTCCCTAGACAGGCCCTTGGATGTCTCCCCTCCCAGGCTCTCTGAGTCCCCTACATACTTTTTGTTTTACAAAAAGGTGGCTGAAACCCTCCAGCTCCCTTTGGTTGAAGCTGCAGAGGATGAAGAAGAGCCTGATTTTGTGGAAATTATGGACATCCCAGAGTCCAAAAGATTGTCTATCCCTCTTCATAAATCTTTGGGAAAACAGACACTAAAAATTTTACAGACTCCAAATTCAATATCCTCTGTGGAAAAAGGAATGGACAGGAGGTATATGCTATCAGGCCCTACTGCGGAGTTCCTCTACAATCATAGCAGCCATGTTGGGGTAGTGCAGGCTGCAGCCTGTGACAAGGCTAATATTCCTTTGGCTTCTCACCACCCCTGATAAGGACTTCAGGAAAGTTGATGCCATGGCCAAAAAACAGTATTTGGCATCTTCTTTCTACACAGCCAGGTACCAGACGTCCAGGTAGGATACTGTTCTGTAACTGGCTAAACAGGCCTCCCCCCCAGCTAGCCAAAGAGCTGGGGGAGGTGGCTGCTGATGGAATTGAGGCATCAAAAGTACAATTTCATGCTGCTGTGGACTCCAGTGATGTGGCATCTAGAGTTATAGCTACATCTGTGTCTCTCAGAAGACATGCTTGGCTCAGATGTACTAGCCTTTCACAGGATACCCAGACTAAGGCTATGGATTTTCCTGTTGTGGGTAACTCTCTGTTTGGGGAGCAGACAGAGGCTTACATAAAGAAAATGGATGAATACAGGACCACGCACAGGAGTGCACAGGCCAAGGAAAGGCAAGCCACTACACAGAAGCAACAGTCTAGGAGCAGGGGCAGGCCTTTTTACCAAGTCCAGGCTTCCTCTTCTTTCCCTCAGAGGGGGTTCTTCAGAGGGAGGGGCAAGAGGGGATGAGCAGGGCTGCTCCCTCCTCCTCCCAGTCTAAGGCCCCTGCCAAACAGACACCCTGACGTGTCAGCATTGGTCGACTCCCCAATCCCAATAGGAGGCAGGCTGGCTTACTACTTCCAGGCCTGGAAGTCTGTGACCTCAGACACATGGGTTCTGGAAGTAGTAAGCCAGGGACTGGCCCTCAGTTTCAAAAAATTCCCAACAATGAGGGCCAAGTCTTTTCCACCTGCATCACTCTCAGAAACCCTTGCCCTAGAGGCAGAGGTTTCCTCTCTTCTAGCTCTCAGAGCTATAGAGAAGGTTCCTACTCAGCACAGGGGGAAAAGGACTGTACTCCAGGTACTTCCTTACCCCAAAGAAAACGGGAGTGGTGACCTATCGTAGACCTAAGGTATTTAAATAAACACATTTCGAAACCCAAATTCAAAATGGTAACTCTGGGAATAATCCTTCCCTCCCTAAGGCCAGGGGATCAGGCTAGCATCCCTGGACCTCAAGGATGCCTATTTCCATATTCCTATCAGGTGCTCCTACAAAAAATACCTCAGGTTTGAGTTGCCTTCAGGCCATTACCAATTCAGAGCCATGCCACACAGCCCAACTTCAGCTCCAAAGGTGTTCACAAAGTGCTTTGCAGCTGTGGTAGCTTACCTCAGAAGACAGGGTATCACCATCTTCCCATATCTGGATGACTGGCTCATTGTAGGTCAGTCATCTCAACAGGTCAGGTAAGTTCTGCAAACCAGACAGGACCTGCTCAGTTCCCTGGGATTTCTTCTCAACCTTCCAAAGTCTGTCCTCAAACCAGTTCAAATTGTCACCTTCATAGGAATAGAACTGGACACTATTCAGGCAAAAGCCTTCCTTCCTCTGGCAAGGGTAAAGGCTCTAGTAGATCTTGCTTCATATTTTTGACCTCAGATCTCTCGCCCAGCGAGACAGTTCCTCCAACGCCTGGGCCACATGGCAGCTTCCACTGCAGAGGTGCAGGGAGTAAGATTTCAGATGAGGGACATTCAGTTTCACCTAAGGTCCTTTTGGTCTCAGAAAAAGGATTCTCTCTCCAAACTGATTCCTGTAACTCAGACTCTGGTCCAAGCTCTCCAGTGGTGGCTGGAGCCACACAACCTCAGGCAAGGAGTCCCATTTCTTCCCCTAGCTTCCTCTGTAGTTCTGACTACAGATGCTTCTCTCCTAGGTTGGGGAGTCCACTTGGGAGCCCTGACAGCTCAAGGGGTCTGGTCTCCACAGGAGTCTCTCCTTCACATCAACCTTCTGGAGCTCAGGTCAGTATTCCTGGCCCTTCAGTGCTTCTCAGGTGCAGTCAAGGGCAAGGTAGTCCAAGTCAGAACGGACAACACTACCACGATGTGGTACAACAACAAACAAGGAGGCACTCGGTCCATGGCCTTGTGCACAGAAGCCATGAAACTGTGGTCTCTGGCCTATTCTCTTCAGCCTTCCCTAGTAGAAGTTCATCTTCCAGCGAAGGGCAATGTACTGGCAGATGCTCTGAGCAGAATATCCCAGGGACATCACGAGTGGTCCCTGGACCCTCTTATCCTGCAGGTGACTTTCTCCAAGTGGGACACTCCGGAGACAGATCTCCTCGCAGCCCCAGACAATCACCAACTTCCTCTATTCTGTTGCAGACCTCCACTCCTAGGGACTGTCCCCCAGGATGCCCTGATGTTAGACTGGAAGGGCAGGTTCCTCTATGCCTTCCCTCCGTTCCCTCTCCTGTTCAGAGTCTTGGTAAAAATCAGAACTCAACCTTGCACAGTGATACTAGTGGCTCCAGACTGGGCCAGACAGCCTTGGTACCCTCTGCTGTTATCCCTGACAGCTTCACATCCTCTTTCCCCTTCCCAGGAGGCACAATCTTCTGTCCTCCTCTCAGGGGAGGATCTGGTATCCCAATCTCTAGTCTGTCAGTCTCAAGGCTTGGCTCTTGAAGAGTTAGAATATGCAGGTCTGCATCTTTTTCAAGGAGTGTTGGATATATTGAAGGTTTCCAGGAAGCCTTCAACTAGAAAAACTTATAACTCCAAATGAAAGAGGTTTAGCATTTGGTGTTCTCAAAAAGGCATTGTGCCTGACACTGTAGACATCTCTACAGCCTTAGATTATCTGGTTCACCTCAGTAGTCTAGGTCTTAGGCCTACAACTCTGAAGGTTCACCTAGCAGCAGTTTCTGCTTTCCTTTCAGCAGGAAAGGGCTCTTCCCTGGCTTCTCACCCCGTGTTTGTGAAGTTGTTCAAGGGTCTGGTTCACATAAACCCTCTATTTAGAGAACTGACTCCTGCTTGGGATCTTAATGTCTGCATTGCACAGCTCATGCAGCCCCTCTTTGAACCGATGGCTTCAGCTGAGCTCAAGTACTTGACCTGGAAAACTGTGTTCCTGGTGGCCATTACTTCTGCCAGGCGGATTAGTGAATTACAGGCCTTGTCAGTTGAACCTGACTTAATTTCCTTCCATAAGGACAAAGTGGTCCTAAGAAACAATAGGAGGTTCTTGCCCAAAGTGGTGTCAGATTTTCATCTGAACCAGTCCATGTCTCTCCCGGTGTTTTTCACTGACCATTCTTCTTCAGGGGAGAGAAGGTTGCACAGTTTGGATGTAAAAAGAGCTCTTAGTTACTACACAGAGCACTCTAGGGCTCATAGGAATGATTGTCTTCAACTGTTTCTCACCTATGGTGAGGTGGGAAAAGGTAAGTCTGTCACTAAAAGAACTATTGCCAGGCGGATTGTCTCTTGTATGCAATTCTGCTATGATAAATTGGGTAAATCCCCCCAGGCCTGAGGGCTCACTCAACTAGGGGTACAGCTGCTTCTCTGGCTGCGGCCAGAGATATCCCCCTTTTAGAGATTTGCAAAGCAGCCACCTGGAAAACAGTACACACATTCACCAAGCATTACTCTCTGGACATCCAGGCTAGAAGTGATGCTAGGTTTGGCACAGCAGTTCTGCAGATCCTGTTCCCAAAGTAGGTTCTGCATTCCCTCCTCCATAGGGAACTGCTTGGTAGTCTGCATTGTCTGAATACAGCAAGACTTCATGTTGTTTGAAGAAAAGAATTACTCACCATAGTAATGTTGTTTCTTCTAATGGAGTCTTGCTGTATTCTGACCGTCCTCCTTGCCTCCCTTCTCAGAATCTAGTTTTGGGAAGTGGGCTGGCAGTTTACAGTGTTGCACCTCAGGGGTGTACCTTTGTACCTTCCTTTGGGTGCCTTAATTATTTGAGTTTTTTTCTCTTTCATGATACATGTGTTTAGTGCTATCACTACCTTCTTTCTTCTTGGGTTCTTGACTTGAGTCTTTTGAGCCCAAATTGTTGCTTGTTGGCTTAAATCAAAACAATTTCCATATTTTATACTCAGTTGCTTGTAAGAATCTGACGATTACACTGGGAAGTACCACAGTCAGAGGTTTGAAAACCGAGCTCGAGCTCTACGTTCTATGCTTCAGCATAGAGTTAACTCTTTCCTCTCCGGGGCAGTTCGAATGTAGGGGCTCACTGCATTATGTCAGAATACAGCAAGACTCCATTAAAAGAAACAACATTACTAAGGTGAGTAATTTTTTCTACTGCCCCCCACCTCCAATTCTCTTGGTATGTGGAAGTGCAAGGTGCCAAATGGAATTCTCTCTCTCTTTACCTAATTTGACCATTCATGACTGATCCTACCCACAAATTGTTAACATTTCTTGCATGCCACCTGCATGGCTTATGGTGTGCAGTTTGACAGTGTGGGAGAAAATTTGAAAGCGAGAAATGATTATTATTGAATTTTGTGGTGGGGGGGTTTAATGACAGCAAGTGAGCTGTGAGTTGTGTATGAATGATATTAAGAGAGATTTTACGAAGGTGAGTTTGATCATCTGTATGGATTGTGTGTATGTGGGGGAGGGTCCTCCTTGGGGCTGCTCCCCTTGACATTGTACAGAGGCTAAACCAGTCCATGAGATTCTTACTAAGAGCCAGCCATTTCTGACTCTTCAAGTAAATAAAGAGCAAAAGTATTTATACTGGGAGATATCATTAACCTGTATAAACTAAATAAGGAACAGCTCAGAATTTTGGCAGCAGCCTTGACTCTGATATCAGCTGCAGGGGATTCTGGGATATGTAGTTACAGAAAATGTCAGCCTGGAAATCAGAAGAGTTGGTCAGAAACTACTACACTGCAGTAAACAATAAGTACAAAAATGTGGTTGCACACAAAGTTCAAATTGGGACTAACCCCACATTTAGGCGTGAGGCTCTTAGAGCTGCTTCCCTTTAAAGGAATGTTGTTAGCTAGACAGAAGGATACTGCAGTTCTTTCCTTTGATGAATGGATTATGTAGGCAGTAATACCCGACAGGGTGGGTGGTATTGGGCTATACCGTACCGCCCATGGGCGTAATGAGGCCTGACACCACAGACGGAAGGCCTTATAACCTCTGGAAGGTTTGGTATAGCCCAGTACTACCCACCTTGGAGGGTATTACTGCGCTTAGAAAATAGGTTATTTGTAAACTTTTTATAAAATATCTTAAAAATGTAAAGAGACAAATTAAAAGTTATAGATGCTTTTTGCTGTAAAGTAGTCCCCAACACATGCACATTCTTCTGGGATAGTTTTTTTTTTAGTTATTTGACACTTATATGTTACTACCCGGAAGGAATGATATTTATGTGGAGACTCATGGAAGACTGCAGGCAGTGGGATCAATTAGAAGACCGTGTTTTCTTCTTTTTTTTTTTTTTTTTTTACTTCGTTTTGCTTATCACTACTGAGATTGATAAGTTAGTGAGAGCAGTGGCACCAACATAGGCAGTGAGACCCAATCATAATACAGACTACACCGGATGAGAGGGTACCAGTTGAGTCATCTTTCCATGCCACCTACAGAGAGTGGAGCTGCGAGCTGAAGCAGGAGCGTGAGGGAACTCTGGGATGTTGTCATCCATGAAGCACTATTTAGTGCGAGTGTGCAGCATGGTCTTGGATAACTGCAGGATTTCAAACTTTGTCTACTGTGAGAGGTAAGGGAACAAATGAAATAGGTACAGTGTTTGAATTTTTACCAGTAAAAGGCTTTGCAAGTCGGCAACAGTTGGAGTCGAAGAATGTGTCCGGCTCCCTTAAAAGAGGTACTCCCGCCAAAAGTGCTACATCACAGAATTAGAATAATCATACCCCTAATAAATCTTACACCAACAATTAGGTTTCTGTGTTACTTTATTTAAAAGTTATGGGCTATTTTGTAACACTGACTTCACTACCTGTTCAAAAAAGCCAGTTTCAGTGAAGGGCCGCTGATGATGTCATCTCTTGCACTTACACTCTGGTCCTTCTTGTCAGCAATCTTGTAGGACCTGCTTCTCCAAAGTTTAAGAAACTGTAGCAATATTAATCCTTTAAAAGAAATGACACAGGATTGGCTGCAGTGCTTGCATTTCCAGAATGTTCAGATGCATGCTGCTGTACTTTAGAACACGTCAGGAGGTGGTTTTGGAATGCAACACTGAACCAAGGCATGGAATGTCAAGGTGGTGCACAATTTTCAAATGTTTGGGGGGACATGCAATCTCAGAACGTGACAGGGATGTGCCAAATCAAAATGTGGTGGGATAATCAGTCTCAGAATGTGACAGGGACACACTTCGAGGAATTTGGTGGTGACTGGCAATTTCGGAATGTAGTAGGGATGCACGCTGTCAGAATGTGACAGAACACACAATTTATTCTGAAACTGCTTGTCCCTGCCACATTCCAGAATTGTATGCACCCACCATATTTAAAAATTGTGCATCATGTCCCCACCACATTCCAACATTATGCGTCCCAGCCACATTCTAAAATTATGCATCCCTGCTACATTCTGAAATTGTACATCCCTTCTCCATTTCCAAATTGCGCATCCCTGCCACATTCTGAAATGGCTTATCCCTGCCAAATTCCAAAACTTCACATCACCGCCAAGTTGTGTTTCAATGCCACACTCCAAAATTGTCACTGCCACGTTCCCAAATTGTGCATCAAGCCACATTCTGAACCTGTGTGTCACCACTGCATTCTGAAACTATGTGCCACAACCACATTCCAAAGCTGTGTGTCACCGCTGCATTCTTAAATTGTGCCTCACCACCACATTCTGAACCTGTGTGTCACCACCACATTCCGAAAGTGTGCGACACCACCATATTCCAAAATTATGCGTCACTGCCACATTACAAAATTGTGCATCACCACTACATTACGAAATTGTGCGTCACTGCCACATTCAGAAATTGTGTCACTGCAACAATCTGAAATTATGTGTTCCAGCTACTTTTGGAGACTGTGTCATTGCTGCATTCCACAACTGCAACCTGGTGACATTCTGAAATCTCATACCTGCATTATTTTAAAAATTGCACACACAACTTTGTAATTCTAAAGCCATGTTTTCCACTGCATTTCACCTCGTCACACTCTGAAGTATTGTAACTTGCATCTAGACATTATGGAAGTGTATGTGCTGAGCCCCCACCCCACCCCACATGTCAGTTCTCCTTTTTCAGATGTTTACTACACCAAGAAAGATAAGAGAAATAAGTCATATAAGGTAGCTTGCAGGGAGGACTAGGTTGTGAGTTCAGGAGATGACATCATCAGCAGGTTTTCACTGGAACTGGCTTTTTTGAACAGGCAGTGAATTAAGGGTTACAAAATGACTTGTAACGCTTCAGCGAGGTAACTTACAGACCTAATTTTTGGTATGAGGCTGATTGAAGATATGCTGCTATAAATTCTGACTTTATTGATACCAAAAATGTTGGCCTCAGACGTGTTCACATTCTGAGTGGTTGCAGTCAATGGTATCTGTGTAATGTTTGGAAAATAAGAGGGGAAATTAAAAGAAACCAAGGAATTTTTGCAAGAAAGGGAAGGGTTTTGGCATGGGTGTTCATCATATTTTGTTAGTCAGGTGTGTGTGTGTGTGGGGGGGGGGGGCACTTTTGCTCGCTAAGGGAGCAGAAGCAGTGGCAGCTATTTCTTTCTGGAAATCTTGCTGGCACAGTTATTCCAGTGTTGGTGAGGCTGGTTAGCACGAGTCTTGTTTTTTCCCCGGTCTCTATCGGCATGTAAATGTACCCCTCGACAAGTGGTTCAGCCAATCAGAGGTCAGAAAAGCACTCTACCCATTTACTAATTATACAGTGAAACTAGCAGCTAATGAAGTAGTTTTCTGAGGATTAATGGGATCAGCTAAGGAAGGTTTGGAATCCATTCCTTTTGCTACTAGAGAAGAAACAGTGTGGTACATAAAAGTTAAAACTTTGCTAGGGGCATATATAACTTACGTTATTTAGAGTGAATTAATCTGAGAGAGAGCAAACACTCAAGAGATAATGAAAGAAATGTATGCTTGCAGTAGTTAGTTTGTATAAGTTAATCTGATCCTTGTTAATTATTAATTGAATACAAATTGCCTTGTTATTACATGCCTTTCTTTTGTTGTTGTCTACTTAAAAATGTTTGCATTGTTTTAATGCCTGTATTACTGAGATAGCTTAACAAAAATATGAAGTAAAAAAAATAAACAAGTTGAGAAAAGGTTTCTTACTAGTTCCTTGTACATCTCCATATTTATTTTTCAAACTGGCATCATACCGATGGTGGAATGGCGCCGTGAGGTACAGTATGTCGTTCTCGTAGGGACCCTTGGTATAGCACAGTACAAAAGTGCAAGGTGTAAGAATGCATTACAAAATGGCATCAAGAAAAGGCAGACTGTGATTGGCTGAACTGCAACCCGTGACCAAGCAGGAAGATTTGTCATACCACATGGGAGGTGGTGAATCAAATTTAATACTTCTCATTCCGACATTTTCTTTTTTTCTCCAAGGAGCCATTTTATAAACACAATAACTCACTTCAAGATTTGTGTCAAGGTGGCTCTGACCACACTTCACAGGTGGTTAAAAGCACTTGGCAATGCCTTGTGCTTTGCAGTACAAGTCCAGCCCACCTGGCGCATGCAGTAAGATCTGTCTTACTATGCACACGCTGTTGTGGATTATTACCTGGAAATATAGACAACAACGACAGAAAAAGACCATGGTCCCAATTCTCAAAGGTTGGATGCAGTGCTTCCACCAAGCTGTTTGTCAACCCCAATGATTTATGCAACTGCACCAAACTCCTTTGACGCAACTGCGCTCAATTGTAGTACATTGGGCGCAGTTGCAACAGTTTCCACAATGTATGGCACAAGTTAGACCAGGGGAGGTGACCTAACTTGTGGCATTTTGCACAATTTACAGAGAATCGTAGTTGGTACCACAGGAATGCCTCACATCCCCTGTGCTATATGTTCAGCTCACCGGGAACTTGCGGCATCTGCCATTCTTTTTAAATCAGGCCCAATGGATCCATCCAGTCTGCCCATAAAACCCTAACAAATCCAGGATCTATTGTCCATACATGGTTTTAACCCACACTGTCTACCCCCATGCTCCTTGCTCTGCCGCTATAACCCTGAGCAACCACTAAGCCCTGCACTCTGCCCCAACCATGTCTGCAACCATTGATGGTTTTGACACCCACCATATCAGCTGGCAGATTATTCCATGGCTCCACCACCCTTTCTGTAAATAACACTTTATCATGTCCCTCTTGAACCTCCCACTGACAGTTTTTACTGATGCCTCCATGCTGTTGAGCCGTTACTCATGCTAAGTAGTTCCTTCGCAGTTTACCTTGTTCATTCCTTTCAAGAACTTGAAGGTCTCTGTCATTTCTCCCCTCTGTCATCTGGCCTCCAATGAGTAAATGCTCAGTGCTTTGCGTCGATCCACACGAGAGCTGCCCTGTTGGCACTGAATTATTTTGGTCACCCTATGTTGCACAGTCTGGAGCCTGTCCTGATCTTTCCTTTGGTGAGGACTCCACAGCTGGCCACTGTACCCCAGGTGGTACATCACCAGAGATCTGTAGAGCAGCAGTAATACCTCCTTCCTTCTGCTGTCAGTATCCCTTCCCCGTATACCCCAGCATCCAGTTGGCCTTACTGTAGGCCTTGTTACACTGGTTTTATTGTTTTAGAGAATCACTGATGATGACCCCCTCAGTCTCTTTTCTCGGAGGTCATACCCAGGTTTACCCCCACCTTCCAGTACTCTATTCTGGAGTCCTTGTTCCCCTCTGTGCACCACCTTGCATTTTTTGGCACTGCATGTCAACTGCCAAACCTTTGACCATCTCTCTAGCCTTTGCAAGTCTCTCTGTAGCTCCATAACCCCCTTCTCACTGTCCACCCTGTCACAGAGCTTAGTGTCATTTGCGAGCAGGGGATTCCTCTCTCATGTCTCTGATGAACATATTGAAAAGGACTGGACCCAGGATCGAGCCTCATGGCACCCCTCTGGTCACCTCCCTCTCTTTTGATTTGACTCTGTTAACCACTACACTCAGCTGTCTCACTTCTAACCAGTTTCTCACTCATCTAGCTGCATCCTTCGCTACACCCAGATCCAGATCCTTTAGCTTCTTCAACAACCTTCTGTGAGGCACCTAGTGAAAACCCTTGCCGAATCAAAGACGAGTAAATCCACAGTGTGACCCTTATTTTTCATCTCTGGCCTTCAGAGTCAAAATTCTGCACAGGGTTATAAAACAAAAGATTTTCTTAGACTGATTCTAGGCAGAGGATGTGGTGAATGGCAAATGTTGTTTGCTACTCCACCCCACGCTCCTGTGCTGTAGGGCTCCTTTCTCCGACACCTACTTTTCTAACCACCAGCGGTGTATGAGGCAATTTCCTGTCTTGAGCAAACATGGGTGGTAGCCATGTTTAGCTCTGACTTCCCATCTGCTGATGGAAAGGAAGTCATAGATGAACAGAGTGTGCAAAGCAACATTAGATGTGATGAAACAAAGAACGCAAGTCTTGGTCTGCTGTCGTTTATGAGAGCTGGGTTCTAAGATGTGAATGGATTGCACACACTGACTTGATGTTTGTTTTTATAAGTTGTGGTAGTTTATTGTATACACACCTATTGTACACATATATTATTTGTATACACACCTGCTATACACATATTCTGTTTGTATACACACCTGCCAATATGAATTCTGTTTGTATACATACCTGCTGTACACATGTCCTGTTTGTATACACACCTGTTGTACACATATACCATTTGTATACACACCTGCTGACACGTATTGTGTTTGTATACACACCTGCTGTCTCATATTCTGTTTGTATAGACACCTGCTGTACCCATATTCTGCTTGTATACACACTTGCAGTACACATATCCTGTTTGTGTGCTCACCTACTGTTCATGTGCTCTTTTTTCTATATAAAGCTGCTGAACACATGTTCTGTTTGTATACATACCTGCTGTACACATATTCTGTTTGTATACACACCTGCTGACACGTATTCTGTTTGTATACACACTTGCTGTCTCATATTCTGTTTCTATATACACTTGCTAACACATATTCTGTTTGTATACGCACCTGCTGATGCATATTCTATTTGTATGTACACCTGCTGTCTCATATTCTGTTTGTATATACACCTGCTGACACATATTCTGTGTGTATATATATATATACACCTGCTGTAGTAGTAAAAGTAGTAAAAATGTATTTTTATACAGGAATAAGAAAATATGTCATTTGGATTATACAATCCAGTTTACAAGACAGTCCTGCACACCATCAAAGTTTCACAATAATATTAATACAACTATAGAAAGAAATAATACAAACACTGACCTATACACATACACAGAATATAGTCTAAAATAGACAGAGGGTAGTCCATATTGTTAAAAGGTTGGGGGAGGAAAAACATTAACACAGGGATCAATTCGTAAAAGTGCATGTATAAACACAACACATATTTCATGCCATAATAAATGTCTTGTGTTTTTGCTCAGCTCGTACAGGAGGAGGAAGTGTGTTCCAATATACCGAGGCTTGAGATGCCAATGTCCTGTCCCCAGACTTATTATTTCGATGTATCATCCTAACTGAAAGTTTCCTAGTAGCAGAGTCCTTAATTACCAACAATTTAGAGACGTTACGATTTAGATAATTAGTCCTGTATTTGTGAATAAAAATTGCCCAACGCTTTTATAATCCAAGTCAAGAGGTAGCCAGTCTAACCTGGCCAACAAAGTGCAATGGTGAGTTCTAAAGTCACAGCACAGGACATATCTTGTGACCCTATAGTAGAGTTTATCTAATTTGTTTAATAACTGTTTATTTGCTGACCTATAAGTGAATTTGCCATACTTAAGTACTGGTAGTATAAGCAACTCTGCAATCTTTTTCCTGTACTGTAATTTCAGTCATCTGGTTGTCCTTTTCAGTTCTCCTATTTTTTTGTTTGTTTTGGAAATAGTCATTTCAATATGTCCTTTAAAGGTCAGTAAAGAGTCAAAATTTACTCCCAAATAACAGTAAGTAGCTACATGTTCCGTTGGAATTTGTTTTATTGTAAGTATTTGCAATTTTTTTGATGTTGTATGTTTATTGGGAGCAAAATGCATTGGCTTAGTCTTGTTTACATTCATTATAAGCTGTGACCTGGTGAACCACTTCTGCACTCCGGTAAAGTTGGCTTGGAGTCTTCTCTGGCGATCCACCAAATTATACCCAGATGCCACTAGGACTGTATCATCTACGTACATCCTTATGGCCATGTGTTGAATTACTGATGGCAATCTGTTACTAAAAATCAAGAACAAAAGGAGCCCTAAAATGGACCCCTGTGGGACACCCCTTTGAGCAGCCTGGGATTCAGAGAGATGATGTTGCACTTGAAGCCTCTGAGAACGGCCTGTCAAATAGGACATAAACCAGATCAGTGGATCCCCAGAGAAATCCAGACCCACCAACCGTTTAAACAAAATGGAGTGGTTCACCAGGTCAAAAGCCTTTGAAAGATCAACGTATACTACTGCTATGTCCTTTCCTTCATTTAAGGATGTACAGATGAAATTATTAAATTCAACCAAAGCCGAAGCGGTTGAAAAACTCTTCCGAAATCCAGACTGATATCGTATAAGTAAGACATGTTTTTCCAAATAATCCCCCATTTGTTTATTTACCAGTCTCTCCAAACATTTGGGGAGAATAGGCAGAATTACAATGGGGCGATAATTATTTGAAGATATTTTGTCACCTGCCTTGTAAACAGGCACTGTTTTACTGGTCTTCCAGAGAGTAGGAAACTGGCCTATTTGCAGACTCCAATTAAATATAAATAGAATTGCACGGGCTATTTTCTATATATGCAGACGCGTATTCTGTTTGCATACACATTCTGTTTGTATACGCACCTACTGTCACATATTCTGTTTGTATACATACCTGCAGTGAACATATTCTGTTTGTATATATACCTGCAGTGAACATATTCTGTTTGTACAGCATCCTGTGAAATTTTGGAATGCACTTTGGCAACATCTGCAGAAATTCCAATTTAAAACAGTGGAATGAATGTATGAATTGCAGATTAATGTATTTAACGGTGTAATGAAATTCTGCAGAAATTAAGCAGAACTGGTCCTTGTCAGTGATCAGTTCTGCGAAATTTCATTCTGCAGTTTAATACATTAATCTGCATTTCATACATTCATTTCACAGTTTAGTGAGTCACTGAACTGTGGAATGAATGCATGAATTGCAGGTTAATGAATTAAACTGCAGAGACAACTTCTGCAGAACTGAGCAATGAACTGTGGAATAATTACACATATTATGGATTAATGTGTTAAACTGCAGAATGAAATTCCTCAGAACAGTGATTCTGCTGTTCATGTGTACTGTTTCATAATTCAGCCAGAAAATTTCGCAGAATGGGGCAAAAATTCATTAATCACATTTGGAAGATTCTGATTTCACTTAAGTCAGAATTTTGGAAAATGTAACAAAATTTGCAAAATGTCTGCAAATTCAGAATTTGCAGTCTTCATCCATCTCTAAGTGTGGCTAATAATTTTATCCCTCTGATCCAGAGACAAATTAAAGAACTGTGCTCGAAATATCTGTGTGGTGACTTGCAAAAGTCAATAAAAATTAGGGACAATGCCTGGAGTGTCTTTAAATTCACAGGCAACCTTTCCCACTGGCATAAATACAGAAAACTCAGAAATGCCTGCAAAACTAAAACCAAAAAGGCAAAAGAAACATACATTAAAAGCCTCCAAGAGAACACCCTCATTAACCTTAAGCACCTCTGGTTGAAAATTAGTACTCTACTTAAAGCCCTTCTTGGTGTCCCAACACAGGATGTTTGCTGGGGTGGGAAATGCTACTGCGACCCTATATCCTTCACTGATGCCTTTAATCAATTTTCACTGAGCTAGATAAGTTTAATGCCCCTCTTAAAAGGGTTGCCTATAGGCCATCCAGTGATAGCACTTACTCCCCTCACTCCCTGGACAGTCCTTCAAGCTTCTACTTTGAGACTGTTCACCAAGAAGGAAGTTCTCACTCAGCTGAAACTTATTCAGTCAGACTGCTCCACAGGCAATGACTGCCTTCAGCCCAAGTTTCTCAAACTGACTACCTTCATGATTGCTGCTCCATCAGGTATCTGTTCAGCAAGTTCCTCCTCGGGGGAGCTATTCCTCACCAATGGAAAACTGTCCTGGTGTTTCCTGTTCCCAAAGTGGGACCTAGAGAGCCTGTTGAAAAGTGCCGCCCAATCTCCCTCTTCAGCCGTCTGGTGAAAATCCAAGAAAGGTTGGTTTACAACCAGCTACAGAAATATTTCCTGGCACGTGCTACCATAACCGAGGTCCCAACATGGATTCAGGAAAAACCATGGAAAGGTCACAGCCCTAGTACGGCTTACTACTGACATCCTGGTAGCTATGAACTGTGGGTTAGTAACTGGTGCCATGTTTGTTGACCTGATGAAAGCCTTTTGACCTGGTCAGCCATGAGCTCCTGCTGGATAACCTGCAGTGCATAGGCCTTGGTAGTCCTGCTTATCTCTGATTTAAGCATTACCTGTCTCATTACCTATCTCATTACCTATCTGAATACCTATCTCATTACCTATCTATCTCATTACCAGTCTCATTACCTATCTCATTACCTATCTATCTCATTACCAGTCTCATTACCTATCTGTCTCATTACTTATCTCATTACCTATCTCATTACCTATCTGGCTCATTACCTATCTCATTACCAATCTCATTACTTATCTGGCTCATTACCTATCTGTCTCATTACCTATCTGTCTCATTACTTATCTCAATACCTATCTGGCTCATTACCTATCTCATTACCAATCTCATTACCAATCTCATTACTTATCTCATTACCTATCTGGCTCATTACCTATCTCATTACCAATCCCATTACTTATCTCATTACCTATCTGTCTCATTACCTATCTATCTCATTACCAGTCTCATTACTTATCTCATTACCTATCTCATTACCTATCTGTCTCATTACCAATCTCATTACTTATCTCATTACCTATCTCAATATCTATCTCATTACCTATCTATCTCATTACCTATCTGACTGAAGACAAATGGTCAAGTGGTGGGCTAGTGTATCCTCCCTTACACCAATAACAGATGGTGTCCATCAAGGGTCCATTCTAGGTCCTCTGCTTTTTCGTTATTTGTAAATGATATGTCTAACAACTGTGGTGGGTCTTAATTATAGCTGTATACTGACTATGCATTTCTTTACAGAAGTCACTCGGACACTGTGCCAATCAATTCCTTCCTCTGCAAGTACCTCAGGCACCTGTAAACCTGGTTCCTTAAGAACAAATTGATACTCAACACCAAGTAGTAAGTAGTAATACATTTTATTCATAAAAATTATGAACAGGATGGGATGTTACAGTTCCATTGAGAAAAATGCTCATTTCCAATGAGATCCTTTGCAATTTAAAACATAGTTGCCTGTACATGAATTATAAACATATTAACAATTGTACAGCACATTGCTAAACAAATGGCACAATACAAGTCACAAACACATTAAAACAAAGTGCGTTGTGCGCATGGCGAATTCTTCAGTTTCCACATTGAAGTCATCCCTCATGGCAGCATTGTGATGGTGCCATAGCCCTGTCATGATATCAATGTTTTATTGGGCGTATTGGTGTATTCACACCTCTTAACCCAATAGAAGAAAACTAAAGCAATGTTGTTTGGTTATTGGTACTTTGGTATGGATAGGCAGAATCTATTCATGACTACACGGTCACAGCTTGAGGTTGTGGAGCCCATCAAATACCTAGGTACCCACCGGGTTCAAGACCTTACCCTCAGATCCCACACTGACCACCTAGCAAAATCTTTGCACCACAAGCTTGGACTGTTGTAGAGGGTGTGGGCATTCCTCATTAAGGCCCTGTACACGCTAGGAAACTTAAAATGGTTTAAGGGCCTTAAACCATTTTAAGTCCTTCAAGCACAGTTTCTAAAACCGTGCTAAAACCCTGCTGGGGAGGTAGTCTTTAGCACAGTTTTAAACAAACATGATTGCCTTAATCTGTCTTAATAGCATTGTGGACATGATCCATGCCGTAATATGGGTTAAGGCAACCATGTTTAAAGAAAGTTTGAATCTAGCCAGCAGTATAATGAAGATATATATAATATATATGTATATGTGTGTGTATCTATAAATATATATATATGTGTGTGTGTGTGTGTGTGTGTGTATGTATATATATATATATATATATTACAGAGCTGTACTCCAATGCGCTCCCAATTCTGGCAATCGAATTTCCCCCGATCCATTAAGGGGCTTGATCAAGAGCATCCCATCATGCCTTGAAGCTTCCACAGTGCTTTACACTGGTCCTGCAATCATGCCTGTGACCTTGCTTGGGCAAACACGGTTGTCAAAGTGTGTAGTGTGCACACTCCGGCAACCATGTTAGGGACCGGTTTATCAAACATTTTTTAAAAACATTTTAAAAGCAGTCCCTTGTGAGGACGCAGTCTAAAGAGATGAGATTGGCCATCTCTCACAGCACCTTGCTCCTCGTCCTATTCTACGGTGCCCCGATGCTGCACTCCCTCAGAGAAACTCAGAGATCTCAGCAGGCTTAAAGTCTTTTGCAGTAGAATAGGATGCTTTGCTGTTAATACCCAACCCAGAAAACACCACTGCGACGTTCTCACTTCCCTGGGCTGGCCCTCCCTTGAAGGTAGGCTGAAGTATCCAGTTATCTGCCTGGAGTACAAGCTCATTAGAATCTCCCCCTCCTAGCCTACAGGGCCTTTTGGAAATAAAGCCTCATGGGAGACTTTTTCACTTCCCTGCATCCACACTGTTAACTATCCCAATGACCAAAACTGGCTTTGGTCTTCGAATCTTTGCCTGCGCAGTCTCTAATCTATGGAGCGATCTCTTCAGTAATATCCAGGTCACTGTGAACTCTGCTGCTTTTAAGTCCATGCTAAATGCTCACATTATTGGTGACAGTCATCATAACTGCAGTCGCTGAACTCTTTGCGTACTCTGTATACTGTTTTGTGCCTTCCTTTGTCAAATTATAGGCAACAGCTTTATGTTTTCTTCCATGCTTTGCCATCATATCAGATACTGCTGTTTATTACTTGTTCACCCTATTGCTTTTGCACCTGTACTGTTGGCTATGTAACCACACTCAGATATTTTTGCAGTGTTATTCTTTTGTTCCCCCCGCTCACCCTGGAAATGAGCCTCGGCTCCAATTCTTTTGTACCCCGCTCACCTGGAAATCAGCCTCGCTCCATTGTGCCTTTCCTGGTTACCAATTTTTAAATAAATAAATAAACTTACTTCTGAAATGTAATACCAGTAACTATGTTCTGCTAACAAATTGTACTGTCAGCTCTGTGCCTGAATTATGATTGGACTGTATTGCTATATTCTTCTTTATTTTGTTTACTGTGATTAAGTCCGGATCACCCCCTGACTAATATCTGGTATTATGCCTACATGTGCTTCAAATGTTTTCACTTTTGTTTGCACCGTGTTCCCCTTGCCTGTATCCCCTAGCACCACTGTACGCAGAGCTTTATCTGAAATTAAAATTGCAAACAGTGCACCCAGCAGTGGGTGGCATCATATCCTTGCCATCATGGTCCCCCCACCTAGCCTCCTCCTTCAGCTTCTCCGACTGGAGGCCCCGTAGCTTATCCCCTATGACAGGGCTCCTGAAGGGGTGTGACTGAAATCCACCTGTAGTCCAGCAGGGTTTTAAACTAGGGCACCTCTCAGAAGAGACAGAGAGAGGAGAGGAGAGGAGAGGCTTCATGAGGTGGTGATCATGAGGTTTGCTTCCTCTGGTTTCCCCCGGAGCTATGCACATGCAATGACATCAGCGCAAGAGCATACACGCTCCCATGTACATTCTGCAGATGCCTGCGGTTGACTCCTCCCCTACAACACAGTCCCGGCTCGTGTACTCCCAGCCTCTGCTGGTTGTCACTAACATGCTGGGTGCCAATGACCCCCCCCCCAGGAGAAGGAAAAGGGATGCTTATCATACTTCCCCCTGACTGGCCCACTGATGCTCTTGGCTCCTTGCCCAACCTGAGTCATCAGTGTTGCAGGTGGTAACACTACAGT